>CM051021.1:2163605-2211105 GCA_027704905.1 Muraenolepis orangiensis | reverse complement strand
TGCTTTTTGAAAAGGCAATCACTGATTGGTTCTTTGATCCAAATGGGAACGCCTTAGTCTCAAGACAGCACTGATAATGCAAACATACAACACATGTTGGCACATTTAAGTTAATTTAACACATTTAACACCAATTATAATCTGTTCCACTACAATTATAGGTGCTTCAAAATATTGTTGTATTTATTAGATGTGATTTATTAGATTAGATTCAAATGTATTGTCATTTCACAGCACTAGTACAGTACAGAGAAAATAATTTTGCATCTAACCAGAGTGCAAATGTTACAGTAAAGTTCATGGTGATATATAATGAACAGTGGTTAAATAAGATAAGTGTAAGAACTGTCTACTAGGTATAAAAACAGGTATAAAATAACTTATAGAGTAGGTATGAGATATGTGCAGAATTATAGGTATATATATATATATATATATATATATATACCTCTCCGGGAACCATCACCTTATCGTGGTGGAGAGGTTTGGGTGTCCCTGTGAACCTGAGAGCTGTGTTGTCTGGAGCCTAGTGCTCCTGGTAGGGTCTCCCATGGCAGATTGGTCTCAGGGGAGGGGCCAGACTAAGAATGGTTCAAAGACTTCAATGGACAAAAAAACGAGAATTGAGGATACCCTGCCCGGAGGACAGGGTATTTTATAGTCGTATGATCTTGAAGTACATTTTACGTCCTTCTTTCTGTTCTGAGACAGGCTTGGAGATTCCCACCGAGTGTGTGTAGCCGATTTTGGTCTGTCCAAAAAGATCAACAGCGGCAACTACTACCGACAGAAGGTGGCTGTCCGCGTCCCCATCAAGTGGATGGCCATGGAGAGCCTGTCTGAATCCATATACACCACCAAGAGTGACGTGGTGAGTCCTCCAACCACACACTCCATGAGACTACACGGCTGCTACTGAGTTCTGTGGGTAGATTCATTCTCAGATTCAGATTCAGATTACTTTATTAATCCCGAGGGAAATTAAGGTGCAACAGTTGACACAGGGGGAATAAATGCACACACAAAAATACTAATACCTAAGCTAAAAAACAAAACAACAACTAACTAAATAAAACTATTATAAACAAAAATATAGTTAAAATAATTCTAAATGAAATCATACTAAATGTATTGATAAATGAAGATAAATTTACAGTATTATTACAGTAATACGTAGGTATATACAATACACAACAATACGTATAGTGCAAATTGGCAGTAATAATATATTAATAAATAACTCAACTGAAAAGTGACATGTGAAAAGTGAATTAGGATTTGAAATAGAATTTACAGTGCAAAGTTACAATGAGATGATTTACAGTGCGTTGACCAAAAAATAATAGTAATAAGTACGTTGGCCTCAGGTCACTGAGTCTCCACTGTCCCTCTCACGACCCGAGGTAGATGAGTTAAAGAGTCTAATGGCCACAGGAAGAAAGGACTTCCTATGGCGTTCTGTGGTGCACCTGGGTGGAATGAGTCTGTTGCTAAAGGTGCTTCTATATGAGGTCAGCACCTGATGGAGAGGGTGAGAGTTGTTGTCAAGGATACTACGCAGCTTGCGCAGCATCCTTCTCTCAGACACCACCAACAAGGAGTCCAGCTGGACCCCCAGGACAGCGCCAGCCTTCCTGACAATCCTGCTGATCTTGTTGGCGTCTGCTGACCTCAACCTGCTTCCCCAGCACACGACACCGGAGAAGATGGCACTGGCTACCACCGACTGGTAGAACACGTTCAGCATCTTGTTGCAAACGTTGAAGGACCGCAGGAAGTAGAGACGGCTCTGGCCCTTCTTGTAAACAGCCTCAGAGTTCTTGGCCCAGACCAGTTTGTTGTCCAGATGAACTCCCAGGTATTTATATTCCTGAACAACTTCAGCGGACACACCCTTGATGGAAATGGGTGTGGGTGTGGATTTCCTCCTGCGGAAGTCCACCACCATCTCCTTCGTCTTGTCAGTGTTGAGCTGCATATGGTTCAGCTCACACCACTCAACGAAGGAGTCCACGACGCCCCTGTACTCCTCATCGTTTCCCTCGCTGACACAACCAACAACTGCAGAGTCGTCCGAGAACTTCTGCAGATGGCAGGACACAGAGTTGAACTGGAAGTCTGAGGTGTAAAGGGTGAACAGGAATGGGGAAAGAACAGTTCCCTGTGGAGCACCAGTGCTGCTGACCACAGTGTCAGACACACAGTCCTGCAGTCTGACAAACTGTGGACGACCCGTCAAATAGTCAGTAATCCAGGACACCAGGGAAGAGTCCACCTTCATCGCCGTCAGCTTACTTCCCAGCAGGGCAGGCCGGATGGTGTTGAACGCACTGGAGAAGTCGAAAAACATGATTCTCACAGTGCTCCCGGGTCTGTCCAAGTGGGCGTAGGCACGATGGAGCAGGAAGATGATGGCGTCCTCCACTCCCAGTTTCGGCTGTAGTCGTTTGAGGTGCTGGGACGTGCCTTCTTCGGAACCGGCACCAGGCAGGATGTCTTCCACAGCACAGGGACCCTCTCCAGTCTCATGCTCAGGTTGAAGATGTACTGCAGGACTCCACTCAGCTGGGCAGCACATGTTTTGAGGGCCCTCGGGCTGACGCCGTCAGGACCTGCAGCCTTGTCTGGGTGGAGCCTGCACAGCACTTTCCTCACCTGCTCAGCTGTGAAGGTCTGTGTGCCGTGTGTGGGGGCAGGAAGAGTCACTGTTGTGTTGATGGGGGAGGGGTGAGGTAGTGGTGGTGGGGGAGAGAGAACAGGTATGTTGATGCTGGAGAGGGACTAGCCGTCTAGCCGACTAGCCGTCCGTCTGTGTGGATGTAGCCTCACAGATCAAACCTTAGATGAGAGATCTATAGTCTGAGCAGACTGGCTCCAATCAGGGTCAACAGGGGCCTTTCATTCCAACCTAAAACCTCCTATGCGGACACCAAGGTTCTTCGCCCCAAGGTTCTTGGTTCTTGGGGCGGCAGGACAGCTCAGTCTGTTGGGACTTAGGGCTTGGCAACCGGAAGGTCGCCAGTTCAAGTCCCCCTCCGAAACACCTGGGCTGCACTGCCGAGGTGCCCTTGAGCAAGGCACCGGACCCCTACACTGCATCCTGGGCAGCTGTATATCTAATACTGGGATGGGTTAAATTTCAGAGAAACAAATTGAACTGTGTGTTTACATGTATGTGACCAATAAAGAGGATTCAATCCTCCAGATTCAGATTTAGACAAAGTGTCTGTGAAGGTTTCGCTGTACACTATGTAGACCGGCCAGTGTATTAATACACAACCACGACCAACAACTAATTTGATTTACCGTGCGCTCGGGAACCCTTAACATAAACAATTACAAACATTTTCTGCTAGAGAGAAGATTTACATTTTTTTTTTATTTGCTATATGCAAAAAAGTACAATGGAATACTTACTCCCCATTCAACTCACTTAGTATGACTTTTCTAAAACACTATACTACAACAATTCAAATGAAAATACTGAACACAATAAAAATAACAATAAAGTGACTGATGATATGTACATGTTTTGAATTGTGCATAAAGCATTTAAGAAGCATTTTAAAGTGCTAGTAGTGCAGCAGCATCATGAAACAAATGTCTCAAAAAATGTAATCTTACCTGATACAGCAAATATTCAATATCAATATCAATCTTACACCACAAGTTGTGTTCACCACTCGGGTTGGCGTAGTGTTTCTCCGTGATGTCCAACACACAGCTGGCCTCTCCTGTATCACGCTGATCAGGTGTGTCCGGGCCTTAAGAAAACAAGAAGCATGGCGTGACTCCGCCCCCTTTCTTAGTGTTTGGTTTCTGTTCCAGGCCCCTGTGCATATAGGTATAAGGCCCTTTAACCCTCTGTCCCCTCACAGGGGCTGTGCTGTAGCGTGGTAGCTGGGAGCCATGTGGCAATAGGACATTGGTGTGTTTTTTGAACAATCCTCCAACCAATGGGAAAATACCATCAATACCAATACCCAGATGCTACCACCTAGCGCGCCCTCTGAGCACTTTTTACTCGCTTTACTAGTGTCTTACTAAGTAGTGTTTGCTTGTTTGTGAGTTAGATATTGTTCTATTGTTTGCCAACTTATTGTACTTTTACCTGAACTTATTGTACTTTTACCTGAACTTATTGTACTTTTACCTGAACTTATTGTACTTTAACCTGAACTTATTGTACTTTTACCTGAACTTATGGTACTTTTACCTGAACTTATTGTACTTTTACCTGAACTTATTGTACTTTAACCTGAACTTATTGTACTTTTACCTGAACTTATTGTACTTTTACCTGAACTTATTGTACTTTTACCTGAACTTAATGTACTTTTACCTGAACTTATTTACTTTTACCTGAACTTATTGTACTTTAAACGTATTGTACTTCTACCTGAGCACTGGCTCAGTTCTCAGAGACTTGTTAGGTAATGAAATCCACTTTTGACTTCTGGTGATGAGTTGTTCTCTCACCTTAGTTTGTTGAATGCACTATTGTAAGTCGCTTTGGATAAAAGGGTCTGCTAAATGTAATGTAATGTAATACAAATCCAGAATACTAAAGTGAATCAACTTCTAAAACAATATTATTAAATTATTGTTAGGGCTTGGCTAATATTGCATTATCCTTGTAATGTTCTACAACTGTAAGTCAACTGTCACCTAAATGCTATGATAATTTGTATTTTACGATGTCCCAGAAGAATGGTGTGCTGCCAATTCACCCAAAATCAGAAATTGATGATTTTGGAAAAAATCATCACCAGCACATATACACACATATTTTCCCAGCATCCTGTTATCAACCATGTCACCATGTGTTTGTATGACGTGTGTCATATCAATAAAGTTTCTTTCCTTTGATAGTGGTCCTTTGGGGTGACCATGTGGGAGATCGTGTCCCGGGGTCGTAGCCCATACCCAGGGGTCCAAAACCACGAGCTGCTCCACCTGCTGGCTGGAGGCCAGCGGCTCAGGCAGCCCGAGGACTGCGACGACAAACTGTTGAGTGGCTCCAATATTTAAATGTTCAACCGTTCAAAGCACATTCATTGGTTGGAATTCACGTTCAAAAACCTTGCACTCCGACAGGACGCCAGGATAGCACCGCTTTGGACAAAGGTTTTAAAAATGTACCATTCCATCCTCAAGTAATTAGGAATAGCTAAAGCACAGCCTATGGCGTCATCTATCTATCTATCTATCTATCTGTCTGTCTGTCTGTCTGTCTGTCTGTCTGTCTGTCTGTCTATTTTTATATATATCTGTCTGTCTGTCTGTCTGTCTGTCTGTCTCCCTTAATCCAACCCAATGGACTCTGTCCCCTCAGCTACGAGACCATGCGGACCTGTTGGCACGGCGACCCGTCCGAGCGGCCCGGCTTTGCGGAGCTGGGCCGGGCGCTGAGGGAGCTTCTCTCTCTGCTGCCCCCGCTGGAGGCCTTCCAGGAGGACCACTACATCAACCAGGGCCTGGAGGCCGCCGCCACCAACGCCGCCGCAGCCACCGCCGCCGCCGGGCTCTGCGATGGCAAGGAGGAAGCGGAGGAAGCGGAGGAAGCGACCGGGGGGAACCATTACACGCAGTCCCCGTCTCTCCCCGTCCAGAGACAGAAAGAGGAGGAGAAGGAGGAGGAGGAGGAGGGGGGCGGCTATCTGCTGTCCAACCCAGGACCGAGCTTAGCGGTCCCACAGGGGGACCACAGGCACTGAAAGAGCTCCAGTGTTCCACGATCGGGAGTGTACTCTGTGGTACATTAAGGTGTGTGTGTGCCTGTGTGCCTGTGTGCGTGTGTGCGCGTGTGAGGGGGAGAGGGGGGGAGAGAGAGAGAGAGAGAGAGAGAGAGAGAGAGAGAGAGAGGAGAGAGAGAGAGAGAGAGAGAGAGAGAGAGAGAGAGAGGAGAGAGAGAGAGAGAGAGAGAAGGGGTAAAAGGTCAAAAATAGTTCATATCCTCATTATAGGAACACCATGGCAACTATAATAGCCAATAGCCAAATTGCCCCCTTCCAGTCGTTTATCGAACTGCTCCTCGAACTGCTCCGTTTGTTAAACTGCAATGCCCACAATGCATCTGTGGCGCCAGCCACCAAACGTTTCTTTCTGTTACTGTTATATTCTTATATATATATATATATATATTCTGTAGTATTAAAGTGACTGTCTTTATTTTTTGGGAATTATGAATTCATTGAGAAATAAATAAATACAATACATATATGAGCGTTTTATCAAAACATGTATAAAAACCAAACACTCTGTGTGTTTTTTTTTATCCACAACTTTATCTATACTTTACATATTTATTAATAATATACCTGTTTACTGTACCTGTCATATATATTTCAATCTCAAACTGCTGATAGAACTGCTCCTACTCCTGTATCTACATTTATATATGCCATACATTTATATATGCTCACTTGTATATACATTTATATTTTTATATATTTATCCTGCTTTCAATAACTGATCACTACCTGTTAAATACTCACTTACCTGTATATATACCTATTATTATTATGCTCATATCCCACTTAATACATAGTAGACTTTATTTTAACAACTGTAAATTTAAACTGTAAATGATATGTTAATATGCACTTTACTGCAACATTTGCACTCGGTTAGATGCTAAGTAGTTGTTTTGCCGTACTGACGTGCTGTGCAATGACAATACATTTGAATCTAATCTAATCAAATTTGGAACTACAAGTCCCAACAGCCTTCAGTGCCTTCTAGAGGAGTCCGTAGCGCCACGTCACTCGATGTGTCACTGCCGCACCTGCGCAGCCATCTTGTACTACTCTGAAGCCAGGGGAGAAGACGGACAAAACACCGAAGAAAGACAAGGGAGGAGGAAAAATAAAAGATAATAAAAAACCCACCCGTATCATCATCACCGAGGACGACGACGATAACGACATGTCTGGTGGCTTTATGTGAAATAATCCAAGAACTAATCGACTAAACAACCACCGTGTCGGTGCCTGTCGGTGATCCGAGCTACGAGTCGTCTTCCCCCGGACCGTGAAGAAGAAGAAGAAGGAGGACCCGCAGACCCCCCAAACCCTCCAGTGTGAACCAGAACCATGAATCCGGAATAGTGAGTCCGGTCTCCCCCACCCGTCCGTTTGTGTGTGTTGGATAGAAAGTGTATCTTTATATGTGTGTGCGTGTGTGTGTGTCGTAGCATATATTATTATAGTTTTTGTTGTTATATGATGGTGAATATGGTGGTTCTAAAGTGGTGGGTCGCGAACGGGGACGGGGGGGGGTCTTCGGTTCGGTTCGACCCCCGAAACGTCGTGTTGTTGTCCCCGCATCCTAGTGGACCACCGACCACACGACGGGCCTGGTTCAACCGGACTGCGGAGGGCCGAGTGTGTGTGTGTGTGTGTTGTCACCGTGTGTGTGTGTGTGTTGTCACCGTGTGTGTGTGTTGTGTCACCGTGTGTGTGTGTTGTCACCGTGTGTGTGTGTGTGTTGTCACCGTGTGTGTGTGTGTGTGTGTGTGTTGTGTCACCGTGTGTGTGTGTGTGTGTGTGTTGTCACCGTGTGTGTGTTGTTGTCACCGTGTGTGTGTTGTCACCGTGTGTGTGTGTGACCGTACTCGGTAACGGGTGTAGGACTGGGGGGACCGGGAGAGCGGGGATGTGTCACCGGACCCCTGTCCTTTGTGACGTCGTGGCGACCCGAGACGTTTTACGCCTTGGCGAAAACCCCGACGCGCCGTGACGTCACCGCCCGTCGAGTCGTTAGCTATTCTTTGTACTTTGAGTCCTGCTGGTCGACGTACCTATGTGTATATACACGTACCGGTGTGTATGTGTATATACACGTACCGGTGTGTATGTGTATATACACGTACCGGTGTGTATGTGTATATACACGTACCGGTGTGTGTGTGTATATACACGTACCGGTGTGTGTGTGTATATACACGTACCGGTGTGTGTGTGTATATACACGTACCGGTGTGTGTGTGTGTATATACACGTACCTGTGTGTGTGTGTGTGTGTGTGTGTGTGTGTGTGTGTGTGTTGTGTGTGTGTGTGTGTGTGTGTGTGTGTGTGTGTGTGTGTGTGTGTGTGTGTGTGTGTGTGTGTGTGTGTGTGTGTGTGTGTGTGTGTGTGTGTGTGTGTGTGTGTGTGTGTGTGTGTGTGTGTGTGTGTGTGTGTGTGTGTGTGTGTGTGTGTGTGTGTGTGTGTGTGTGTGTGTGTGTGTGTGTGTGTGTGAAAGCGTGGCAATATGGCCGATAGGCCAATTCACATGACAACACCGGACAGTGCAGTAAAGGAGGTGTGTGTGTGTCACAATATCGGTTTCCTAGAGGTGAGGGCTCCTACTGGGGTTCTATATATTGCAAGATTCTTGCCACCTGTTTGTGTTGTGAAACCGAGCTCCACGTGATGTTGTTGTTGTGTGGTGGCTCTTTAAGTACAGCCCCACCCCTCCCAGACAGCCCCCCCCCCCCCCCCCCCCCCCCTCGTATGTAAAGCTGGTTCTGACATGCAGGGTTTTGTCTGTGTTTCAGCGACTACCTGTTCAAGCTCCTGCTGATTGGAGACTCCGGCGTGGGGAAGTCCTGCCTTCTCCTCCGTTTTGCCGTAAGTACACACACCCCCTCCCCCAACTCCTCACACGTGGTGGTGGTTGTTGGACGTTTTTATTTTAGTTTCTTATCTTGTACGTTTTACGAGATACAAGATGTTGGTATTGGCCAGTTGCAGCAAGTACATTGGAATGAATACTCCCCATTCCCTCCCGCAGTTTATCTCCACAACAATACCATAAAAATGATATATACAATAAAAATGTTTTTGAGATGAGGCAGTACAGAAGCCTACATTTGAATTGATTTACTATAACAAACTAGAACTAACCAACCACATTCATATATGTTAAATTCTTCACTTATGTTTTTTTTATTTTAAATAGTTTAATATAAATAAACTTGTCGGTGTCTATCGTTTAATTTAAAATTGGTTAATAGTAGCACATTGCTAGCGCTAAATGTCTTGTCACCAAGTGATGGATTTATCATTTCGACCATCTATGTGAGGTCTTAGTCTTCCTTTTCCTTCCTTGGTTGTTTTTAGTTGTACTTGAGTTGTGTTTGTGGTTCGTTTATCTCCTCAGGATGACACCTACACAGAGAGCTACATCAGCACCATTGGTGTGGACTTCAAGATCCGGACCATCGAGCTGGATGGCAAGACCATCAAACTGCAGATTGTGAGCGAACAGACAGACACACAGACAGACACACTGATTCATGTCAAAAATAGCCAGAGAGGTTTACTAAACTATCATGTAGTGTTGCAACGGTGTGGCTATTTTAGCGGGTCTGCGGTAGAACAATATTCTCCGGTTTATTCTGGAGGCTACAACACATGTCTGTGCTGTATTTCTCGGGCCTTAAACCATAGAAAGAGGCCTAGTGATGAAGAGGTTAAAAAACTATTCATATAACGGTTTATTATTCTGATAAAATGTTGTTTTGTATGTATAAATGGCCATCTAATACACCAAGCTAAATGTTTCAAGGATGTCTCCTTGACTTCCACTAGCGCCTAAGCTAGCCACACATAATATTAATAATAATTATAGCAAAATGACTGAAAATTATGAAAGCTGTGAATAAAATCCCACCTGTGGTGCATTTAACACTATCATCATATATTCCCTCCGGTGAATTAATTGCATCGTGTACATTGTCAGAGTTGACGTTGATTTCAATGAATTGCGTGCGTGTACCTTCTCGTTTTTGACGTGGATTTGGATGCAAAATCAACCAAGTGTGCTTTTTGCTACCCCAGTGGGACACGGCGGGCCAGGAGCGGTTCCGCACCATCACGTCCAGCTACTACCGCGGGGCCCACGGCATCATCGTGGTGTACGACGTCACGGACCAGGTGGGACGTCCACCTCAATGTCTGCCTGTTGTTTGCTTCCTCCTCCTCCTATTCCTCATCCTCCTCCTTCTCCGCTCAAACTGTTCTCTTTCCTTGCGGAGCAGGAGTCCTACAACAACGTGAAGCAGTGGCTCCAGGAGATCGACCGATATGCCAGCGAGAACGTCAACAAGCTCCTGGTGGGCAACAAGTGTGACCTGACCACCAAGAAGGTGGTGGACTACACCACAGCCAAGGTAGGCCACGCCGCCCCCAGGGGAATGCACCATGTCCGCACCGTTTAGGGCGCAGCCGGATAGCTCAGTCTGTTAGGACTTGGGGAACCGGGAGGTTGCCGGTTCTAGTCGTCGTCTTCCCCCCCCCCGAAACACCTGGGGGCACTGCAGAGGTGCCCCTGAGCAAGGCACCGGACCCCCTACACTGCGCCCCGGGCAGCTGTATGTACAATAGCTGATACCCACTGCTCCTCATACTAGGAGGTCATATCAATGTAGTCGACACAGAAAGCACTTACAACACATAGAATGAAGTATCATCGTTAACGTAAACTATAGTAGCATCGTAAGAAACGTGCCACAGACTGTTTGCCGCAAACGGCGCCTGAGTTAACGTCACTCACTCGTAAGGTTGTCAAAAGTGTGGGAACTTGGATATATTTCGATACCATCGGTGTGTTTTAAAAATGATACCATTTCCGATCATTAAACATGTAGTACGGAAAGAACTGAAGTTAGAAACAACACATCTAATATCCGTTGTTCAACGTCAGGCTGCAACATAACAATTAAGACATTTAAATGATATAAAAATACATGCAATTTAAGTATTGTACCAGTATTGATTCTGCAAAGGACTCTATCAACAACAAAAATAATCGAATAATAATATAGAAAAATAGAATATTATAATCTTTTTTGCCGTGGTATGGATTTTTGCAAGTTTCGTACCTTAAGTTTAAAATTCTGGTACTTTGACAGCTTGTCAATCACTTCGGGTGCTAGGTCTGCTGTTTTGGAAGAACCTTAAACTCAAGTCATCCACCATTGATGTGGCAATGTGCAAATTTCAATCAATATCGGATACCAGCTTCGGTATATCGGTCCACACTCAAAGTTCACGGATCAGAAATGGGTATCTTCAGGGAAGAAAAAGTGTCATCTGTGCACCCCTAGCTTTGCCCCCTCCGTGTGAAGTACCAAAGCTCATAGCTTCTAACTACCTTATGAAGGTGTCTTTTAGGGCCCATGATTTGCCATAACGAATAACCATTGACTTAACAGACCCGTCCTCTGTAACTAGAACAGTATCCGTGGATGCGGCGGTAAACGTCCTCTGCTTCGTATCCACGGCGACGGCTCCTGGTGTCTGCCATCCTACACAGCCGCTTACCCTCTCGTGTGTGTGTGTCTCGCTCTGTCTCTCGCTCGCTCTCTCTCTCTCTCAGGAGTTTGCCGACTCCCTGGCCATCCCCTTCCTGGAGACCAGCGCCAAGAACGCCACCAACGTGGAGCAGGCCTTCATGACCATGGCGGCGGAGATCAAGAAGCGCATGGGCCCCGGGGCCACGGCGGGCGGGGACAAGCCCAACCTGAAGATCGACAGCACCCCCGTCAGGCAGTCCGGCGGCGGCTGCTGCTAAACGGAATTCCGGGAGCCACGCCCACCTCCCCCTTCGCCCCCGCCCCCTCTCCCGCCACACACACATATACACACACACACACACACACACACTGCCACCGGTTTAGGTTCTGGTTCTGGGCCACCACCCCCAGGTTGACCAAAACTCCATTGGATGTAAGGAGGAGGGAGGTGGTGGTTTTGGGGGGATGGGAGGCAGCTGCTGCTTTGAGACAGATGTGACTGTGGACCGTCAGATAAGGGGAGGTGGGAGAAAGGTATACCACCTCTGGAAACCCTACGCATACAGTACAGTGTGAATCGGACCACACACAGACACAGACAGACAGACACAGACGGACAGACACACAGACACACAGACACACAGACACTCTTACTTGCCGGGTGATACGGCCTCCACTGGAACAGTGACCTTGGGGGTGGGGTGAGGGGGGGGGGAATAGTGGTCTCTCCATCACTCTGAGAGTCGTTCCCCTGGTCCTTCATCCACCTCCTGGCCCACCGCCCTCACTCGCTCACAGCCTGTAAAGTATTGAGTGGACCGACCCTATACCTGTACACACCTGGGACAGGTTTGTATCGACGAGCCCTCTCTCCGTGGTCCCGTTATCACACCACACCACGCCACCCTCTCGCAGCATCTTACCGTAACCGTGACAACGTGGGTGGACACCCAACGTTGTTACGGTGGTGTCTGGCGTCTCTCGCCGTACCTCCTAAGGGAGAGGCCGAGATCCACCCTCATGCGTGTGTGTGTGTGGGCCATAATAATATCCACACAGGAACACAGAACCTCACTTAGAGCGATGAGAACACCTAACGTCATCCCCCTCACGAAAAACTAACGGAAGGCAAATTGGGCAACATTCGGGGATTTTGTCTCGGTAGACTTATTAAATTAATACTGTGTTTTTTAATTTACCCCCTTTTATGTTTTTATATATTTCTTTTTCTTTTTGGAAGGGGGAGGCATTTAATGGAGAGAAGAAAAATAGTTAAAAGCTTGTACAAATTGCTTTATACTGTAATCATGAGGCTTTTTAGGATAAAGTGTTTGGTTTTTTTGTTTTTGTTTTTCATTTTTCTCCTTCAATGAAGTTATGTAGTGAACTGGTGTGTGAGTGTGTGTGTGTGAGAGAGAGAGGGAGGGAGGGGGCGTGGTCAGCCTGGGTCACATGGTGTCCATGGTGAAGGTGGGGGGGGGGGGGTGTCGTGCCCATTGCATGTGTTTTTAAATAGTTGTCCTTCACCACGTTCTGCCAGTCGTCCACCGTCCTTGTTGTTGGACTGACGACCTTTAACCTTTAACCTGGAGTGTAGACTGACTTGGTGGCCCCCCCGGTCAGTCGGCCAGGGCCCATACAGGTCAGTGTGGGTCGGAGGGCCTCGTCCTAAGCTTTCATTCAAGGCCCATCTCAACAACTGGAAACTATCTTTTGAGTGTTTGGCTCTAGCGGCAGGCGTGGTGTCAACACTACAACACTACAACACTACTAATAGCATCCCGGGGGGGGGGGGCGTCGGCGTCAATTAAGTGGTGTGAGGGGGAGGGGCTTCTGTGAGCCGCCATCTCCTTTTGATCCCGGCATGGGTGGAGCTCGCAATGTTTGTTTGTTTCAAGTCTAATAGTAACATACATGCGGGATGCAAAGAAGCAGCGCTTTTGGTGGTGGTTTTCTTCCCCCCGTGCGTGTGTGTGTGTGTGTGTGGGGGGGGGGGACTGACTGGTTTCTTCTCGCCTCTCTCCTTGAAGACCTGGTATGATTTCCCCCCTCCCCCACTCACCACCACCACCACCACCTCCCCACTGTAACGGTCCTTGATAAAGAGAGTTCAGAGTTCTCCCTTTTGAATCTCTGCTTGTAACAAACACGCGATGGAAGCCCTAGACCTTAAAACAACAAGAGACTCAAACTGGTGTGTGTGTGTGTCACTTGTCTTATTGAATGCTCCTACGGTGAACCGACAGACCCCCCCCCCCCCCACACCCTCTAAACTTGCCCCCCCCCCCCCCCCCCCGGTTCCTAAAGTGTAAAAGTCCGGTCCCTCCAGCTCTCGGCTGTACACGATAAGCAAATGGAAGTCAAAGTACCAGAGCTTTCCTTTCCTTCGGCAGACTTTGAGCCTTAGGTTCACACTCCTGAGGATCAGGGTGGTGGTGGTAAGGGTGGGGTGGGTGGTGGTGGTAGAGGGGGGGGGGGGGGGGTTGTATTTCAAGGGGGTCAGGCTGGAATGTTCCGTGAGGTTTTTTTTTTGTATGTTAAGAATTGCATTCCTGTGCTTATTGGGACAATATTGCTGGAGCTCCAGTGTTCCTTCCACCAGAGTCATTTGAGTAGCTTACATGCTGAATGCTCCACACACACATGGGACAGTCAACACACACACACACACACACACATGGGACAGTCAAAACACACACACACACACACACACACACACACACGGGACTGTCTAAGCGCGTGCGCACACACGGGACAGTCAAAGCACACACACCCACACGGGACAGTCAAAGCGCGCACACGGGACACACACACACGGGGGGACAGTCAAAGCGTAGACATTTCCACTGCAGTGAATGAGATTCCCCTTTCTGAGTTTTGAATGTTTTTTCTTTATAAAAATAAAAAAAAAAAACCCCAAGAAAAGAAACGGTTGCCCAGTTTTAATGTATTAATTGTGAATAACTAACGCTAGGGGTTAACGTGTGTCGGGTCTGTCGTGAACGGGAGCCTTTCGGAGGAGGGGCCCGTGGGTGCGTGGGTGGGGCTTACAGAAGGAGGGGGAGGAGTCGGATCTACTTATGAATGTCATTTTCCGTCTTACCTTCATTATTTTTCTTTCCTGGGAGTCGTTTGCTTTCGATGACGCTTTGCTGATGTCCGATGATGTAATAAGAAGGAACATCCATCTCTCTCTTTCTCTCCCTCTATCTCTATCTCTTGGCTTTATCACTTTTTATTTTGGTGCACTGTCTCACTGAGTTTGGTCATGCTGTTGTTTTTTTTTCTGTACATATTATAAATATATATATAATAAAATGATGGAAAAATATCGATGTACACACTTGAGTTTTATTTGTTGTTGTCGTGGTTTGGGGTTTTAGCGCACACACACTATATACATTATAGGTATACTGTTACTTGTTAGGGAACCGAATCCTTACTGAATTATCATGACGTAACATTGTCTTATGTGATCAGACAGACTGTGCGTAGTAGTTTATATAATCATTTATATATACATAGACACCGTGACCTTTTCTCAGGGTTTTTTGTTTGTTGGGGAAAGACTTATACTAACTACGCTATAAAGTGAAAGAGTGAACCAACAACTTTGGGTTTTAGATCACTCCTTTTCGTCAAAACCAGTTCAGGCCTCCTCAAAACCGAATCGGAGATGGTGCTGCAGATCTCCATTGTGTTGTATATCATATGCATGACTTTCTTATTTTTCTGTATTATTATTAATTTGATAATAAGAAGCGTTCCTCCGAACACACCCAACCATCTGCATGCATGTACGGTTACAAAACTCTTATGAGCTTATCAAATTAATGATTTACAACTCATACTTAATTCATACTTGACTCATAACTCATACATACTTATGTACAGGGTACCACTGTACAGTACATTGTATATTATTACCATGCACTTTACTGCAACGTCTGCACTCTGCTTTAGATGACAACTTCTTATTTTCACTGTACTGTGTACTTGTGCTGCTGTGTACAATGACAATACAATAATAAATATAATTATAATCTAATCTACCTTAATCTGCACTAGACATACGCGTTGTGATAGGATTATATTGAAAATACCTTTTTGTTTTAAAACAAAATGGTAAACTCAATGTCTTGAATGACGGATTATCCGGGCAACTTTTAGACCAAGTTACCCTCCATCCATCTCTATCTCTCTCTCCCCATCCTCTATCCCCCAGTGAGGTGGGGGTGGTTGATGACCTTGAGTTATTTATAGCCCGGCGGTGGAGGCGCTGCAGACCTGCTGCACAGACTCCTCAGGGGGCGGAGCCTGTAGAGCGGGCTGGCTACACCTACTGGTGTGGACGGATAGGTGGAGTGTATGTATATAGTATATGTACACTGTATATACATATGTGTATATATACACTATATATATACTATATACACTGTATATATATATATATATATACATATGTGTATATATATACACATAGTATATATATAGTGTATATATATATATATACACACTATATATACACTGTATATATATATATATATATTGTATATACTGTATATAATATATATATACTGTATATATGTATATATATATTTTTCGTTGTACAATGACAAAGGCATTCAGATTGTGATATACTGTTTTCTTTATATAAATATATATATACAAATACATAACTTTTATATGCGACCCCTATTTGTGTGTGTGTGTAGCATATATATATATATGCATATATATAGATATATATATGCTGTTTTATATATATATCTATATATATATATGCTGTTTTACATATATTACAGTATATACTGAGTATATTATATAATAACAAAAGACATCAACGAGACACCACTGTTTTCATTTAGCCACAATTTATTTACATACTTCTCACGTACAACCAATATTTCCGTCATGAAATCCCGTCGCTTGCTTAGCTCGCCGTGTGTCACCCTGGGGGGGGGGGGGGGGGGTCGATCACTCCCTCCCCCTCACTCCCTCCCTCCCTCCCTCCCCCTCACGTCGTCACTCCCTCCCCCTACCCCTCACGTCGTCACTCCCTCCCTCCCTTCCCGTCACTCCCTCCCCCTCACTCTGTCACTTCCTTCTCCTACCCCTTACTCCGTCACTCCCTCCCCCTACCCCTCACTCCGTCACTCTCTCCCCCTCACTCCGTCACTCCCTCCCCCTCACTCCCCCTCCCACCGTCACTTCCTCCCCCTCACTCCATCACTTCCTCCCCCTCACTCCCTCACTCCGTCCGTCACTCCCTCTACCCCAGTATTTATACAATGTCCTCCAGAGCCTTCCAGAACCCCTCCTGGTTGTCTGTCCATCGTCCTCTGTCTAGTTCCTCCTCTTCTCCCTCCCTCCCTCTCCTTCCCGCCCCCTCCCTCCGTCCGTCTCCCCCAGTATTTATACCTCGTCCTCCGGGGACATTCAGCCTTCCAGAACCCCTCCTGGTTCTCTGTCCAGCTCCTCCTCCTCCTCCTTTCTCTCTCTCTCTTTATGAACCTTTAGCCCCCCCTGGGTGGTGGGGGGGCCCTCACGGGGTCCATGGGGCCCTGGGGGCCCTCAGTCCACGGGGCCCTGGAAGATGAGTTTGATGTGGCCCTGCTCCCCGGTGAGCCAGGTGCCGCAGAAGGGGCAGGCGGCGTGGAAGGCGTGGGTCCCGTGGGGCAGGGGGATCTGGCTCCAGCCCGACGCCGTCCTCTCCGAGCACACGTGGCCACAGGGGCAGAAGGCGTGCGTGGGCGGCCCGGCGTCCAGGTACAGCCCCCCCTCGCAGCCCAGCCACAGGGGCACGTAGGGGCCCACCCGCCGGCACATGGGGCACTCGCGCTCCCCCCCGCCCCCGGTCGCCGTGGACACGCCCACGCCGCCGCCGCCACCGCCACCACTGCCGCCGCCCACGCCGCCGGGGCTCTTCTCCTTGCGGTAGCCCCAGTTGTGGTAGCCGTGCACATGGCCACAGTTGACGTACACCCAGGGCTGCTTCTTGTCGACCACCTGGCGCTGCGCCAGGCTGGGGAAGGCCAGCGTGTTGAAGCCCACCGGGCACTGGGGCCGCGCCGCGTTCAGCTCCTGCCTCAGGGACTCCAGCTGCTTGAGGGTGGGCGTGCGCCGCAGGCCCCCGGAGGTACGCCACAGCAGGGTGGCCCCGCACAGGTCCACCAGGGAGCCATCCTGCAGGGTGTTGGACTCGTTCTCCACCTTTTGGGGGAGGGAGGAGAGGGAGGGAGGGGAGAGAGAGAGAGAGAGGGAGGGGGGAGAGAGAGGGGGAGAGGGAGAGAGAGGGGGGGAGAGAGAGATAGGGAGAGAGGGAGGGGGGGAGAGGGATAGGGGGAGAGGGAGAGAGGGAGACAAACATAGGGAGAGGAAGACAGAGAGACAGAGTGAGAGTGAGAGAGAGACAGAGGATGGAGAGGTTTTAAAAGGACAATCCCCACAAACCCCTTGTCTCACAAATGTAGATTAATATCTAAAGTGTGAGGCTCCAACGGCCTCTAGGTGGTTCACTGTAGAGACTAGCATGTAGTTCCTATAACAGCCTCTAGGTGGTTCACTGTAGAGACTAGCATGTAGTTCCTATAACAGCCTCTAGGTGGTTCACTGTAGAGACTAGCATGTAGTTCCTATAACAGCCTCTAGGTGGTTCACTGTAGAGACTAGCATGTAGTTCCTATAACAGCCTCTAGGTGGTTCACTGTAGAGACTAGCATGTAGTTCCTATAACAGCCTCTAGGTGGTTCACTGTAGAGACTAGCATGTAGTTCCTCTAGGTCAGGAGTCCCCAACCACCGGGCCGCGGACCGGTACCGGGCTGTGGAGGTGTTACTGCCGGGCCGCGAAACAGCTGTGTGTTTATCATCATATTTGACTCAAATAATTTGAGTATAGGTGAACGGCGGGCGGTATAATCTATATATAGAGATGATATATATAGTATAATCTATATATATAGATTATATAGCAGTATATATGGGCGGTATAATATATATAGAGACTTTCAGTTGCACGCGCTACTAAAGAGACTACGCGCTAGTGACGTGTCGGTCGCGTAGGTGGTTCACTGTAGAGACTAGCATGTAGTTCCTCTAACGGCCTCTAGGTGGTTCACAATAGAGACTAGCATGTAGTTCCTCTAACGGCCTCTAGGTGGTTCACGGTAGAGACTAGCATGTAGTTCCTCTAACGGCCTCTAGGTGGTTCACAGTAGAGACTAGCATGAAGTTCCTCTAACGGCCTCTAGGTGGTTCACAATAGAGACTAGCATGTAGTTCCTCTAACGGCCTCTAGGTGGTTCACGGTAGAGACTAGCATGTAGGCGGCGTGGGTTTACCAGCTTCCCCCTCTGCTGGGCCGAGCGTGTCTCCCGCAGGGCGAAGACGTTCCCGCACACCGAGATCTCGCGCCACACGCCAGGCGCCGGCTCCGACACAAAGTCCCCGGCGGGATGCATGACCAGCACGCCGTTGGTGGTGAGGCCGTCCATCAGGCCGTCGGACGTCCGCCACTTGGCCGCCCGCTCCTGAGACATGGGGGGGGGGGGGGGGGGGGAGGGGGGGGACACACACACACACACACACACACACACACACCACACACACACACACACACACACACACACACACACACACACACACACACACACACACACGTCAAGGTCAGCGGAGTGAGTGACAGAGAGGGGTCATTGGAAACAGAAAGCTAATAGCCGTGGCGGCGGCATTCTAGCCCAAAAAAAACCAACCCAAAAACCGCTGAATGATGAGCTTTCTGAGAGCCATGCTATTTATAGCGCGGCTCACATCGACCACAACGCTGACCACAGCACCGAGGGAGGGGGGCCGCCGTCCCACCGGCACAGAGACACCATGACGACGGTCGTTAGGGGGAGAGGAGGGGGGGGAGGAAGGAGGGGGAGGGGTCATTGATTCATCATCGGCTCGTCTTTGCCTGCTAAATATAGGCAGGCTGCCTCGCTGCTGGCCCTGCCTCTCCTCCATCTACACCCGCCTCACCTGTAGATGTCACATGGTATGTGTGTGTGTGTGTGTGTGTGTGTGTGTGTGATATATATATATATATGTGTATGTGTGTGTGTGCGTGTATATGTGTGTGTGTGTGTGTGTGTGTGTGTGCGTGTGATATATATATGTGTATGTGTGTGTGTGCGTGTATATGTGTGTGTGTGTGTGATATATATATGTATATGTGTGTGTGTGTGTGTGTGATATATATATATGTGTGTGTGTGTATGTGATATGTGTGTGTGCGTGCATATGTGTGTGTGTGTGATATATATATATGTGTGTGTGTGTGTGTGCGTGTATATGTGTGTGTATGTGATATATAGTGTGTGTGTGTGACATGATCTTCTATCCGGGGTACGGTGACTTGATCCAGTCATGAGACAACCCATTTGATTTGTACTTTCTGAGCAAAACACGCTGACTACAGTATTTGCACCAATAAACTATAAAAATAAACTGTCTTTCAGCTACAAGGGGCGGGGCAGTAATAATAATACGTGAATAAAATTGCTCTTGGGTATGGCAGCAGTGTTGCTGATGTAGCATCCACCATTTGTTTCACTGTTTTTCCTCCGTATAAAGAAGTGTGTGTCTGTTTGTGTGTTTGTGCACTTATGTTGTTAGTGTTCTAATTTCCCCTCCCCCAACATCTCCCTCAGCACCCAACCCCCTTTGACCAAAATAAGGACCCAAAAACCTATATTACTGTGGAGTGTGTGTGGTTGAAGCAGCCTCACCTGGCCCCAGTCAGACTGATTAGAGTCTGGTTGAAGCAGCCTCATCTGGCCCCAGTCAGACTGATTAGAGTCTGGTTGAAGCAGCCTCACCTGGCCCCAGTCAGACTGATTAGAGTCTGGTTGAAGCAGCCTCACCTGGCCCCAGTCAGACTGATTAGAGTCTGGTTGAAGCAGCCTCCACCACACACACTAGCATGTTCCATCTGCTCTGTTCTCCATGATTCAAACTCTACAATAAACCGGATTCCTCATCCCCCAGAGTCCTGGTCTTCAGGAGGAGCCTCAAGCAGCCATGTTACTGGCTGGTGGCAGCGTGGTCTGCTACAGTCATCCTCTGTGTCCAGTTATTCACATCCAACATGTAGAACAGCTCTCCCGGTTGCCAAGGATGAGTACTCATGACATTAGTATGCATGACATCTATTGCCTACTCACACACACGCACGCACACGCACGCACACACACAACACATGCGTGCACACACACACACACGCTCGCGCACACACACACGCGCACTCACACACCATCAGTCGTCCCCACACAGATGACTGTGTGTGTGTGTGTGTGTGTGTGTGTGTGTGTCACTCACCCCCAGGAAGATGTTCTTGGAGGAGTCGAAGCCGGCGGCGTAGATGCGGGCGGTGTAAGGGGCGCTGCGCTCACACATGATGCGGCAGGCGTAGCGCGAGATGGTGCTCTGGGCCGACTGGCCTCCTCCTCCTCCTCCTCCTCCTCCTCCTCCTCCTCCCTCCCCCGCCGCCGGTCCCTGGCCTCCCCCCCCTCCTCCTCCCACTCCCCCTCCCCCTCCTCCGGTGCTTCCTCCGGTCGTGTCCGTCACCACAAAGTCTATCATGTTCTCTGTGGACCGGCCAATCTGACAGGGAGGAGGAGAAAGTAAAGATACAAATATTCTCCATCTAATCTTAATCTAAACCTGGAGGATTGAATCCTCTTTATTGGTCTCATGTCCACACAGTGAAATGAGTTCCTCTCCTTTAACCCATCCTAGTATGAGGAGCAGTGGGTATCAGCTATTGGATACACAGGGGAGCAGGGGAGGGGTCTGGTGCCTTGCTCAAGGACACTGAGGCAGTGCACTTAGCAGGTGTTTCAGGGGGGATTTGAACCGGCGACCTTCCGGTTCCCCCAAGCCTCAAGTCCCAACAGACTGAGCTTCTGGGTGGCAGACTCCTCTTCATCACACTGTGACTCCCCCCCCCCCCCATCCACAATAACACACTTATACTATCTTATATTTAGTATAATTATACTTTAATGTTTATAGTCTATATATATATATATATATATATATATATTCTGCGATTATTGAGAATTCCTCTTGTATCTTTTTAGTAGTTTGGTAATTTTGGTGGTAAGTCTGTGTGTGTGTGTGTGTCCGGGTGTGTGTGTGTTTCCATGCGTGTGTTCTTGTCCGTGTGTGTGGCTCACCTGAAACATGTCTGTGTTGGTGTCATGTGTGTACTCCACGATGACAGAGTGGCTCCGGGACAACGTGTAGGAGATGCTGTGCTGGCTTTTGTTGCTGAGGGCCTGGAGAGACAGAGACAGAGACAGAGACAGAGACACAGACACAGACACAGACACTGTTATCATTATTTATTATTGTCATATTTCAGCATAATTACTAAATAACAATAAAATATATATATATATATATATATATATATATATATATATAACAATAATAATAACAATAATATATATATATATATATATATATATATATATACACTAATACAAATAATTCTAACAATAATATAAATAACAATAATATAATAATAATAATATATATATATATATATAATAATAATATTAATATTTCCTTCTGTCCAATTGGTGTCCAAGTGTCACAGTCACAGGGCGGGGCTGGAGGACAGCCCTGCCCTGCTGCCCCTGAGACGGGCTGTGACCATAAGATGAGGCGTGGCGTGTGTGGCATGTGTGGCGTGGCGTGCGTTGGTTCCCCGCGGAGGGGGACTCACCTTGGACACCAGTGGCGTGGAGATGTTGTGGATGACGTCGGGCTTGACGCCGTTGGCCTTGGGCCTCTTGTAGAGCGCCAGACGGCTCCGACGGCGACCCTTGTCCCCGTTGACCAGAGAGCCATTGTGCCTGAGGGACACAGCGGGGGGGGGGGGGGGGGGAGCAACAACTAGAGTTAGAGTTACAGCTCTCTCTCTCTCTCTCTCTCTCTCTCTCTCTCTCTACCTCTCTCTTTACTTCTCGCTCTCTATCTACCGCTCTCTCTCTCTCTTCTTTCCCTTTTTCCCTCACTCTCTCTCCCTCTCTTCCCCCCCTCTCTCTTCCCCTCCCTCTCCCACCTTTCTCCCCCTCCCTACCCCACCTTCCTCCCCCCTCTCTCTCGCTCTCTCCCCCCCCCTCTCGCTCTCCCTCTCTTCCCCCCCTCTCTCTCTCCCTCTCCACCCCACTCTCTCCATCTTTCTCTCCTCCCCCCCCCCCCCCCCCCCTCTTCCTCTCCTCCCCCCCCCCCCTCTTCCTCTCTGTCTCCCACCCTCTCACCTTCCCTCCCTCTCTCTCTCTCTCTCTCTCTCTCTCTCCCCCTCCCTCTAGTATTTATCCAGTCAGTATTCAGTACATCATGTCATGTTTTGGTCTTAAAGAAGGCAGACAGAGAGCAGAGAACTTAGCTGATTATTGACCCTAAAGCCATGCTTCAGTTTGCCTGAGCCACTTAGGGCTCATGTAATAATACTAATAATAATAATAATAATAATAATAAAAAAACATTCCATTTAATAACACGCTTTACAGACATGGTTAAATTGCACGTACAGTTGATGACCGAAATATGTCATTTACTCAGCGTTGTCTAGGTGTGCACAAAATGCATGCATGCATGGATGGATGCATTCAGTGATGACATCACTTAACAACACTTAAGAACGCCCACTCCACCACTGGTGGGGTGGTGGTGGTTGTGGAGTGTAGCGTGCCAACACGTGGCGTGCGTTTAAAAGCCACCTTGCCACCGCCAATGGATTAAGAAGTCCTCCTCATGCAAATGATAACAAGACAAGGAACCAGGGCTCAAGGAAACCAAAACGGAGAGAGACATGGGGAGAGACATGGAGAGAGACATGGGGAGAGACATGGGGAGAGAGACATGGGGAGAGAGACATGGGGAGAGAGACATGGAGAGAGACATGGGGAGAGACATGGGGAGAGAGACATGGAGAGAGACATGGGGAGAGACATGGAGAGAGACATGGGGAGAGACATGGGGAGAGACATGGGGAGAGACATGGAGAGAGACATGGGGAGAGAGACATGGGGAGAGAGACATGGGGAGAGACATGGAGAGAGAGAGACATGGGGAGAGACATGCGGAGAGACATGGGGAGAGACATGGGGAGAGACATGGGGAGAGACATGGGGAGAGAGACATGGGGAGAGAGACATGGGGAGAGACATGGAGAGAGACATGGGGAGAGAGACATGGGGAGAGACATGCGGAGAGACATGGGGAGAGACATGGGGAGAGACATGGGGAGAGAGACATGGAGAGAGACATGGGGAGAGACATGGAGAGAGACATGGGGAGAGACATGGGGAGAGACATGCGGAGAGACATGGGGAGAGACATGGGGAGAGAGACATGGGGAGAGACATGGGGAGAGACATGGGGAGAGACAGCCGGGGAAAAGGAGCTCGGCGAGACTGTGAGCTGAGGTTGGGCTTTCGACACCACGGTCCCCACCAGACTGCCTGACCAGCTGACTGAAACTGGGACCCAACTTGGACTTCCGGACCTCCAGGCCCCAGGTGGTCAGGGTGGTGCAGACACACTCATCACTGCACTGCACTGCACTGCACTGCACTGCACTGCACTGTATTCATGATGCTGCTGCACTACTGTCACCTTATTGTTCTTTTTATGTAAATTTTTATTGTGTAGTATTTTATAGTATTGTGTTTTTCTAAATTCACACTGCGGGAGGGACTGGAGAGTAAGCACTCCACTGTACTTGCAAATGGCAAATAAAAATCGGGAATCTTAAATCGACCTCAGCTGTACTCTCTGTACACACGTGTGTGTGTGTGAGCAGGTTCAGCTCTAACTCCATCATTCAGTTGGCCGACGACGCCGTGGTGCTGGTGGGGGTGGGCCTGATCTCAGACAACCATGAGAAGGCTCTACCTGGAGGACGTGGCAGACCTGTCACTCTGGTGTCACGGTAACCGCCTCTTCCTGAATGTCGAAAACAAAAAAACTAAGGAGCTGATTTTGCTCTCACCAGCCGAGAACGTCACGCACGCACGCACGCACGCACGCACGCACGCACGCACGCACGCACGCACGCACGCACGCACGCACGCACGCACGCACGCACGCACGCACGCACGCACGCACGCACGCACGCACGCACGCACGCACGCACGCACGCACGCACGCACGCACGCACGCACGCACGCACGCACGCCTTCACCACCTTCTTGTAGCTGTAGAGGGCATCCTGACAGGGAACCAGCATGACTGCCTGGTTTGGGAACAGCTCTGCCCAGGACAGGAGGTCCTGGAACTCCCCTCCCCTCCCCTCCCTGCAGGACTTACACACCAGGAGGTGCAGAACAAGAACCAGAGCCTGGAGGATCATGGAGGATCTTCACACCCCCCCAACAACAGACCAACGGTCCAGCAAGAGCCTCCGCAGTCATGCAGCAAAACAACAGAGAGAGACGGAGACAGAGTTTCGTCTCTCTCTCTCTCTCTCTCTCTCTCAGGATATAGCATATGCACATTTTTATACGTTACCATATACCGTGACTTTTATATATCTTATATATATTTGTATACAGTTTATTTTATTTTTTTATGGCATTGTGTCTGCATAGCACCGCCACTTTCACTTCCCTGTATATATTTGTCATAACAATGGTTTAACAATGATGTCCTGCCAACTTTGAATATTCTTTTTAAGAAAAACAATATATATATATATATATATATATATATATATAAAGATAGACAACCTATTGTTTGGACTCATATTTGGCCACTTTAAAATCTGTTTATTTAATTATTTTTTAATAATTATTAATTATTATATTATATTTAGTTTTATTTTTTAAATGATTAATATTTTTTAATTGCTGTTGTGTGTGTAGAGAGTGCAGGGTGTGAGGATAGCTAAACCATTTGGTTTCACTCGTCCTAAATCTAATCCATCCTAATCCAAATCTAAATCTTAGTCTAAATCTAGAGGATGGAATCCTCTTTATTGGTCTCATGTCCACACAGTGAGATGAGTTCCTCTCCTTTAACCCATCCTAGTATGAGGAGCAGTGGGTATCAGCTATTGGCTATACAGGGGAGCAGGGGAGGGGGGCTGGTGCCTTGCTCAAGGGCACTGAGGCAGTGCGCCCAGGAGGCGGAACCAGTACCAGCCTCCTCTTCCTCCTCCTCCTCCTCTCTTGTACGATGCCCATCAAGGCTTTCTGATGGTTGTGTTTGTGTCGACGGAGGACGGTGGAGGACGGCGGCGTGTTCACCCACCCCAAGACGATGAGCTCTCCATACTTGACAGGCTCCTTGTCGGCGGGGAAGACGGCGTCGTGAGGCAGCAGCAGCGGCGAGGGCGAGGGAGAGGGCGAGGGCGAGGGCGGCGGCTGGCTCTTGGTGTCGTTGCAGGACGGACGCAGCTCCAGAGAGGGGGCGGGACAAAGGGCCTCCGAGCTACCCTCCAAAACCATCCCCTCAGGCCACCACAGGGGCCCACAGCTGGAGAGAGAGAGAGAGAGAGAGAGAGAGAGAGAGAGAGAGAGAGAGAGAGAGAGAGAGAGAGAGAGAGAGAGAGAGAGAGAGAGAGAGAGAGAGAGAGAGAGAGAGAGAGAGAGAGAGAGAGAGAGAGAGAGAGAGAGAGAGAGAGAGAGAGAGAGAGAGAGAGAGAGAGAGAGAGACGAGAGAGAGAGAGAGAGAGAGAGAGAGAGAGAGAGAGAGAGAGAGAGAGAGAGAGAGAGAGAGAGGTCAGTTGATAGTTCTAAAACATATAGATCAGTTAAAATAGATCAGATTTAAAGCACATTGTCTGTAATGAATACAGAACTGACACAGCAAATCTAAATAGAAACAAGTCACCTTCACGATATCGCATCATTTATATTTAGTCACGCCCCACATCCCCTGTCATAACTCCGCCCCCGCCCACCTCTAGGGGGCGCACCCGCCCCCCAGTTTGGGAACCACTGATATAGATCACAACAATACGTTTTCACTATAACAATGCATGTTTAGAGAGAGAGAGCGAGAGTGAGAGAGAGAGCGAGAGAGCGAGAGAGCGAGAGAGCGAGAGAGCGAGAGGAAGACAGACACACTCACAGGCACGCACACACAAAACTATTTGAATAACAAAGTGCTCAGTATGCAAACAGCCTGCCTCTGTGAGTCCTTCTCATCAGCATCTCTCTCCCGTCTCATCCTCACTGTAACCTCACTCTATCCTCACTGTAACCTCACTCTAACCTCACTGTAACCTCACTCTATCCTCACTGTAACCTCACTATCCTCACTCTATCCTCACTCTAACCTCACTCTATCCTCACTCTATCCTCACTGTAACCTCACTCTAACCTCACTCTAACCTCACTCTATCCTCACTGTAACCTCACTGTAACCTCACTCTATCCTCACTGTAACCTCACCGCAGGAGGTCCTGTTGGTGAAACCCCCAAACAGACGGAGATCAGTGCGTTGCTCTGACTGAATCATGAATCATTTTAGTGATGATATCAAGGTGATTCCACGTTTGAATCCTCTCCAACAGTACAATACTCATGTTTTTCATAATGATAATCTGAACCCGCCTCGTCCCTGACCAGAAACCCACCTGAATATAGAAGCACCTTTAGCAACAGACTCATTCCACCCAGGTGCACCACAGAACGCCATAGGAAGTCCTTTCTTCCTGTGGCAATTAGACTTTTTAACTCATCTACCTCGGGTCGTGAGAGGGACAGTGGCGACTCAGTGACCTGAGGCCAACGTACTTAAATATTATTATTTTTTGGTCAACGCACTGCAAATCACTCTTCAAATTCACTTTTCACTTTACACATGTCACTTTCAGTTGATTTATTTATTAATATATTATTCTGCCAATTTGCACTATACGTATTGTTGTGTATTGTATATACCTACGTACTACTGTAATAATACTGTAAATTTATCTTCATTTATCAATACATTTAGATTTCATTTAACTATATTTTTGTTTATACAATTTTTATTGTTTTTTAGCTTAGGTATTAGTATTTTTTGTGTGTGCTTTTATTCCCCCTGTGTCAACTGTTGCACCTTAATTTCCCTCGGGATTAATAAAGTAATCTGAATCTGAATCTGAATGCACGGTGTTGTATTTATCATGAATTGCATGATGATGATTAATAGACTCAGTGTGATTTAATATACACTTATTCATTTGTATGACTACAGTGAATGCCACAATACCAGCAAAATAAATTACGTTCCTAATTGTGAATTGTAGACACCGACATTGTGAACAACCTTTGAATTGTGACGTTTATATTTTCTTTTAAAATCATTATTTAATATCAATAATATTCCAGAAAGAATCTACTACAAAAAAAAAATAATCAATCAAATCTACTACTACTAATACTGACACCATTACTTCTACTACTACTATACCACTACTACTACTCCTTCCACTACTACCACTACTACTGACGCTATTACTACCACTACCACTACGACTTATACTACTGACACTACTACTACTACTAACACTACTCCTACTGACAAACTACTACTGACACTACTAACTACCACTACTAACTACCACGACTACGACTACTAACTACCACTACTATGACTACTAACTACGACTGGCCCAAGGCATTTGGAGGCTTCCACCTCCCCTGGTGGTGTGGCTGAACAAACTCCATAACATCTTCTATAACGGTCCAGATATAGAGGCCATCACCTCATGACTCTCCTCCCCTCACCTCCCTCCCCTCACCTCACTCAGAGGTGACTCTCCTCCCCTCCCCTCACCTCACCTCAGAGGTGACTCCCCTCCCCTCCCCTCACCTCAGAGGTGACTCTCCTCTCCTCTCCTCCCCTCCCCTCAGAGGTGACTCCCCTCCCCTCACTTCAGAGGTGATCTCCTCCCACTCACATCCCCTGTGAGTGTTGAAAGAGAGAGAGTTCAAGGAGGACCCAGCTCTCTGCCCTGATGCTTCCCATCAAATGGAGAGGGAGAGAGAGGGGAGGAGAGGGAGAGCGAGGGAGATAGAGGGGGGCAAGAGAGGGAGAGAGAGAGCGATAGGGAGTGAGGGAGAGAGAGAGAGATGGGGAGTGAGGGAGAGAGAGGGAGAGAAAGAGCAATGGGGAGTGAGGGAGAGAAAGAGCAATGGGGAGCGAGGGAGAGAGAGGGGAAGAAAGAGGGAGAGAGAGAGATGGGGAGGGAGGGAGAGAGAGGAAGAAAGGGGGGAGAGAGAGAAGAAGAGAGGGGGGACGGGGGGGGGACTCTACCCGTCTCTACCCGTCGTCCCCTTCTTCCTGTGGAAGGGGGCGGGGTGTCAACGCAATTGGCTTTTCATTCGGTTTGTTCCACCGTTGTGCCGTTTCTGAACACTTCTCGAGGGTAGCCGTCAATTAGAGAGCAGAGAGTGTGTGACAGTGAGCGAGAGCGAGAGACAGTGACAGACAGAGACAGAGAGAGACAGAGAGAGAGACAGAGAGAGTGCGCTTGTCCGGAGCAGTTAATGCGTCTTGCTCAGGGACACCTCGACACTTGGCTATGAGGAGCCAGGGGGAATCGAACCAGCTACTTCCTCTGCCTCCTGAGCTACTGCCACCCTCTTTATTTAAAATCATTCAATTGTTCTCCGGTCCCCGATAGAAGAACCAAAGCGATGACTGAAAGCTCAGTCTGTTGGGACTTGGGGCTTGGGGAACCAGAGGGTCGCCGGTTCAAGTCCCCGAAACACCTGGGCTGCACTGCCTCAGTGCCCTTGAGCAAGGCCCCAGACCCCTCCCCTGCTCCCCTGTGTATCCAATAGCTGATACCCACTGCTCCTCATACTAGGATGGGTTACATGCAGGGGAACTCATTTCACTGCGTGTGTTTGACATGTATGTGACCAATGAAGAGGATTCCATCCTCCAGGTTTAGATCACTTTCATGACTGTAGCCTTAGCTTGCACATGGCGCCGGTTCTGACTCGCGGTTTTTAAACACGTGCTCTGAAAACCTATTATTAATCAAAAGTGGGCGAGGAGGGACCACCCACCCACAGAGAGAGAGAGAAGAGAGAGAGAGAGAGAGAGAGAGAGAGAGAGAGAGAGAGAGAGAGAGAGAGAGAGAGAGAGAAAGAGAAAGAGAAAGAGAGAGAGAGAGAGAGAGAATCTGTTGAGGAGATGAAATAACAGGCCTCAGACAAGAGGCTGCACATTATGGCAACATCCGGTAAACGGTTTCCAGGAGGAATGAAGTTATCTAAAATCTAGATCTGGAGGATGGAATCCTCTTTATTGGTCTCATGTCCACACAGTGAAATGAGTTCCTCTCCTTTAACCCATCCTAGTATGAGGAGCAGTGGGTATCAGCTATTGGATATACAGGGGAGCAGGGGAGGGGGCTGGTGCCTTGCTTAAGGGCAACCTCGGTAGTGCAGCCCAGGTGGTGAACTAGCACCTTTTATTTCAAGTACCAGTTCTTTATCCGTACTTGGTCCGTTGTTTCGGGGACTTGAACCGGCGACCTTCCGGTTCCCAACAAGCCCCCCTAGTCCCAGGAGTCTGAGCTAACCTGCCCCCCCGAGTTCTACTTCTGTTCACATTGACGTTGGTGTGTGTCGCCCGTCATCACAACCACAGTCTTGAAGGAGCTTCACGGAGCCCAGGAAACCATAAGGGGGGGGGGGGGGGGGGTTCCATTCAGTCCAGGACTACATTACCCACAAGTCCACTTCAAGATGGTTCATCCAATTTCTAATGGCGCCCAACGAGTGGAACACATCTTCCGCTAATCAGATGACGGATGGCAGGGAGCAGGCTGCCATTTCATTAGCCCCTCCTCCTCCTCTCTCCCCCCCCCCCCCCCCCCTCCCCCGGATATTGAGTGGATGCTGAGATGGAGGGAACTGGCAGATGGGGGTGGGGGAGGTGTAACTGGCTCACAAGAGAGATGAGAAGAACAACACTGAGGGCAGCATGGGAAGGTCTCTCTCTCTCTATTTCAGAGGGAGAGAGAGGACAGATGAGAGAGAGAGAGAGAGAGAGAGAGAGAGAGAGAGAGAGAGAGAGAGAGAGAGAGAGAGAGAGAGAGAGAGAGAGAGAGAGAGAGAGAGAGAGAGAGAGAGAGAGAGAGAGAGAGAGAGAGAGAGAGAGAGAGAGAGAGGAGAGAGAGAGAGAGAGAGAGAGAGAGAGAGAGAGAGAGAGAGAGAGAGAGAGAGAGAGAGAGAGAGGAGAGAGAGAGAGAGAGAGAGAGAGAGAGAGAGAGAGAGAGAGAGAGAGAGAGAGAGAGAGAGAGAGAGAGACTCTCTCTCTTTGTGTCTGAGCTGGCAGGGTGATGGATGGCCTGCTTCTGTGGGAGCCACACGTTTGATAATCAACCCACAGCCACATCCTAGGGTAGAGGGATAGAGAGAGCGAGAGCTATATATATACATATAGAAGAGAGAGATAGGGGGACAGAGATATAGCGAGATATAGATACAGATATATATATAAATAGGGATAGATATATATATATAAATAGAGATAGATATAGATACATATAAATAGATAGACATAGCTATAAAGAGATAGAGAGATATAGATACATATATATATATATATACACAGATAGAGATAGAGATAGAGATAGATAGATAGAGGCTGCCCAGATAGATGGATAGAGGATGAGGTGGGAGGATTGTAGATGAAAAAGACAGGATGGAGAGAGGGAGAGGAGAGAGAGAGAATCAACCGAAAGAGCCGCCTGACAATGGAAGACAAAGGAGGAGGAGGAGGAGGACAACAGAAGAAAGAGATGGAAGAAAGGAAAAACATGGTCCATGGTCCTCCCAGCGAGAGAAGAAGCTGAGTGGAGAACACACTGGAATCAACCAGCACTCAGGAACCACACATCACATCACATGACACCATAACACTGAGAAACACGCCTGGTTCCACTGGGCTAATTCACCCCACGCTAGTAGTAGTAGTAGTAGTAGTAGTAGTAGTATAACCCCGCCCACCACACACACACACACACACCTCCTCAGTTGCTCCCCGCCCACCACACACACACCTCCTCAGTTGCTCCCCGCCCACCCCCCCACACACACACACACACACATACACACACACACCCCTGTTTTTTTTTTTTCTTTGTCTCCCCTTCCTGCTTAGACCTCTTTCCATGGCTTCCCCATCCCTCCTACTGCAGAAGCTAGTCTGTGTTTTAGGGTGCTGTTGTGTCATTTTGGATTTAGTATTTAGTATTCCTATTTTTCCCTAGTTTATCTCACATTTTCACTTTCATTTTTACACAATTCTCATTGCCAACGGATGATGGATGATGGCATAAGGTAGTGGGAACTGCTCTCATATCCCAAAACAAGAGCATTACATAAAGAACTACTGTATGCTGCAATAAAGTGAGACTCTACCCACAAACCACGCCGGCTCTCGAGCACAAAGCACCACCACCACCACTAGCGTACAGAAGAGCAGGAGAGGGCCACCTAGCCACTCCGCTCACTGTATGTGCAAACTATATCTAATGGACGAGTTTGCGATCTTCATGCAACTGTACCTTTCATGCAACTGTACCTTCACTGCTTGAATAAATTAAATACAAGTGTGCTAAAACCTCAGCTAGTGAGCCTATAGGTAAGAAGGAGTTTAAGTCAGGGCAAGAAGTGTGCTGAATTCAGCTTGAATAAGTCAGGGCAAGAAGTGTTCTGAATTTGACTAGTTTAAGTCAGGACAAGAAATCTGCTGAATTTGATTAGTTTAAGTCATGACAAGAACTGTGCTGAATTTGATTAGTTTAAGTCATGACAAGAAGTCTGCTGAATTTGATTAGTTCAGGTAAAGTCTAGGAGGAAAATGTGAGTATTGTCAATAAAAAGAGTGAGAGCAGTAAATATAGCAGCAGCTGCCGTCACACACCCTGGGGACTGTTTGCCTATCAGAGGAGACGGATTTACATGAAATTTGGAAGCACTCCACAAGCCGACGACAAAAGGTTTTCTTCCCGAACAGATCAATAACACATAACAATATAATAACTATTCATTCAAGTGAATACCCCAGGATGTACCCTTAGGATGTACTCTTAGGATGTACCCCAGGATGTACCCTTAGGATGTACCCTTAGGATGTACCCTTAGGATGTACCCCAGGATGTACCCCAGGATGTACCCCAGGATGTACCCTTAGGATGTACCCTTAGGATGTACTCCAGGATATACCCATAGGATGTACTCCATGATGTACCCTTAGGATGTACTCCAGGATGTACCCTTAGGATGTACTCCAGGATGTACCCTTAGGATGTACTCCATGATGTACCCTTAGGATGTACCCTTAAGATGTAGCCTTAGGGTGTACTCCATGATGTACCCCAGGGATGTACCCCAGGGATGTACTCCAGGATTTACCCTAAGGATGTACCCCAGGATGTACCCTTAGGATGTACCCCAAGATGTACTCCAGGATGTACCCTCAGGATGTACCCCAGGATGTACTACCATTGTGCCGTTACCCCAAAAGACCAAGGTAACAAGCCTCAATGATTATCGTCCAGTGGCTTTAACACCTATAGCCATGAAGTGCCTGGAGAAACTTGTCATGTCACACATTAACTTTTCCATCCCCGAGTCCCTAGACCCACTCCAGTTTTCATACAGACCAAACAGGTCTGTAGCTGATGCCATCTCCCTGGCACTACACAAGGCCCTGCAGCACCTAGACGGGAGGGACACCTACGTCAGACTGCTGTTCATTGACTACAGCTTGGCGTTCAACAACAACGTTCCCTCCAAGCTGTTCCTGAAACTGAGGGACCTAGGTCTGGGCGCCCCCATCTGTAACTGGACTATGGACTTCCTGACAGGCAGGCCTCAAGTGGTGAAGATTGGGAACAACATCTCATCCACTCTGGTCCTCAACACCGGAGCACCCCAAGGCTGCTGCCTCAGTCCCCGGCTGTACTCACTGTACACAACTGTACTGCCATGCATAGCAATAATCGGATTATCAAGTTTGCAGACGACAACAGAAACAGAAACAAAACAGAATACAGAGATGAGGTGGTCCAGCTGACGCGATGGTGTGAGGACAACAGCCTTGCACTGAATGTCAGCAAGACTAAGGAGCTCATCATGGACTTCAGGAGCCACCGGGGCACCCACTCCACCATCAGCCTGGACGGAACACCGGTGGAAGTCATCAGCTGCTTCCGTTTCCTAAGACTACAGATCTCAGACGACCTGCCGTGGACACGCAACATGGAAGTCATGCTGAAGAAGGCACACCAGCGCCTCTATGCTCTGCGGTGCCTCAGGGGAAGAGGAATAGGCCAACGATGGCCAGTGAACTTTTACCACGGCACCGCAGAGAGCGTCCTGACAGTCTGAGAGGAAAAGCCTTCCAAGCTAAATTTCTGTTAAAACGTTTAACCTTGTCTATTTCGGATAAAACCGTGGTATTGCTCCATCGAATGCTACACTATTCCTCGGTCGGTCGGACGTTCTCACAAGATTAGAATGTGTCATTATTACTATTTAATATCTGAGCTTGAAATATCCTACTGACGTTATTAACCAAACTGACGCCACTCTGTAGTCTATCCTGGCACCGTTGAGGCCATGGCACAAGGCTCTTACTGCAGGCCTTCTCACCACACCTGGTCACCAAACCACCATCCACTCCTCAGCCAATCAGATCACTCTCCTACGCTTCGCACTTCCTCTGTCGTTATCACTATAATATAAACATCATAACCTGGATTAGAACCTATGATTTGGTCCATCCATCCGTCCTTTACATTCACTTTGTACTAACAAACATTAGGAGTGTGTCAAGTGGAATTCAATAGTCCACAAAAGCACAAAAGGAAACCAGACAGACACCATAATATTTGGGTTTTTCCACGTTTCCCCTCCAGTTTCTACTCCACTGTTGTGTGTGTGTGTTGCGTGTGTGTGTGTGTGTGTGTGTGTGTGTGTGTGTGTGTGTGTGTGTGTTGCATGTGTGTGTGTCGCATGTGGGTGTGTGTGTGTGTCACAGGTTGCTCTCTGTGTTTGTCACCTGACGCTGTGGGTGTGCAGGTGTACAGGTGGAGGAGGTGGAGTCTGTTGACGATAACACACTAGTAGACAGGGAGTCAGAGTAAGACTGGGGCCACCTGGGGAGAGGAGCACCACCCCAAGGCCCCCATGAGAGGAGCACCACCCCAAGGCCCCCCATGAGAGGAGCACCACCCCAAGGCCCCCATGAGAGGAGCCGCCAAGTCAGGCTACAGTGGAACAGCCTCTGTGCCCTTTCCCCAGGTGAACACACACACACACACACACACACACACACACACACACACACACACACACACACACACACACACACACACACACACACACACACACACACACACACACACACACACACACACACACACACACACACACACACACACACACACACACACACACACACACACACACACTAATAACAACAACAACAACAACAGCGTAAGAAGAGTTGAGCCAGATCTTGCGCATTACTTCTCCGAGTGATCAGGCCTAACTCGGTGGCCCCCTTGTAAAAAAGGGCCATCTCTGCTAACCATAAGCATTCTGGAACAATCTAGGGCATTGCATTTAGCAAATTCATCACAAAATAACATCACACACATCAGGGTCCCGGATCACTGTTCAACACAGAGGACACACGTGTGAGACGATAGTCTCTATTGTCTATCTCCCTTGGCTGTATGCCTAGATATGCCGTTAATGTTTTGTTTATGTCTGCGACTTCACCAGTGGATTGCATTTCTTGCACGTATTTCACTGTAATTGCGGCTTAAATCAATTAACAGAGCGTTATAATGTCGCTAAGCCAAAGCCAAAACAACAACAACAGCCCTCCTAACATCTGTCACTTATATGTAGGCCGCCTATGGCGGTTTGCCATCTCTCCCCCTCGGTCCTGAACGCTTTGAAGGAGGGTACCCAAGCAGGGGGCCACGGCGAGCCAGACAAACAATAACCACTACACTGTAAGACATCATCACTATCATCACCACTATTACCACCATCACTATCACCACCATCACTATCACCACCACTATCACTATCACCACCACTACCATCATCACTATCATCATCACCATCATCATCATCACCACTATTACCACCATCACTATCACTACCATCATCACTATCACCAACACCAACACCATCACTATCACCACCATCATCACTATCACCACTATCATCACCACACGCAGGCACCAACAGTCCTTGTCATACAGGCAACATATGAACAATGAGAGAGAGAGAGAGAGAGAGAGAGAGAGAGAGAGAGAGAGAGAGAGAGAGAGAGAGAGAGAGAGAGAGAGAGAGAGAGAGAGAGAGAGAGAGAGAGAGAGAGAGAGAGAGAGACCGTAGTATGTACTCACACACATTCACAATCACAACTAAGAGAGGGTATGCCCCAACATGAAACGGCCCAGGCAGGCTGACCCACCCGCTGATGGTCGACGTGTGAGTGCGGTCCCCAGGGGGGGGGGGGGCTTCTCTCCTCGATGACCCTCCTCCTCCTCCTCCTCCTCTTCCTCCCGGGTCGGGCCGTCAGTCAGTCCGTCAGTCGGTCCCCGCACGGCGGCCTTGACACCGAGAAGCGTTGCGTTAAAATGACACCACGGGCGATGGGGACCTGACCGACGCGTCGTTCACGTCGTCGTCGTCGTCCTGAAGAAGAAGAAGAAGAACCACCACCACCACCTCCACCTCCACCGCCGCTGTGTGGTGACCGCCCGGTGTGCATCGCCTCCTCCTCCCCGCTGTCATCGGATCCGCTGCTGGGGGGGAGGGTGGGGGGGGGGGGAGAGACGGGTGGGGGTGGGAGTCACGGTCCACAGACACGTCCCCCGGTCGGTCGGTCGTCACGCCTCTCCTCTTCCTCCAAACAACACAGAGAAAGAGAGGGAGAAAACGCGGAGTCACGCACACACTCACACACACGCAGAGGCTCACACACTAGTGAGTATCCAACTCAGCTCACACACACACACTAGTGACTACTAGGTCCTCCCCCCCGCCGTAACTCCGCCCTGCAGGAGCTTCAGAACGTTCTAGCTCCGCCCATCCGAGGGCGGCCACGACGCGCGGCAGGAGGTCCACAGACTGCTTGAGGCTGGAGGCCTGTACAGACCGCTCGAGGCTGGAGGCCTGTACAGACCGCTCGAGGCTGGAGGTCTACAGACTGCTCAGGGCTGGAGGCCTGGACAGACTGCTCAAGGCTGGAGGCCGACAGACTGCTCCAGACTGCTCAAGGCTGGAGGCCGACAGACTTCTCGAGGCTGGAGGCCGACAGACTGCTCCAGACTGCTCAAGGCTGGAGGCCGACAGACTGCTCCAGACTGCTCAAGGCTGGAGGCCTATACAGACTGCTCGAAGCTAGAGGCCTATACTGACTGCTCGAGGCTGGAGGCCTATACAGACTGCTCAAGGCTGGAGGCCTATACTGACTGCTCGAGGCTGGAGGCCGACAGACCGCTCGAGGCTGGAGGCCTACAGACTGCTCGAGGCTGGAGGCTGACAGACTGCTCATGGCTGGAGGCCTGTATAGACTGCTCATGGCTGGAGGCCTATACAGACTGCTCAAGGCTGAAGGCCTATACTGACTGCTCGAGGCTGGAGGCCGACAGACCGCTCGAGGCTGGAGGCCTACAGACTGCTCGAGGCTGGAGGCTGACAGACTGCTCATGGCTGGAGGCCTGTATAGACTGCTCATGGCTGGAGGCCTATACTGACTGCTCGAGGCTGGAGGCCTGTAGAGACTGCTCGAGGCTGGAGGCCTACAGACTGCTCATGGCTGGAGGCTGACAGACTGCTCGAGGCTGGAGGCCTGTACAGACTGCTCAAGGCTGGAGGCCGACAGACTGCTCGAGGCTGGAGGCCTACAGACTGCTCAGGGCTGGAGGCTTACAGACAGCTCGAGGCCTGTACAGACTGCTCATGGCTGGAGGCCTACAGACTGCTCATGGCTGGAGGTCTACAGACTGCTCATGGCTGGAGGCCTACAGACTGCTCATGGCTGGAGGTCTACAGACTGCTCAGGGCTGATGGTCTACAGACTGCTCATGGCCTGAGGCCTACAGACTGCTCATGGCTGGAGGCCTACAGACTGCTCATGGCTGGAGGTCTATACTGACTGCTCATGGCTGGAGGTCTACAGACTGCTCATGGCTGGAGGTCTATACTGACTGCTCATGGCTGGAGGTCTATACTGACTGCTCATGGCTGGAGGTCTACAGACTGCTCATGGCTGAAGGTCTACAGACTGCTCATGGCTGGAGGTCTATACTGACTGCTCATGGCTGGAGGTCTACAGACTGCTCATGGCTGAAGGTCTACAGACTGCTCATGGCTGAAGGTCTACAGACTGCTCATGGCTGGAGGTCTATACTGACTGCTCATGGCTGGAGGCCTACAGACTGCTCATGGCTGGAGGTCTATACTGACTGCTCATGGCTGGAGGTCTACAGACTGCTCATGGCTGAAGGTCTACAGACTGCTCATGGCTGAAGGTCTACAGACAGCTCATGGCTGGAGGTCTATACTGACTGCTCATGGCTGGAGGCCTACAGACTGCTCATGGCTGGAGGTCTATACTGACTGCTCATGGCTGGAGGCCTACAGACTGCTCATGGCTGGAGGTCTATACTGACTGCTCATGGCTGGAGGCCTACAGACTGCTCATGGCTGGAGGTCTATACTGACTGCTCATGGCTGGAGGTCTACAGACTGCTCAGGGCTGATGGTCTACAGACTGCTCATGGCTGGAGGCCTACAGACTGCTCATGGCTGGAGGCCTATACAGACTGCTTTGGCTGGAGGCTGACAGACTGCTCTAGGCTGGGGGCCTGTACAGACTGCTCGAGGCTGGAGGTCTACAGACTGCTCAGGGCTGGAGGCTTACAGACTGCTTGAGGCTGGAGGCCTGTACAGACTGCTCATGGCTTCTTATTGACGTTCTAATGGATCATATCAACGTTCTTATGTTGATATGATCCATTAGAATCTAATGGATCATATCAACGTTCTTATTGACGTTCTAATGGATCATATCAACGTTCTCATGGATCATATCAACGTTCTTATTGACGTTCTCATGGATCATATCAACGTTCTTATTAACGTTCTCATGGATCATATCAACGTTCTTATTGACGTTCTCATGGATCATATCAACATTCTTATTGACGTTCTAATGGATCATAACAACGTTCTTATTGACGTTCTCATGGATCATATCAACATTCTTATTGACGTTCTAATGGATCATAACAACGTTCTTATTGACGTTCTCATGGATCATATCAACATTCTTATTGACGTTCTAATGGATCATATCAACGTTCTTATTGACGTTCTCATGGATCATATCAACATTCTTATTGACGTTCTAATGGATCATAACAACGTTCTTATTGACGTTCTAATATATCATATCAACGTTCTTATTGACGTTCTAATGGATCATAACAACGTTCTTATTGGCGTTCTAATGGATCATATCAACGTTCTTATTGAGGTTCTCATGGATCATATCAACGTTATTCCGTCTATCAGAAACGAACGACGACATAACACCACATTTAGTCAAAGGATGCCTCTATCCCTTATCCCCCCCTGCCTCTCTGTTGGCTCTCTCCTCGCTGAGGAGGGTTCAGGGTTAAAGGAAGAGTAATATGTTGCACCAATAAAAGAACGGGCAACACCACAACAACAACAACAACAACAACACTTTTTGTTCTCTCCCCCCCCCACTGCTTCTGCTGCAGTGTGCAGTTTGCTGACCCCTACAGGTGTGGCCCGGTGGTGCAGCAGCAGGTGAATGCGGCACTGCGTGATGACGTAGAAATGCAGCGCCGTGTGCTAAGTAGCTACCAGCTAGCGCCACCAGCTAGCCCCCCTTGTTTTTGAAGAGGCAAAAAAAACCCAGACAAATTACATGAGATATGTCGCTTTGAATGTATCGTTGGTGTATCGGGGAAGTGTTTGATATACATTATATATATATTAGTATATATATACCGCTATATGAGCATGGATAGCGGCGGAGGGCTGTGCTGGGTGTCGGTGTTCTCCTGCCTGCTCCTCGCCTGCTCCTACGTGGGCAGCTTGTATGTGTGGAGAAGTGACCTTCCAAGGTAAAGGTTTATTATTAATAATGTTATTATTATGAATATTATTATTATTATTATTAATGGTATTATTATTATTAATTGTATTATTGTTGTTATTATTATTATTAGACTGCAATGACATAACCACGGGTTTAAAGCTTATGTTTAGTGTGTTGGCTTAACAACCTGCTATATCCCTTATAACCTGCATACCCATTCTCACTACCTGTTCTGTATATACATTTATATATATTCATACTTATGTTGATATAACTGCATACCTCTACTACTACCTGTTGAATACTTGTGTGTGTGTGTATATATGTATGTATGTATGTATGTATGTATGTATGTATATATATATATATATATATATATAATTATAATTCTGCACATATGTCATACCTACTCTATAAGATTTTATAAATGGACTGCAATGCACTGTACATTATATATTACCATGTATTTTCCTGTAACATTTGCACTCTGGTTAGATGCCAACTTATTTTCTCTGTACTGTACTTGTGCTGTGAAAGGACAACACATTATAATCTAATCTAATCTAACTCCATGTTACCATAAGTAGACGTGTAATAATACAGTCTCTTCAAGTGGCGATGGCTGCTTGGCGTGTTGTTGGTGGTGATCCTGGACCATTAAGAGGTGTCCCTTCCCCCCCCCCCCCTGTGTCTCCCCCACGTGTCTCCCCCCCCGGGTCCCCCCTGTGTCCCCCCCGTGTCTCTCCCCTCCTGCAGGGACCACCCCACGGTGATCAAGAGGCGATTCACCAGTGTGCTGGTAGTGTCTGCTCTGTCACCTGCGTTTGTGTGGACATGGAAGGAATTCACAGGTGTAAAGGTGAGCCGCTGTCTCAGACCAGAAGGGAATCTGGACATAACTTTTGCAATATGTGATGGATACAAGGCTGTTAAAGTGTGTGTGTGTGTGTGTGTGTGTGTGTGTGTGTGTGTGTGTGTGTGTGTGTGTGTGTGTGTGTGTGTGTGTGTGTGTGTGTGTGTGTGTGTGTGTGTGTGTGTGTGTGTGTGTGTGTGTGTGTGTGTGTGTGTGTGTGTGTGTGTGTGTGTGTGTGTGTGTGTGTGTGTGTGTGTGTGTCCCTTCAGTCCAGCCCGTCCTTGCTGGCTCTAATGGGTATCCGCTTTGAGGGTCTCATTCCAGCCATCATTCTGCCCCTGCTTCTCACCATGGTAACCACACACACACCCTTTACCTGCTACTCACCATGGTAACCACACACACACCCTTTACCTGCTACTCACCATGGACACACACACTTAAATGTATACCAAATTTTTAGATGCGGTATACATGCCGTGAACGTGCACTTTTGCCGCTGAACCTCATAGATTGAAAGTACATAATCCACCATTCTGGAAGGGAAAATCCTGCCCAGTTCTGCTTTGTGCTGAACTGGTAGCCTGCTAGTTTGAACACAATTCAGAGTTGAGCAATACTGGGTGGAACGTTTATGCATCAATGTTCGTGTTATTCTATTTAATTAGCCAAAACAACACAAAACAAGTGGTTTCAGTTGTTGTCAACAAACTTTAGGTTTGCTGCCATCTAAAGGCTGAAATCTGAAGAATGAATCGCTTGCTGGCCATTAAAACGTAAGCGTCTACAATCAGTGTTCTTATTAAGTTGCCTCAGCTGGCAATCTCATTTACAATGTATATTTACTATTCATAACTATATTTATTACATAGTATAATGTTGTTGCTTCAGACATTGGACTTGACATGTGGTTGATTTTCCTATAGCATGTTTCAACCTTAAAGAACCAAACCAGTGAGACCGTCCAGATGTTCATGAGTCTTGCCTTAGCTGGGCAGCAATTCATTTCCAAATATTGAATTTGAAGGTCGCCGGTTGAAGTCCCTGAAACACCTGGGTACTGCCGATTTGCCCTTGAGCAAGGCACCAGACCCCTCCACTGCTCCCCTGTATATCCAATAGCTTGATACCCACTGCTCCTAATACTAGGATGGGTTAAATGAGAGAAACTCATTTCACTGTGTGTACATGAGACTAATAAAGAGGATTCAATCCTCCAGATTTTGACTTGTCCATGATCCAATCCAAACTGGCAGTCCTCCTCCTGTTTGTCCTCTCATGCTAATCCACCATGCATCCATACCTTCTCTGAGGGAAGGTTTGTCATGTCCTCTAAAGCAATGCTTACTGACATACTGCCGATGTCTCTGTGCACCAGGTCCTCTTCCTGGGCCCTCTCATGCAGCTGGCCATGGACTGTCCCTGGAGCTTCATGGACGGCATACGGGTCGCTCTTGGTGAGAAACACTGGATTGGTTTGTTTTACTTGACCTGCATGACCCAGTTAATGAATGTGTGGGGAAAGCATGGATGGATTTGCCTTGGGAGTCCAGACGTGCAAATTACTTAACATTTACAAGTAACACCTTTAACGACTTTATACGCCGTAAACGGGTTCAACCTTTCTCCACCAGGTGTCGCTAAAGTGCAGGTTTACTCTTAAGACCATTTGAATATTATTATGAAATACAATTGATAGAATATTAATTTAAATGGAGTAACTTTGACATTCATCTCACACATACTACTAAGTACAAGTACAATAATATTTATGGCTATAGATTCACCTTCTAGTATACTACATGTTTACATGTTTCTACTCTCCTACCTGGGCCAGCTACTTAACTTTAATATAGAAAATCAATATGTGGCAATGTTTTTTTGTTGTTGTTAGGTTCTTGTAGCCGTTTCGGTTCCAACGCACCATCTAGCGGTCTCTCGGCGTCACTACAACGGAATGCTCTCTTTCCCCTTAATGGCTTCCCTTCTCTCCCCTGGTCCCCAGACCCGTGGTTCTGGAGCTTGTGCACCAGTGACATGCGCTGGCTGAGGAACCAGGCGGTGGCTCCCCTCACGGAGGAGCTGGTGTTCCGGGCCTGCATGCTGCCCATGCTGGTGCCCTGCGCCGGCCCCGCCCTGGCCGTCCTCACCTGCCCGCTCTTCTTTGGCGTGGGTGAGTGGCACCGCCGCCGGTCCTCTCCGGGCGGCTCCTTCCCCATTCACACCGCCCTCTGAGGGCGGAAGCTCTCTGGATGAGCAGCCAACAGAGACTGAAAGCCGGTCAAAGGCTAAGAGGGGGGGGGGGGGGGGGCGACGTTATGTCGTTATACTTTGCAACACACTTCGTTTTTGATAATTGGCGTGCCAGGATAGCCCAGTCTGTTGGGACTTGGGGAACCGGAAGGTCGCCGGTTCCCCCTGAAACACCTGGGCAGTCATTAAGCAGACCCTTTAGTCCAAAGCGTCTTCCAATAGTGTGTTTCAACAAAGGAAGGTAAGAGAACAACTCGTCACCAGAAGTTTAAAGTGCATTTCATTCCTAACAAGTCTCCAAGAACTGAACCAGTGCTCAGGTAGAAGTACAACAGTAGTAGTACAAAGTTCAGGTAAAAGTACCATAAGTTATCAACAATATAACAACATCTAACTGACAAACAAGCAAACCATCTACTCGGTAAGACGCTAGCATAGGAAGCGGTGACAGAACTGCTGGTAAATCGTGTACTTGTAAATAGTGTACTTGTAAATGGTGTACTTGGTGGTTTGGGAGTCAGCTCAGACTATACGGTCTGTGGAGGTTGATGTGTTTTTTAAACCTCCATCTGATTGTAATGATGAATTAAGGTCCCCCTCCCCCTCCTCTCTCCCTCAGCTCACTTCCACCATGTCATCGAGCAGCTGCGCTTCAGGCAGGGCTCTGTGTCCGGGATCTTCCTCTCAGCAGGTGAGCACTATCATCATCATCATCATCATCATCATCTTAGCATCCACACACACACACACACACACACACACACACACACACACACACACACACACACACACACACACACACACACACACACACACACACACACACACACACACACACACACACACACACACACACACACACACACACACACACACACACACACACACACACACACACACACACATCCATGCACTCTATGGGCCATGAGTTGATGAAGTTAACCATCTCTCTTACTTTCTGGTTCTTTCTCTTTTCCCTCCAACTCCCTCTCTCTTCTCTTTATTAAATGTCTCTTTTCCTTTTTTTTCTTTCTATCTTCTTTCTTTCTCCTCTTATTTATCTTTTTTTATTTTCTTATTTTTCCATCTTTCTCCTCTCCTCCTCTCTCCCCTGTGCCCTGCTGTAGTTTTCCAGTTCTCCTACACGGCTGTGTTTGGCGCCTACACCGCCTTCATCTTCATCAGAACAGGTAAGGGACCTGGAGCCACAGGCAAACATGGCCTTTATCTCTTAGACTCAGTCTTGATTTCGTGATCAGACAGTGGGCCACATTTCACACCATTGTTAGTGTTGATGATATGAAACCTATCAATATCCAGTATATCCCAATATCCATCCGGTGTTTCGCAGTCAAACGTTTCTTAAAAGTAATATTTAGAAGAATTTTGCAGCTAATGCTTATCGGTGATTTGTGAACGATTTGAATGATTCGTAATTGATATGTTATTTTATGGCCTTATTTTACTACTAAGTAATATTCACACTGCTCAGAAGTTTTCATATTTGTCAAGAGTAAGCAGGTCTCCAAAAGGTTTGGTACCACTTTGGTCAAGTTAATGCTCAGCTCCACCCCCTCAGTTCCGCCCCCTCAGCTCCGCCCCCTCTTAGCCCCCCCATCCCCCCCCATCAACAAATATTTTGGTATAAGGTCTGGATCGATTTTTCTACACATTTTTTTTTAAGCAGCTTTGATTGTATATATTTGTGTATTGAGCTCTTTTATATCACATTACATTTTCTGAACATAACAACCAATCTGTTTCCCCACCCATGGTGGGGATCTCCCCTCGGTGTTCCTCAGGGCACCTGATCGGGCCCGTGCTTAGTCACTCCTTCTGCAACTACATGGGCTTCCCCACCGTCAGCACCGTCCTGGACCACCCCCACCGCTCCACCGTGCTGGCCTGCTATCTGCTGGGCGTCGGCCTGTTCTTCCTCCTCCTCTTCCCCCTGACGGACCCCGCCTTCTACAGCCTGCCCACCACGCCCGTCTGCACCCTGGCCCCCAGCCTCAGCTCTCTGTGTTATTCCTGAGCCCCGCATCCTGGCCCCCTCCTCTCCTGGGACTCCAAGGCGGGTGTCTTGGATTGAGTCTGGGGGTGGGGGGGGGGTGTAGGGTTTGCCCTGGAACACAGCCTGTAAACCCAGGGGGCTTTTCCATTCCGTCAAGCGGGACACACTACCATGGGACTGCCATGCCAGGTGTTGCCAGGCAAAACCGGTGGTGGCGGCGGCATCATGGCCATCATCGGGTGGTGATGGGTCACGATGGCGTTGAAGTGCAGCGCCACTGGGAGCTAACCATGAGCAGTGCTGCTAACACAGCTACAGCCTTCTGGGTTCCTAACCGTTGGCTACCAGGTGGCTCTTACCACCGCGGAAGTATACTGTTCTTGCAGTAACTTTCTTTTGTGATTGGCTAGAAGTAGTGCAGGGTTTGTATATGGAGTATGGACATCCCTAGTGGCCATGCAGTGTAAGTGTTTTGTTCTGCTCTCTTGTAAACCCCCCACACTAGATGACTTTGTTGTTTGCTGCCCTCTACAGGTAACTGATCATAAAGCATCTATGACACGATATCACCATTTGATTAGAACCAATTATCCTTATCTTTGGAAACTAAGGAGACAGAAAATGTGTTGACCATGATATTATTATTATTATTATTATAATACATTTTTGTGCCATGAGTTCAGACCATGGGTGATGGTTTCTGGCCTTAAGATGGCAGCAAACTCACAAAAATAGCCAAGTTACTACTTAGTCTGCTAGTCTAGTTACTACTGCAGCTGACCAACACTTCCATTCTGTTCTGCTCTCTCTCTTGCTCTCTCTGTCTCTCTCTTATATATATATATATATCTATATCTATATATCTGTATATATATGATATAGATATATTAAAACTTAGTGTATCCTGGGCACAATAATTTCTAATAGCTATAGCAAGATAGCTGTTCTGGCTCTATGGTTTCCTCAGTGTGTGTGTGTGTGTGTGTGTGTGTGTGTGTGTGTGTGTGTGTGTGTGTGTGTGTGTGTGTGTGTGTGTGTGTGTGTGTGTGTGTGTGTGTGTGTGTGTGTGTGTGTGTGTGTGTGTGTGTGTGTGTGTGTGTGTGTGTGTGTGTGTGTGTGTGTGTGTGTGTGTGTGTGTGTGTGTGTGTGTGTGTGTGAAGCTCAGGTGTAGGTCAACACGTGACGTGGACGCTAAACCGCTACGTTAGACGGACGATGGTTTTATAGTAGAGTTGAACTATGGCTGGTGGGCTATTTCCACAACGTCCCTATAGTCTCGTTGATGGCTGATCTCATCATCCCGCCATCCCACATTGTGGATGAACTCCGCTAGAACCCATAAGACGATCGATATCATTGATCTAGTGGGATTGGTGTACGGGTCTTAAACTACATGGAAATGTGCCAGAGCTGAAAAAATGTGAGTTTTTTTGGGTTTATTTTTTATTTTTTAAGTAATCCATTGTTGTCAAGTGTTATCCGGGGTTAGTGGGATAGAAGTACAATTGAGAAATGGCAACAACTGCTTTGCTGACTGTGTGTACGTTGCTTTTGAGTGGTTGGTCTGCACCTGCGGTGTCTCTCCACCAGAGGGCAGCAGAGTATCGTGTGTGTGTGTGTTATCTTCCATCTTTGGCAGATCCCAAATCGGTGCTCGGCACACGTATTAACATTTTACAGCGCGACACACTTGCTCACATCGTAGAGTATATTATTGATCATGGAGCTTCTTAGAGAGTTGGAAGAAGTGCAACCCTTTTTAGCGCTTCGACGAGACGATGGGATGAACGTTACCCTCCGGGTCCCGAGGTGGTCGGAGGAGGTCGTCTGTGGTCTCTGCTCGATGATCTGTTAACGTTATACGACCTCTTACCAAATGGGTCTTTATTGCTTTGACTGCCCTTGTGCTTGTCTTTTATTTTAACCCAAAAACCAATGTTCCTGTTCCTCACTTGAGATCGATTTACCCCCCCCCCCCCTGAATCGAACCAAGACACCGGGTATATTTATGTTCTACAGAAGTGTCTGAATTCAAGAATCCGCATACATCTGCGTAAATGCGGGGGGGAAACTATATTTTCATATTCATATGCAGCTCTCTGCTATTTTAATAACAAACCAGCGGATGAAGAGGAGCGTCCAGTCGGACCGTGAGGTCAGAGTTCAACACCAACTCTACTCCTACAGACGTTAGGATCCATCGCTCTCTGTTTTATAGTCTGATCTATTTTTTGGGGGATTTTGTTATCTGATCGCACAGACTCATCTCTGCATGCGGTTCATCTTCTTACACACACACACACGTGTGGAACAATGCAATCATCCAGGAGACAGTTTTAATAAGCCAATACCTTCCACGGTCTTTGAAATGTCACACGCTGCAAAAAGTGAAAAAACCTTTGCAAATAAACCTTGTTTACCATCCAGGACGGTGCGTGTTCTGTTACGGGCTGTAACTCCGACTATAGACGCGCTACTCGTTCACGAGTCTGACATGTAGTTCATGTTGATGTATTCCCATGGATTCACAAGCCAAGGCTCATGAAGTGAGTTCATATGTGGGGGTTTATCATGTGGTTCTATTGTGCTCTGGAGTTGGAATGAGTGTCTATGTAGTAATTATTAGTGTTAGTAGTAGTAGTAGTAGTAGTACTGAGAAGTATTAATATGTGTGTTATTAGTATTAGTAGTAGTGGAGTAGTAGTCAGTAGTAGTATTTGCATTAGTAATTAGTAAAGTAGTATACGAAGTAGTAGTGGTAGTAGTGGAGTTGTAGTAGTAGTAGTACTAGTCTCTCTCTCGCTCTCTGAGCTCGTTGCTCCCGGATAGACGCGAGGGGGGCGGGGCCACGAGATGACATTACTTTTCAGGAAACAAAACTCACTGAAACCAAAGCAGCAAGACGCGACGTGGAGACAGA
>CM051021.1:2123703-2162605 GCA_027704905.1 Muraenolepis orangiensis | reverse complement strand
GGGGTCGCCTTCCTGGCAGCACCTTTTGGTCACTTCAATACACATGGCCCTTACAATGCATACAGTATCACAGATAATGCATATAGTATCACAGATAGTGTTTTAGTTGTATACTTAGTGTATAAAAATACACTACATATCCCCCCTTTGGGACTCTATAAAGAAGTCCCAACACAAAAATGTTCACACCAAAAAAACATATACCTTCAATTGCCTCATCATTCCATTTCACAATTAACAGTGCAATTAACATATTATTCACATAAAGAGTCATAGCAAAATTTAACCGCCATTTTGAAAAACCATATGCGATTGTACTGCATACAGTGTAACATCATTGAAAAACCACAGTCACTGTTCTCCTTCAGGACTTCCTGTAAAATTAATTGTTCACAAGGTTCATGCATGCGTTAGTTCAAGCATTGTAACTCTGATTAAACCCCTTTCTGTGAATATTGCATAATGTAGTATTATTACTCTCTGGTATCTCAGTAAATATACTCTGGCAAATATGTATATATGTAGCACAAAATGAAAACACTGATATTTAGCAATAGTAAAACAATGTCCATGTTTTCTTATTCAAGATTACATTCCTTAAGGTCTTCATTTATGATTCACCATTCCCTGGGGGGAATTAAGCACAAAACATTAAACACAATCAAAACAAACACAAAATCTGTTCATCTGATACAAATAGGCTTCATAACCATTAACCCACACTTGTATGATTGCATTATATCAAAAACATATTGAAAAATGAAATCTCAGTTAATCAAAAACATTCAATCACATATGTATTTAAAAACAATATCAATGGAATGAGTTGACCCATCATACCCGTAATACCAATTCTAAGGTATCTCAACTTTCCCATTATCATCCTGATAAAAGATATTATACAATCAGTGGTCCTAGGGGGCCCATGATTCCCTAAACCAGGTTTTTTGTGGTCCTAGGGGGCCCATGATTCCCTAAATCAGGTATTTTATCTATGTGCTGTTGTAGCAAATCTTCTTAATGTTGCTGTAGAAGAAAAACCCCTGTTATCTGCATTGTGTGATGTTATTCAATGGAATCCATATGTAGGTTGTGTCGGACTACAACCGCTGAGATGTACCCAAAGTCCACATCTATCAGGATGGCAGATGATGTGACTTGGATCTGGTATGATTGCTTAACGTTTGACTGGACCCACGTTGGTTTTAGGATGCAGACGTATACCCAGTCCTCAACCTGGGGTGATGGTTTGTCTGAGGTTGGATCGGCTGCCTGCTCCTGTTCAAACAGACACTCATAGACAGATGTGAGGCATTTTATACATGTAGCTAGCATCTTCTAGCTGCTTTGGTTCCTCACTGTGTCCAAGTATCCTATAAGGAACAAACATGTTAGTTAAGCCTCTTCACCTTATTTAAATTCAATGTAATTGTTCCATTAGCCCTTTCCACTAGTCCTGTTGACTCTGAATAATAGACCCAAAAAATACATTGTATTTGATTATTGTATGACATAAATGTAAACATGCTTGAATAGGTTATACTTGAAAGTAACCCATCACTATGTAGTTCTCTACAACATATTGTATTTAGAGATGTTTATCAATGAGAATGTTTATCAATGAAAACCTTCATCTCCCCCCTTGCAGAGTGACTAACCCCAGTGTCAATCTGCAAAACAACATTGATAAAACAAAAAATAAAATAAAAATTAAAAATAAAAATTAAAAATGAACAGAATAATACACATAAAGGAAATAAAGGAAATGTAACAATGTTACCACAAACAAATCCCAATAAAATTTGCAAAGTAAATCCTTCAATACAACACAAATAAATTCACCAATGAAACACAAGATCAGCTTCATCTTGTGGTCACCAGGGTTCCAAAGGAAAACTCAGTCAGTCTGCAGTCTGCCCAAGCATCCAAAAACATAATTCAAAACAAATACAACAAAAAGATTAAAAATTAAAAATTAAAAAATAAAAATTCAGTTGAAATATGAATGGATGAGTATTTGCCAACTTAGGTCTGTCCATCATTCATTCTCTTTCACAGTATTTTGAATAATTGTCCCTGTCCTAGGCACAGCCCTTCAAACATCCACAACCTCTTCACACACTCTGATGTTTAAGTACTGTGTACCGATCTTCAAGAATTGAACACACACACCGGCCTTCATACTCTTCTGCTCGCATGATAGCCATCTGAACTGCCTGTATATTCATCGCTCTACCAATACCCCTTGTTATCATTCCTCGTATGATAGGAATAGCACAACCGATTATCAGGATCACGACAATTAGACCAACTCCAAAGCCTGGTTGTGTTGCTTCTATTGGAGTCCTTCTGGATCTTGTGGGATTCTGGTTACGATAGTCAAGGCTATACTAGCAGTGGAGGCTTCTGTGTTCAGATTATCCGGTCTCAGTGTGTTGATGGTGGTAGAGAAAAAGATTGTACTTGAGTTTGAGGAAGCTGGTTTCAAAGTACTGCGTGGACTTAGAGTCATACGAGTTTCTGGTTTCATTGAAGTTGCTAATGGTTGTGTTGGATTTTCACTGTTCTCTTGTACTGTTAGGGTTGTATTCTTATAGTTAAACAAAGGAAAATTCTGATCTCTGCATTCATATTGTCCCTCATCTTCCTGTTTGACATCTTTGATGAGGAGTGAACAATTCCCAAATTGTTTCATTCTGTTTTCATGTGTGGAATTTGAATGTAATTCGCTGAGTTTCCTGTTTTGTTTCGTCCATACAGCGTCTGCTTTATAGAGTCCAATGTTACATGGGAGTATGACTGAGCTCCCTTTCATTCCTGTGACTTCATTTCCTTGTCTTGCTCGTTGATTTCTCCTCAGAGACTTATGCCGTGTTGACATCTCCAATGTCGTAGTCTTTGAGTCGAATAGGTTTGACCAAGGTTCTGACTGGCCTTGAGCGTTTTGGCTGGACTGGATCAGGGCATTTCTTTGGTTCTCTGAAGTCAGTGGGGGAGGCCTCACGGAACAATCTGTTCATTAAATAACACACTTGATAGTAATGAATGCACAAAATACATAAACCAATCAATCAAATGAGTCGGCAAAACAATACCCCAAACAAATCAAATCAATAAATGAATGAATCAAATAAAACAAAATCAATCAACAAATCAAATGAATGAATGAATGGATGAATCAAATAAAACAAAAACAATCAATGAATCAAATGAATGAATGGATGAATCATATAAAACAAAAACAATCAATGAATCAAATGAATGAATGAATGAAATAAAACAACATCAATCATCAAATCAAATGAATGAATGAATGAATCAAATAAAACAAAATGAATGAATTATCAAATAAAACAAAATGAATCAACCAATCAAATGAATGAATGTATGAATCAAATAAAACACCTTCCAGTAATCAACAACTCAAATTAATCAATGAATGAATTATCAAATAAAACAAAATCAATATACTAGGGATTGCAACCCCTTTATTGCTGTATAACAGCTCAACTGTTTCTTATATGTTTCAGTATATCAATAGGTATGTGTGTATCAGGCTCAGCTTAAACCTGTGTGTGTGTGTGCGTGTGTGTGTGTGTGTGTGTGTGTGTGTGTGTGTGTGTGTGTGTGTGTGTGTGTGTGTGTGTGTGTGTGTGTGTGTGTGTGTACGAGAGAGCTAGAGAGAGCTAGAGAGAGCGAGAGAGAGAGCGAGAGAGAGAGAGAGAGAGAGAGAGAGAGAGACAGAGCGGGGGAGGGGGAGGGCGAGAGAGGGGGTTTAACTGAGTATGGTTCTGACCTCAGATCCCTACTGGCTGTCCAAGGAATTGGTTCCTTGGCCTTGTTTTCTTGAATTTCTCTAACCTAAAATATAAACAGTTATTTTCTTATTGAAGTCTGTATGAATGACCCAGCCTAAATGAATGAGCCATATCAATCCTACAGTCATACAGACTAGTGATGTTTATAGGGAAACGATTATAGGTGGCCCAGAAAACTGAGCCACACTTTGTAAAAAAGAAGAAGGATTAATAGCCTACATTCAGCCTAAAGCGCGCTGAAAACTAGATTTAAGTTATTAAACTTCTGAAAGCTAAACCAAGAAGGTGAGCTCTACCTCTGGTTTAGTAGAGTAGGTTATTTCCTCGCATCACGTGGAAACAACCCATATGTTTCATACAAACAACAGAACAAAGGAGAGACCATGCTTCTCTCTTCATTTGCATACGAACAGACTAAAGGAGAGACCATGCTTCTCTCTTCATTTGCATCCTAACAACCTCGTCATCGGGTTGGATTTACATTGCGACTCAATGGCGACTCAAACTCTTGTAGTACTTACCCTGTACCTGTGGTACCTGTAGTACCACAAAGAACCACGAGGTCCACAAAGGGCTACGTATGCTAACAAGGCCTGCAATATCACAAAGAACCACCACCTGGTTCATGAAATAACCACAAGGTCCACAAAGGGCCACGCATGCCAACAAGGCCTACAATATCACGAAGAACCACTTCTACCATGAAATAACCACGAGGTCCACAAAGGGCCCCGCATGCCAACAAGGCCTACAATATCACGAAGAACCACTTCTACCATGAAATAACCACGAGGTCCACAAAGGGCCCCGCATGCCAACAAGGCCTACAATATCACGAAGAACCACTTCTACCATGAAATAACCACGAGGTCCACAAAGGGCCCCAATTTACCACGTATGCCACCAAGGCCTACAATATCACAAAAAAACCACCACATGTGTACCATATACCATGTGTTCTTTAGTATCCTCCAAAGCCAATTTTACATAACATTTAATCACCAGTTTACACCCCCTTGGTTAAACTGACCAACACATTTACATTTACATTACATAAAACACAACTCCTAGTGGACTTTATTGCCACTTCTTCGCCCGTTACTCTGTACCTGAAATACCCCCCCATAATCCCTATGGATCCCCGAAAATAACAAGCGTCCTTGCGAAACTCCTTCTTCTCTTTCCACTTTGAATCAATACGTTTTCAAAGCTACATAATCACTTTAACTCATCATTCGATTAAAGTGAGCGGCGTTTCTTCCATGAAAGCCTGGTTTTAGGTACTCGTAACCTGGTGTCTTATCTTAAGTCCTAGGATAGGTTTGTCTCATTCGAATCCACATCATTGATATGAAGACGGATTACCTGAGCCCAAGTAGTGGTTTCCCGCTACCTCTTCACTTTAACCAATCTGATAAGATTCTGGTTACCAGCTACTACGCGTTTCCTATGGGCATTAGGTATATTTGTATTTTAGCAAAAGGAAAAATACCAAACTACCTGGCCCCTCTGGGCTTAGTAGGAAAGGGGTCTGTTCTAGTGGTATTTCCACTCGACGAACGTTTTACGTATTACTTCTTCAATACGGTTTTTAATAGTGATGTTACTTTACCACTTTTAAATTTAGCGGACATGTAAAGTATTCTATTCCATCCAATAGACCCAAAGGTCTTTTTCGATTTGGTCAACCGTTAACCATAGCCTTAATCATAGTCAATATAAGCAGACACACTTAAGCGCTCTGAGGAAGATGTTTAGAGCTTACCTCAAACCCAGCATGCGCGTACCGGTGCCCACGTGCGCTCGCTTCACCGACAGCTGCTGGTCAACAATCGTTTTAACCAAATCCTGTTCGTGACGCCAATATGTAGTATAATTTCTACTTGGTGGAATAAGAATCTTCTCAGAGGTCCGGATACTAAGTTCAAGATGTTTATTGAACAAAGCATCAAATTCATCTGTTGCAACGAGATGGAGCCTGCCGTGCCAATTCGCAGAACTGGCGACGCGCTCCTTTACCAAACATTATATAGACAATAGTATCACAAAACATCCACTACTCCTAGTGGTCAAAGTAACAAACATCAACTTAATACTATTGGTCTGAGAGGTACAACCAGCGCTCTGGTTGGTCACGGTGTCTTCATTGTCACATACAAGTTTACGACTCAAACCCCCAAGGGGGGTCGCATTCCTGGCTGGTCGCATCTCCGGCAACCCCAGGGGGTCGCCTTCCTGGCAGCACCTTTTGGTCACTTCAATACACATGGCCCTTACAATGCATACAGTATCACAGATAATGCATATAGTATCACAGATAGTGTTTTAGTTGTATACTTAGTGTATAAAAATACACTACACTAATAAATACAGTTATCATAAAAGTATCCCTCCGTATGGTCATTCAACAAAATTGATTATAGATTTTTCAGCTCTAGTATGAGCCAGTAGATGTGTCTATTTGTGGGTCCAGGGCCACATTCAAATCGCCTCCTATAAGGAAACTACCTGGGAGCGTTGATAAGGTCAAGTGGTCAAAAAATGCAGGGTCATCCTCGTTGAGGCAGTAAACATTTACTCAATTATCTTTCTCATGTAGTAATATTGCCCTGAAGTATAATGTACCTTCCCTTGGGGTCAATTATTGAATTTAGTACTTGAAATGGGATTGATTTGTGAATTAGAATTAAGACTCCTCTGGCATGTGAACTGTAGGAGGCTGAAAACACTTGACCTTGCCATCTTTTTTGGACTTTAGACAATCACTGCATCATATGAGAGTCCTGCAGGAAAACTATGTTTGAGTGTTTTTGCTTTAGTCTACTAAGTACCTGCTTCACTTTAGTTCATTTACCCAAGCCCCTGCAATTCCAAGATGTGACCTTAACCTTCATAGATTTAGACATACCTCAATCAAAGATATATTTTGTTATATAGGTTGTTCCGTGACTGTACACTAGTGAGTGGATAAAAAATGCTGCCCAAACAAAAACAAAAAGACATATAGGAAATTGGAACACATAAACACACATAAAACCCCAACCCTCTAACATACATTTCCCCCTGAGATATACAGAAACATCTCCCCTCCCTTTTACCACCTCCACACTGTAGTGGGCTGTCCTTTGTTCCCTCCGATACCCTCCCCCTGCAGCGTGTTACACATTCCCCTGGAGTTAACACAGAACCCACTCCTCAAATACACCCCCCCCCATCTCTTTACCACACGTTCCCAAACACCAAGAGACGCATGCGTTCACGATGACCCAACTCCCAACTCAAGAACAAATAATGTTAACTTTAAACATAAAGGTCCACCGTGAACAGCTTCAATTAAAATACAAATTAAATTCCAACCAATGGAAGCATTTTAGAACTTACCAATAAAAAAAACTATAAAAACAGATTGCCTTGTAAACTGCCAATCATAAAAAGTAACTTATTATTGGGGCATCCGCTCTGAACCTCACATATATAAGCGGCGTTCATGTTCAATTTCAAGTTCGGTTTAGAAAACACAGCCAAAACAATGAGTTAACTAGTCGGATTAGTAATCAGGAAAGCATAAAGGTAAGACCGAGGCAAGCCGCCCGTCATCTCCCACCTGAGTGTCTCATTGCCGGCTGTCATCGCCCTGCCGCTGTCCAAGTATGAATCAAAGCGCTTCTCTTTCAAGCGTCTTGCAATCTACATCCGTAACTCCTGTTCAGTTAGTGTTCACGCCGTCTCCTTTCTTCTGTATGTTTTTAATAAAGATCTCCGTCTCCGAGGGGGGGGGTCAAAAAAGTGAGACCTGCAATTCCATATTAGACGTCCATCTCCCGCAGCCTCCGCTTGACTTGAGTATTTTACCCCTTTGTCTTGCAGCATTCTGAACGAGGACTTTATCCTTGTAATTAAGGAACTTCATGATGAGTGGTCTCGGCGGGCCATTTACAAGTTCAGGGCCAGAGAGCCGATGGCTCGCTCGACAGGAGAGGCGGACCAGTCTCAAGGCATCGGGGAGCCAGGAGTCAAAGAATGCGCAAATATCATTAGATTCACCAATCGTAAATTGGATCTTCGGCTACTGTTCTCAAAGCTGTCCAGTTCCGAGGTAAGCGTGGTCACTCTCTCTTCTAGGCCCTCGACTTTCCTCTGCAGGGAGACGACGTCATCTTCGGCGTTTGATATTCGCTCCTCCGTCTCGGGTATTCTCTTCTGACAAATGGTCAGCTCACTTTTAACGCTGTTGACGGCTGCAAGTGCCCCATTCAGTTTAGATGAAAACTCTGTCTTTGTGTCCTTTATTGCTTGTAGGATAGCATTGTTGGTGTTGTCAGTGGCGATAGCGTTAGCCTCTGAGCTACCCTCGCACTCGCTAGCTGGGATGTGAGCTTGTAGCGTGGCCATGGCTTTTGTTGAGCTTTCCGTCTTTTTTAAAGTTTTAAAGTTTTCTGTGGCATATTGAATGTTGTGGGGGTTTAGAAGCAAATATCATGCAGTTTTAGGTGGGTTCCGAATAGTTAAAATAGGATTTTAGTAAGAATTGCAACCGTGCTGGGGAGTGTCACCCTCTCAGCTCAGCGCCACCTTATTGTACTTTTCCCTGAACTTATTGTACTTTTACCTGAACTTATTGTACTTTTACCTGAACTTATGGTACTTTTACCTGAACTTATTGTATTTTTACCTGAACTTATTGTATTTTTACCTGAACTTGTGGTACTTTTACCTGAACTTATTGTATTTTTACCTGAACTTATTGTACTTTTACCTGAACTTATTGTACTTTTACCTGAACTTATTGTACTTTTACCTGAACTTATTGTACTTTTACCTGAACTTATGGTACTTTTACCTGAACTTATTGTACTTTTACCTGAACTTATGGTACTTTTACCTGAACTTATTGTACTTTTACCTGAACTTATTGTACTTTTACCTGAACTTATGGTACTTTTACCTGAACTTATTGTACTTTTACCTGAACTTATTGTACTTTTACCTGAACTTATGGTACTTTTACCTGAACTTATTGTACATTTACCTGAGCACTGGCTCAGTTCTCAGAGACTTGTTAGGAATGAAATGCACCTTTGACTTCTGGTGACGAGTTGTTCTCTCACCTTCCTTTATTGAAATACACTATTGGAAGTCGCTTTGGATAAAAGAGTAAATGTAACTGGAATGTAATGTAATAAAACTAAGCAAATAGCTTTGAACTCGTATCTCCACAATTCTAACTCTTACAAATTATCTTTGATCCTGATTTCTTGTGGTAATCACAGTTCCCAGAGTAGGCCTACATTCAAAAACAACACAACAAACACAATCATGTTTTTTTGTTTTTGTTTAATTGCATCAAAAATATCTTTTTTTTTTTTGTAAAGAATTTTAGTGCAAATGTCACATTAAACCCACATGTTGAAGCAAATAATGTCAACAAACAACTGCAAACACATCTCAAGGCATTCCAACACATTAATAAATAGAGATCGTCGGGCGCTGATGGCGTCATTCCCTCCAAGTGTACCGGCCGCCAGCAGGGGGTGCTGTTCCGCGAGTAAACCTCACTCTCCACCGACGCATTAAATACGTTCTAGCAGTGAAGCTGGAGCCCGTCGGGTATTAGCTTCTCACGTTAGAACGTCGCCTCTGCATGCCGGGGAACCGTGGGTTCGAGTCCCGTTCATGGTTACACAAGGAAAGACAACACTTCAAAGAAGGATTTTTCTTCAGATTCTTGTGCATTTAGAGCAAACTTGTCCAACTGCAGAACCGTAAGACCTAAATATAAAGGCCTTCTGTGTGATTCTTACTAAAATAATTGTATTTTAGTGTGCGGCAAAATGTGCACCGATGCAGAGATCTTTAGGGTATCTGGAAACTACAAACGTTGGTAACCATTTCATTGGCTTTTCCAATAATTGTTATTGTAGTTTGCTTGTTTGTTAAAATGTTCATATTGTCTCAGTAACTTCCAATATAATAAAAACCTCAAGGAATCATCCCCGTTAATTGACATCAATTTACATTTAGTCACCCATTTCAGTTGTCAACATTGATATTTTTCTGTTTTTGTTTTTGTAACTTTGGTAAAATTGGTTCTCAGGCTACAAATATCGAATGTTTTCAATACACTCTTAAATGAATTATATCACTCGCCTAGATACATATGTGCATTCAGTGTGAATGGCAGAGCTGACATTTGGGGCTTTTGATTTAAACAAGAGTGTGTGAAGAGAGTGTGAAGCAAAGTGATGGACCGTTGCACAGAACAGACCAAATCAACCAAACGCAAAGGCCGCATTCGCATGAGTTTTTGATTCATGACGCAATTATCTTGCTTTGGCTCTCCTGACCGGCAGTCAATTAACCAGACGGAACAGAGGAAAATGTGAACGGAACTAAAAATAAAATTGAAAAATGACTCCACACCATTTACGATCCTCTAAACGACTCTAAAGGCTGCATACAAGTGACATTGAGTTGATAGAAGTGTACAGGTGTTGGATACTGTAACAGCTCAGCATGTATCTGCATTATAACGCTATAAAGTGGACAGTCTTTGGTTGGGACGTTGGCACATATTACAACAAACACAAACACTAACACGCATAAAAAGACACACACACACACGCTTGCAAATGCACACACACACACACGCACACGCATATACGCACACACACACACACACAATCTGTGATTTTTAAAAAGTAACTACTGCAACACATGCAAACTGCAAGAAAGCAAAGTGTTCCACTCTCTTCCATCCTAAGTGAGCTAGTGCCCTGCTAAAATGCATTACGCTTTATGGCACAGAAACTGCAACCCATGTGTAAGTGTGCACAAGAGAGAGAGCCTAGTGTCCTCCCCTAGAGCCTTGCGTCCTCTCCTAGAGCCTAGTGTCGTCTCCTCTCCTCTCCTACTGCAGAGTGCACTTCTCCTTCTGCTGCTTGGCATACTTCCTCCTCCTCTGCTCCAGACCTCGCTCCAGCCTCTCGTCCTCCTCCACCGCCCTGCAGGAAGCAGGGAGAGCAGGCAGTGGTCATGAGGGGGTGCGGTCATGAGGGGGTGCGGTCATGAGGGGGAGTGGTCATGAGGGGGTGCGGTCATGAGTGGGTGTGGTCATGAGGGGGAGTGGTCATGAGGGGGTGTGGTCATGAGGGGGTGCGGTCATGAGGGGTGTGGTCATGAGGGGGTGTGGTCATGAGGGGGTGTGGTCATGAGGGGGTGCGGTCATGAGGGGGTGTGGTCATGAGGGCCACACCCACTGGCATTACAATGTATATACCGGACCCAACCCAAGGCAAAATAAAAACACTTCCATCTCATGAAGAAAATAGATAATAATAATAATAATAATAATAATAATAATAATAATAAAAATCGTTATAATAATTATAATAATAATAGTCTTTGGCTGCAAATATTTTCCTCCAATTCCTGATCATCATAACAACAATAATGACCAGTAGAAAGTATAAATGTAAGTAAATATTTTTCAGTAAGACTTTATTGATAATATATTAATAATATAATTAGAATAATATAATGAATTTCACACACATTGAATAATGCATATTGTCATGCAATATGCATTGTATTTCTTTGATTTATGTAATTCAGTGTACTGATGAATCATTTGGAGCTGTACATAACAACACCATCACACAATTCTGAAAAGTTATAATGTATTTGTATGTATTTACTGAACAACCACCAATTAATGACTTGCAAGGTGTGTTAAAAGCGCTCCGAACAGAAAACTAAAGATCATATTGTTCCATTATGTTTCAATTAGTTTCACGCAAGAAATGGGCTTTTGTTTTGTAGATATTCCATAATGTTCCATCATCTATATTAAGTGACTTACCCTCTCTCCTTGGCGTCCATGCTGTGGACCAGCTGGTCTCTCTGGTTGACCAGGGAGACCAGCTCCTGAAGCAGAAGCTGCTCTCGGTGCTTGTGGGCCCGGCTCTTCTGCCACTCTGAGGGAAGGAAGCATGGACCAGAGAGAGAGAGAGAGAGAGAGAGAGAGAGACCATGGGTTAGTGTCGGGGTTCAGTTTGGAGCCTGGTTTAGTGAGGGTACTGACACCGCCTTATCTGATCTATCTGTATCTCGCCTTTGCACAACTTAAAGAACAATACAATGTTGGTTGATCACCATCAACCAACTGTTGTTCTCTGGTCATGTAGCACCAGTTCTCTAGGGCTGTTGTTCTAACTGCTGTTCTCTGGTCATGTAGCACCAGTTCTCTAGGGCTGTTGTTCTAACTGCTGTTCTCTGGTCATGTAGCACCAGTTCTCTAGGGCTGTTGTTCCATCTGTTGTTCTCTAGTCATGTAGCACCAGTTTCTATTCATGTTTCCCCATAAAATATTAACTTTACAGCTGAAAAATACTTCTATATAGAAAAAACAATGATAGTCATAGAAACTGTACAACACTGTAGTTCCTGCTGGATGTAATCTCAGTGTCTCTGCTGTTGCCTCTCTATGAAAAGCGTGTCATTGTGGTCATGTGCAGATCAGGCGCTCGAGGCTTACCGTCGATGGTCATCATGTCTGTCAATTCCTTCTTCAGCAGCTCAAACTTCAGCTCCAGGTCCTGCTCCTCCAGACTGTGAGAAAAGAGGCATTTTAGACTGTGTGTGTGAGTGAACGTTTGTGTGAACGTGTGTGTGTGTGTGTGTGTGTGTGTGTGTGTGTGTGTGTGTGTGTGTGTGTGTGTGTGTGTGTGCCTGTGTGTGCCTGTGTGTGCGTGTGTGTGCGTGTGTGTGCGTGTGTGTGTGCTGGTCTTACAGCAGCTGCAGGTGGTCTTGCCGTCTGATCAGTGCGTTCTTCTTATTGACGAGCGTGAACCACTCCTGGATCAACTGTTCCTCCTCGACCTTGTCACTACCTGGACCGGAGAGAGTGACACACACACACACACACACACACACACACACACCCGTGTCATATCAATGTTGTGTATTTGTCTGTGACATGTGTTTACCTGTATGCAAACAGCCATAGTGTGTACATATGTATACCTTGTGTGTACATATGTACACCTTGTGTGTACATATGGGTTTCAAACGCTGATGCAACAGCGTCAACACATGACAAGCGGTTGTGAATGTTTGTGTGTACAATGCAACTTTTCTACAGTAAATATACTCCCAAAGGTACACCTACATTTCCTTATGAGATATTGCGTGTAGGACAGATCTAAATGTAAAGTAACCCACACACTAGTCCATGAACATGTAGTTACAGAGTTCCTTTTAACACAGTTTTCCCGCCTTTACTGAGATTCGAGAAAGTATACGAGTTTTATTTGTGGAGCAAAAAAGCATTTGAGACAACTCAAAGTGGAGGCACCAACAGTTCAGTTCCTCTGCTTAACTTTAGGACTCCCAGCTGCAAGCCCCCCCCCTCCCTCTCTGCCCACTCTTTACCAGGTTAGTTAAGTTAAGTTAACTTAAGTTAAAGAAGAGTACATTCATAGGGAAACTGAGAAAAGGATCAGGTAAAGCTACATATGGACATATGCACAAGCTGGGGCAGATGTAAACAAAGCCAAACAGAAGCTTGATGAAAGGACTCGGAACGCTACTTTCTCCTGCGACTTGAGGGTAGAACAATTCATTTAAAAGTCTCTTTAGCTAGAAATGCCACAGCTAATAGGACAACAATATATATACCAATCTCAACCATCTAATAGTTAAAAACATAAATGTTAATAATTATAACCACTACAAATCTAGACCATGTTAGTTAAGTACTTGCATGCATAAATACACGTGTCTCACAGATCTCACCAGCACCGCCCACACCCAGTCCCACACCCTCATCTCATGCACACACACACACACACACACACACACACACACACACACACACACACACACACACACACACACACACACACACACACACACACACACACACAATTCTAATTTCTATTGTTATTCTATATTATCAGTGACGGCCACTTTCAACTTCACTGCACGTCCTGCATGTGTGTGTGTGACAAATAAAGTTATTCAATATTGTAGACACCTTGACACCGCAGTAAGTAAAGGACAGCAGACTTAGTGCTTGCATGCAGGTGAGGGGAGCCCATAGGTTTAGACAGGTGTAGTAGTTCTCTCACCTGACTCCATGAGAGCCCTGAGTTCCCTCTCCACCACATCCGCCCGGCTGTCGATGTGCTTCTGCTCCGCCACCAGAGCCTCCATCTCACTCCTCACATACTCGCTGGGATCCTGCACACACACACACACACACACCAACACCGACACCGACACACATACACATGCGCACACGCACACACACACACCGACACCGACACACGCACACACATACACATGCGCACACGCACACACACACCGACACCGACACACGCACACACATACACATGCGCACACGCACGCACACACACACACGCACGCACGCACGCACGCACACACACACACACACACACTCCATGTAAGTATGCTTTCATGCTCGGACATTAAAATTCTCTGCATTCTATTAGCACATAGATTGGAGTCTGTTCTCCCTGTCATTATAGAGATGGATCAAAATGGATTTGTCATAGGGAGACAAGGATTTCATAGAGTGTTAAATATACTTCACGATCTGCTCTGCTATCAGTCGATGCCGATAAGGCGTTGGATAGAATCGAATGGCCTTTTATATTTGCAGCACTAGAACGTTTTGGATTTGGGACTACTTTCTGTAATTGGGTAAGGTTAATGTACACTCAACCCACAGCTGAAATCCTGACTAACTATTTGATTTCCAAGCCATTTAATATTAATAGGGGGTCAGACAGGGGTGCCCTCTGTCACCCCTCCTATTTCAAACAACAAATCGTGAGGATTGAATCCTCTTTATTGGTCACATACATGAAGACATACAGTGAAACATGTTCTCTGCATTTAACCCATCCTAGTATTAGGAGCAGTGGGCAGCTATTCATACAGCGCCCGGGGAGCAGTTAGGGTTAGGGTCTTCCTCAAGGACACCTCGACAGTTTTTGCTAGGAGGAGCCGGGGATCGAACCAGCAACCTTCCGGTTGTGAGGTGACCGCTCTACCTCCTGAGCTAGACTGCCGCCCCAAATTATATTTACACTGGCCTTAGAACCCTTGGCCATAGAACCCATAGAACCCTTGGCCATAGAACCCTTGGCCATAGAACCCATAGAACCCTTGGCCATAGAACCCATAGAACCCTTGGCCGTAGAACCCTTGGCCATAGAACCCATAGAACCCTTGGCCATAGCAGTCAGGTCACACAATAATATCTCAGGTGTCATGTTGGGACAGTTAGAACATCGCATAGCTCTTTTCGCGGACATCATTTTGTTCCTTACGGACTTCGCTAATTAAATTCCAGCTTTACTGAATGTAATTAAGACTTTTGGATTATTTGCAGGTTATAAGGTGAATAATGCAAAATCCTCCATAATGTTATTGAATGAAAAGGAAAGATGCAATCCTATGGACCATGTTTCCTCCCAACAGACCTTCACCTACCTAGGTATACATATAGTGCCTATTATGATCCTACTCTTGAGTCAATTTATAAATCACTGGAAAGATGGTCTAATATGCCAATTTCTTTATTAGGGCGAATAAATATACTAAAAATGAATATCCTTCCGAAAATATTGTACCTGTTTCAAAACATACCTTTACCCTTGCCACTATCGCATTTCACTAAATTGAGGAAAACATGTTTGAATTTCATTTGGAATAGTAGACGACACAGCAACCAGCTACCTTCCGGCCGTGAGGCGACCGCTCTACCCTCCTGAGCTATACTGCCGCCCCAAGCACCGTTAAGTAAGGACAGTCTAAAGGAACACTTTTCCACTTGCATGTGGGAGTGCAAAGAGATTGCAACTTTCTGGTGCGAGATCTCACAAATAATTCCCAAAATGCTAGATGTTAAGATACCTCTTGATCCTAAATGGTTTATTTTGGGACTTTATCCTTCCGCCCTAGTCATAACAAAGAATAAAAAGAGTCTCATAAACATGTGTTTACTCCAAGCTAAAAGCTCCATAGCCTCGTGATGGAAGAACCCTCTGGCTGAGGGCCATGAGGCATGGCTGCTCTATGGAGAAGATAACATCTATTCTGAAAAATTAAAAGTAAACCTTTGATAGGGTTTGGGGCCTGTTTTACCCAACTGTTAGGGCATGTTAATGAGTCAAACATGCTAAGAAATCAGAACTATGGGACTCCATGAGAGGGATCTGGTTAAAGAGAAAGGAAAGAACCTCTTAATCTGTTGTGACTATGGACACATTTTAGGATAATGATGCTGCTGCCCAATTGTTGTTGTTTTTTGTCATTTTTATTTCATGTTGTTATATGTATATATATATTATACATGTTATGTCATTTTTATAATATATACTTTATTATTAAATATATTATTATTATATTATTATTATAATATATTATTATTATTATTATTATATATTTATATATATATATTTTTTTAATATTTTTATTCAAATTAGTCTTGTCGTGTTTTTTGTTTTTGTTTTACATTTTTGATATAAGTTTGTATGTCGTGTCTTGTAAATGTGTTGGAAATTCATACTAGGTAGGAGAATGTGGAGAAAGCATTCCATTGCACTTAGGGGGTAAAGGCAGCTCCATAGAGGCAGGTGTCGGTGTGTAACTGACCTGGCCCTCCTCTGCTCGCTCCTCCTCAGAAGCCGCTTTTCTCTCTGCAAGAAAAACACACAGGAAACGAGTCAGCAGAACATGTGATTGAGGCGTAATGGAAAAGGAATTGACCATGATGTGGTTACCCAAACCCTGCGCTAAACAAAGCAAGCTAAAAATGTACCCGTTTCCGACATTATTTGTGCAGTTGCACTCTCCTCCGGCCTTCCTACAACCTAAAACAAAAGACAAAGGCATTGTTTGAATAGCAATAGAAATAGAAGAAGAAGATATCGTCTTCTTAAAGCTTGTAATCCCACCGCGGGTATTTCCAGTTCCTCTCCAGAACCACCGCTCTTCCGTAGCGACCGGCGCTTTTTGACCAGGTCTGCGTCTTTGACCCGGGAGAAACCCGTCTTGGACAGAAAGTTGGTCCCCCGTTTGGTTCGGGGCGGCGGGACCAGCTCTTTGGCGGCCTCGCCGTCCCGGGTCCCCTCCTGGCCGCCAGGGCCCGAGGACGTCTTGCCGTTGGTCTCCAGGAGGAGGAAGCCCTCCTCCTGGAGCTTCTGGGCGTAGTAACGAGCGGCCGCCTGGGGGTCCAGGCTCTCACGGCTCTCCCGGTCGGCCGCCGAGGCGTAGCTGGACTCGCCGCTGTCCTTCTCGATGTGGAGCACGCTCAGCTCCTGGCCGGTGAAGCGGGCGCGGACCTGGCTCAGGTAGGTCATGACGATGAGGCGGTCGGGGACGGCCAGCATCACCATGTCCGACGGCCCCACCAACCGCGAGATGCCGTACTCCGCGAAGCTGTCGAAGGCCTGGAGCGTGGAGAGAAAAACAACCAAAAGATCAATGATTCGATGACACTAATCTCTAATCGGATATGGATTGATACGATTGGTCAAATGTCAGAAGGGAATCAAAGTAAGTCACCTTTTTATTGTTAATTTGGATGTCGTAAGGGTCCAGCATCTCATAATCGCTGGTCCAAAAGAAGAGAAGAGATTCAAGATTCATGTTTTTATTTGCCACAAGTACAATGTACAATGGAACGCTTACTCCCCATTCCCTCCCACAGTATGACATTCCTACAACTTAACACTTTACACTATGTCCTATCCTTATACTATACAACACTAAACTATAACAATACTGTACAAGAAGTATGCAAAAATGTGAAAACCTTTGCAACACCACAACTCAACAGCGATCAGTTTCAGTGAGACATCACTTCCAGTGAAGGGATTCTTACATCTTGTCAGGATAGAAGTGGTGAAGGATGGCGCAAAAGGCGAGGCCGTTTCTCCACGATGTGCTGAAGTTGGTGATTTTCACACCCTTGTGGCCTTGTGTCACTTCCTGGCACCATTGGAGCAACGACTGGCTGGATGTCACAAGCCCTGGGCTGGCCGATGGGCTCTAAAAATACACACACAACACAGACACACACACAACACACACACACACACAACACACACACACACAACACACACAACACACACACAACACAACACAACACACACACAACCCACACACACACACACACACACACACAACATTACATTACATTACATTTAGCAGACGCTTTTGTCCAAAGCGACTTACAATAGTGCGTTCAACAAAGGAAGGTGAGAGAACAACTCAGAAGTCAAAAGTGCATTTCATTCCTAACAAGTCTACAAGAACTGAGCCAGTGCTCAGGGAAAATAACAATAAGTTAAAGGTAAAAGTACAATAAGTTCAGGTAAAAGTACAATAAGACACAACACACACACATACAAATTAAGATACATGAGAGTGTAAGTGGCATTCAATACGTTCAGCAAGAGAAAAGCCAGCCAGTCAAGTAACTGACAATGTTGAGAGTGACGTGATGTGGTGATGAAGTGAACCGTGGACATGTAGTGGACCTACTTCAGCAGCCTGCGGGGTCGTTGGCTCAGTGCCACGGTGAGGACCGCTTAAACTCTTCCTTCCACGAGGAACCGGAACAGGGGGGTCCGTTGTCTCACCCTGGCTGGGGAGGGGCAGAAAAAATACATTAAAAAAAGGTATTAGTAAATAGTTTCCAAACAGGTATATACAGGTATATATGTAGATATGGGACAGGACATTTAGATGTATATCTTTTTTGTTTTTTATTGTCCACACAATAGTTTGGCATGCTGACCAACGCTAAACTTACCACTCCTCCTCTAAATCACCAGCAGTTACTGACACAAGGCAGAAGTCCACCTCTTCAGCTCCCAGCTCCTGACCCAAGATAAACTCTGCAGGCTCACTTTCATTCATTCTCTCTAAATGCAGCCAGTCATCTTGAGGAGCTGTGGCAGTAGAAGCAAAGCCCTTCTCAGGTTCAGCCTCAAATACAATTTTGTCAGCCTGATCACCCTGATCATCCACAGCCTCCGTGGCCATTTCAACATCTTGTGTCCCTGCAGATGTATCAGTAAAGGTCCAGTCCTCCTCCATAGGATTCACTCTCAGAACATCAGATTCCAGCTGAGGAAGTTCCACCTCGGAGGAAACTTGTGTCTCGTTGGCTCCTTGATCAGACTCTGAAGTGACATATTCTGAACCAGGGATTGTGACGAAGCCTTCTTCAGAGTGAGTTCTCGATTCCAACGACTGTGAGAGTTCTGTCGCTTCCTGGTTATAGGAAGAGGTTACTTCTCGCTTAGTACCACAGCTTTCTGTGTCTGTGACTACAGCCTCTGGAGGTGGAGTACTGTCTGGATAAGTTGCACTGAGCCTTTTTTTAGGACGTGGCATTGGAATTGGAAGTGAGATGCTTGACTGTTCAGTACCGTGTTGAATGATTTCATCATACAGCATTTCACTTGATTTGTCCATTGAAGAGGATGCTGATGAACCCGCTGGTGTGAAGTTGTCTGGGAAGGACCCGCTTAAACGCTTCTTAATCCTTGGTTTTGGCAAAGGCAAACCTGAGGGTCTCTCGGAGTCATTGTCACCAATTAATTCACGTTTCCTCCCAATGTTCAATCGACTTCTCCTGGGACACACGGTGGGAACTGCCTGTTGATCGGCAGGAGGAAGAGGGGGAAGGCTACGGCTCCTCTTGTTTGGTTTAGATGTTTCCAGGTGTCCCGAACACAGAGGTGTGACAGATCTACGTCCTCTCTGCCTGCTGGGCTTGGCCTCGTCATCATTGGAACAACTTCTGCTCAACTGAATGGAAAAACTAGGAGACATTCCATCAGTGGGCATGGCTTCCAGGAAGGATCCACTCAGATGTTTCCTTGCCCTGGGCATTGGAATAGGGAGAGACACCGGTATATCCTTCTTGTCCGATTCTTGTGTAAGAGAAATGGAAGACACTTGTTTTAATTTCCGAGCAGAGGGAATTGGAGACACTTCTAGAGCCTGTGCCAAGGTTTTCTCATTTTCCCACTTTTTACCCTCAGTTTTGCTGATAGATTTGACTGTAGGCACTTTCTTGCTAGATCTGGGAGGGGCTATCTTTCTGATAATTGAGAGACACTGTGTCGGCTCAACACCAAAATAGGCAAATGACCCACTTTCTGGTTTCGCTTGGTCGCTTTCCTTTGTCTTGACTTTCAGGGGAGGACTCGGATCAGCTGGTTGATCAGTTTGGCTTGATACATCTTCAGCAGACTGGCTAGGGGGTTGTCCTGCCTTTTCTGAGGAAACACATTCTTGATGTTTAACATCCTCAGAAACATCAGTTTCTCCAGAGAGATCATTGGCACAATCCACTTCGGTCCCTTGTGCCCTTGCATGCAGGATGGCAACTGTTTGGCTGGGTCCATCGTCGCCATTGCTCAAAGCCTTTGTGGCTTTCACAGAGGGAAGTGGAATAGATGATACTTCAGATGTTGCTGGATCAAAACTGGCTTTGACATCCAAGGCCAACTGCACATCAGTGGGAACAGGAACTAGAACTGTTTTACCCAAGCGGCCTTTTCTCCTGGATAGCTTTTGAGGAGGTCCTGGGATAGGTGGGGCAACATCTTTTTTCTGTGGTGTTTCAGGAGGTATCGAATGGTCTCTCTTTCTGAAACGACGGGGAGGAACAACACTTTGGTGAATTTGCACAGATCCTTGTTCCAGTTTGTCTGTTAGTGTCTCCGCTCCATCTAGAGGTATGCTACTACCGCTACTACCATAGTTACTCTCCACTGCCAGCTGTGAGGAAACCACCTGTGTGGATTGTTGAGTTTCAGTTTCTTCTGCATCAGCTTTTTTCTGGACATGTGGAGACGGTATCCTAGTTTTTGTCTTCATTCTGCGGGGAGGGACTATTTCAGCAGTTGGTTGTGTTGGAACAATCTCTATTGGAGCGTCATTTTTTGGAACATGGTCATTTTTAGGGCCCGGAGGCTCTGGCTTGTGCTCTCTATCTTGCTGGGGGAGAACATTTAGCGGAGGTTGAACTAAAATCAAACTCATCTCTCTGTGTTCTTCATTGCTGTGACTAACCACAGCCTCGTTAGGTGTTGGTTCCATGTCAGTAGCAGAGCCTTCTGTGCTTTGCCTTTGGGAGTTCAAGGACAGAGATGGACAGGCTTCAGATTTCTTGTTACAACAGTTTGATGCCAGAAGCATCACATTGTCACACACACACACACACACACACACACACACACACACACACATGCATATATATTGCACCACTTAATCCGCACCAATGGTGAGACTACATACCAGCAGTAAAGATGCTGTATGTAAGATTTGAGCGATAGCAGAACAAAGCAGATGAGAGCAAGATTTGGAAACTAAACCATAAGCACCTCCCTCCCCCTCTGCCATTGAGAAGAGTCACATTGCCAGGCAAGTGATTGACAAGATGCACTCCCAGAACTAATCAGGGTAGGCACAATCAACTTGAAACAGCAGCAGCACATCTCACTCACTCATAGCTGACGGATGGCTGTGCCATTTCTACATTTGAACAAATTCCACTCAAATAAAAGCTCCTAAATCTTACGCACAGCACCGTTAATAGCAGTCTAATATGAAATCCAATCATACAACATAACAACTTCTTGATATTCAACAATCTCCCACAATTTGAAAACATATGCATTTAAGCACCACATCAGAGCACAACCATGTTTTTCAAGACCTGTGCAGTAATTCTACATTTTAAAATAAGGTTAAATTGCCTATTCGAAATTCTCAAATAATAGCAATCAAAAGCAAGCAGTCATATATGAAACATGCATTAAGAACTGCTTGTACGTTTCACGCCATGCAGCAAAAGAGGCGTGGCCTGGTGACACTCACCCATCATCAAGGGGCACTGGTTCAGTCACTTTTTGTACTATCTCAGCCTCGCACCCGGGCTCACCTTCAACTGACGTTTGACCCAATCCCTGCTCTGTGAATAATCTATCCTTGCTGTCCCACGAATGAAAGGGGATTCGCTCTTTGCTCTCTGCTCCCTCAAGCTGTGTCTTCGATATTTCATCAATCTCTGCTTCTGTCAACGGTGGCCATTTCTTCATGGCTCTACTAGATCCAACCACTACCAATGAGCCGTCATCACTCTCTGAAGTTGGTGATGCGGACGCTGACCGATCCTCTGCCAGGTCCCACGCGTAGGGCTCCGCACTCTTTTGGAGTTCAACACCGTGTTTGCTTTCACTTTCGCTTTCACTCAGGCCCTCAAGATTGGCCTTCTCAATTAAAGCAATGTTGTCAGCAGAAAGCAGAGAGAACCCCTCACATGGGAGGGTCGAATCTTTGGACTCCGGATCCACTGAAGACGAAGAACCCTTTGGTTGGACGGCTTCAGCTGCACCACAACTAGACGGCGCCAAAATGGATGCTACCGTCTCATAACTGTGAGAAAGGGATACTTTTTTAAGTGACAAAGCCATGGCTGGGGCAAAAACACATCTCAAAGCTAAAACAATATACGTTGAAGCATTATGTAATTCAACATGCTTCCTTGAGGCGATCCATTCATTACAATACACAACTGTATAACTGTAGTACAGTGTATGCACTGTTGATGGTTAACTTCAAATAGAACAACAATGATGAATTTTGATTGTCACAGGTTTATAACATGTCATTCAATGCACACACTGAACCATGCAGGACGGATGCTTCACACCAATGTGTAACTTACCCTCGGTTGAACACTCCGACAATTGTATTTACTAGTCCTGAATGTTCAGTCCCTTTTACTAACAAGGATGACTCGAGCTCCTTATCTGTCACTGAGCCATCTGCTTCCAATACTTCCCAACCTAAGACTACATCTGGTTCCGGTGTATCCAAATGCGTCTTCAAAGTGTCCACTTCCTCTGCTTTGGAATCGCTTATTTGCGGGTTTCTAAGAACCCAGACACAAAGTTTTTTAGAAAATGATTCTCGCCAGAACAAAATAAATGCAGCAGTAAGTATATTAAGTATATACTGTATAAATACGTTGTATTTTGTTATTCACCCAGCACACAAGCTACTTCAGATTGTGTAAGGCATCTGAAACCATGAAAGAACACTCCACCAAACCATGCTCTGGAAACGTCCACTTACCCATCGACCACACAGGCTCCTTCTGAACTCTCTTTTGATTTCACTTCTGTTTCAATACGAAATAAACAACAAACGAACAAAAAAAACAACCTTTCTTGTCATTTTCTAATAAAAAAACAATTGCACCAAGGAAATTCCAACACGCAACATATTTAACATACACTAAAGATGTCTCACCATATGCATGTTCCACAGCTGGGCTGATCATACGTGTAGAGGCAATGCTGCCTGCTTCTATAGGAGAAGACTGAACCTGCTGTGCATGACCCAGTTCAGAGCCATGTGGTTTAGAGTCATCGGATGTCGGCACAGAACACACAACGGCCTGATTCTCCGACGGGGTCGGGGGTAGAATGGAGGGGAAACCGGGAATCCGAGACCCAGATGGACAAGATGGAGCCATTAATGTCAGATGTTTCTGATTCTCTTTGTCTTCTGCTGTCCACTCTGCAATATACATCCTCTTCTTCTTCTGTGGATTCTTTAGGAGGGGTGTCGTGGTGTCGTGTATCCTATCTTTTGTATCAGTAGCTGAGGAGGTGATCATTCTTGCGGATGGGAAACCTGGAATTCTGGAACAACATGGTGTCGATGAATACAAACTGACAATGTCCTGGGGTCTGTTCTTAACTGGAGCAGACGGTAAACCTGGCACCCGAGTCGCTCTTGGGCAGGATGTCACCAATGTCATCATACTTGTTGTAAGATTGGAAATATACGGTTGCTCCTGTACAGGCAGTGGTATAATCATCTCTAATGGTTTGCTGTCAGACTTTACCCACAGGAGTTTTGATTCCATCAACCAACCTGTGCATTTGACTTCAGTCATAGATGGGAATCCTGCGATTCCTGAAGCTCTAGGGCAGTAAGGCACGAGGCTAACCTTGCAGGCTTCTGTCTTGGATTTAGGCGCAGAAGGGAACCCGTGAATGGTGGATGCCTCTGGACATGATGGAGCCAGGGCTAGCATTGCTTCCAGAGTTCCTCTGTCTTGGCCTGGACTGTGTGTGCTAAAAACTCTTGCGCGCTGAAGTTTTCCCAACAAACTCTTCAACTGAAACAACTCGTCTTGAGCAGAAATCCATTGTAGTTTTGTAGCTCCGTGAAGAGTTGCACCACCAGGGAAAAATGACTCTTTAGGACAAACCGGTAGTAGTTTTGACATACTGCACCGAAAGACAGATGGGAAGCCTGGTAGAACAGGAGCTCTTGAGCAAGAGGGAACCAAGGCAAACATAGTGTTTGATTTGTCTGTTTCAACTGCCGATTTTTCAATCATAAACTGATGCTTTTTCAGTGGTCTCTTTAGTAAAGAACAGGGTTCAGCAACCCATTCTAATCCACAGACTTCTTGGACTGATTGGAATCCCCACCCATTGGAATACTGAGGGCACAGTGGGAGGAGATTGACCATATTCCGCCCATTATGTACATCTTTTGGATTTGGTATTGATGGGAAACCAGGCAGAGTGGCAGCCTTAGGACAGGATGGTACCATGAACAACATTTTATTCATTTGGTTTGTGTTAACTTGTGATATATTTAATATAACATTTTTCTTCATTACTGATGTCTTCAATGATACCTCCATTGGCTTTGGCACCCGGGTGGCGGTTGTACCCCTCTCAATTGATGGCATCCCTTCAATATTGGAAACATGGGGGCAGGATGGGAGCAGATTGAGGTTATTCAGTCCATAATTAACTATCTGGGGGTTTGGAACTGATGGCAATCCCGGAATATGTGCCTCCTTCGGACAGGATGGTAACAATAAAACCATCGCCTTCCTTGTGTCCCGATCCTCTTCCTTCTTGTCAGTCACCATGACCTCCTTATGCTCAGGTGTTCTTGTCCACAATGGCTCCTTGCTTATCACCCACTCTTGACATTGTGTATATTGAGATGAGACGAGTCCTGGTACTTGTGAGACCCTTGGACAACAAGTGGAAATAAACGCCATATTTGGCACGTTTCCAAAGTATAGCTTTTTGGGTCGCGGCACAGAGGGGAATCCAGGGGTTTGAGACGCTGTTGGACAACTTGGTTCAAGGGACAACATTCCAGTCATTTCTTTTTCTGTTTCATAGTTGTGTGGTACAAATAAAGGTGTCTCCCTGATGTGTTTCTCCATCAATAGTTGACCGTTTGACGACCAATTTCCACAATGGGCTGTCTGGATTGAGGGGAACCCGGTAATGCTAGAGACTGCAGGGCACGACGGTAAAAGGTCAACTATATTAGGCCCATGGTAGATCACCGTAGGCTCCGGAACTGAGGGGAATCCTGGGATGGAGGCTTCTTTGGGACAGGTTGGGGTCAGAGCTAGCATTGGCTTCATTGTGTCCTTATTTAATATATCTTGGATGGTTATTGCCTTGTGTTCTTTCTGCTTTTCCAAGAGAGGTGTGCCATATGGCCATGTTCTGTTCAAAGACTCTTGTGATGACGGTACACCTGGGATACATGAGGCTTTTGGGCAAGAAGGTAACAGGCTTACCATGTTTCCTATAGAACTGACTGTTAAATGTGAGTCAGGCACTGATGGAAATCCAGAAATCATAGATTGTTTCGGACAGGTTGGTTCCAAATGCATATTTATCATTTGATCTCTTTCCTCCAGGGGAATGTCTGTCATAACATTGTGTATGTGTTTCTTTTTATTCTCCAACAGGGGCTCCGGCATAGAAATCCATGAGCTGTAATCACACTGAGAGATTGACGATACACCAGGTATACTGGATATATTTGGGAAAGTGGACAAGATATCTACCATGTTCAATCTATCATTGAATACACAGGGGCAGGTTTGCAAGACGATGTCCTTACAAACATCCAGAGGTTCTGTCCTTTCAGCACAGGACTCCTGGCTGTCACCCATGTCTTCCTTGATCTCATCTTCCCTCCTACTGTCTGTCTCGTTTTCAAGTGAAGGTAATGCATGGGGATCCCCAACTGTGGTTGGATTTAAATGATCTGGGGTGCTTTGTTCCTCTGCCTTTCTTTCATCAAGTTCAGCTCTTTTTGAAGGGAATCCCTGTATTTTGGCAGTAATGGGACACGAAGGGACCATATCAACCATTTCTCTCATCCCCATGCAGTCCTCTTGTGGCTCTTTGATGAGCTCTGTGGTGGGCTTGGATCGCTGCTCCCATAGTATGCTCTCATCGGTAGGACCTTTTTCGGATTGGATGTGGGTGGATGGGAACCCCAGTGCAACAGCAGCAGATGGACATGACGGGAGCAGTGAAACCATGTTTTGATTTCTATGGAGAGGGCAGATGACATCATAATCAGGGGTGACCACTTTACCAGATAAACCAAAACTGCACAGTGCCACACAATGAAACAAACACTATATTTTCCTAAGGCAATATTCCATGTCTATGTAAACAGGCTATACTTTAATAGATAGCCATCAAAATAAGAGATGATATATATTTCAGATTTTCTGCGTAACAACTACACTAATGGTACAAAATGCATGTTGTTATATTTTATTATCAATTACACAATTATTATCTTGATCCCTGAAAGGTCCTTCCTTCTGTATCAACACACATTGCTTTAAATAAGAATGAATATAACTATATTCAAATATTAGTATTGCAAATCCATCCCATGAGCTTTCAATGCAAGTCGACGCCATGCAAACATACACCAACCAAACGACATGCCACAGGGTACTCTCAAATTGGACACTCTCTCAGGCACATATTAATGAGTGAAGGGCCCAAAGAGTGTCAACGACACTCTCATTGACACTCTGCTCTATGGCAAGGGAAAGTCACACACACACACACACACACACACACATCTCATACTATGGTGGCCCTGAGTGGGCAATTTCCACTCACAGGATAACTATTGACAAAAGGGGAAATCATTCATGAGATAAAAACAACAGCAAAGAAAACCACAACTACACATGAGTCAGCCAGATGTTGATGAAATTATGCCAAAGCGTTGGAGAAGTCAAACAGGCCAGCAATCGTCCAACCCCTGCAACCCACCTCTCTCTCACACTCAAGACTAAGGCCATGTCAGGAATCAAGTGCCACATCCTGCACTGCAAGTTTCTGAAAATATAATTCGAAAGACAGGTTGTTCAGCCACTACTCCGCTAAAGGTAAAGCACACAATTGTCTGTACAAACACATGATCTTATTGGCCTGTTTGCCTCACTCACCCTTCCTCTAGAGTGACTACAGCTTCAGTCTCACTGACCGTCCAAAAGCCCTTTTCCACTTTATGACCACCAGACACCAAGCCACGTTGTAATTCACCTTCTTTCTTATTAAAGGGCACTTGAGTTGCATTAGGTTGAAGCAATGTTTCCTTCGCCACTTTGTTTCCACTTGAGTATTTGTCTCCCGAAAGTTCGGAGTGTGCTGACGTAAGGTCAGTGACAATAGAACCTTCCGGAGAGAATGATCGCTTGCTTGTCATCTTTTGCCCAACAACCTCTGGTCCATCCTTGTCGGGGGGCAGGGAGTGGTCCGTCAATCGTGCAGCAGAGGGAAAGCCTGGGCTGAGGGCGTGTCGATGACACGGCGGCAACATACTAAGCATAATTTCCCTGTCACTCGATGGTATCTCCTTCACTATCCACATGTGCTGAAGTCCTGGAAACGTGCCGAACCCTTTCGTCCAAATAGTATTCCTGTATGCTTGCCAGTCATCTGGCTCAGCGGTCTGGTTTGTGGCAGGTAGACCTGGAGTCTCCGAGTGCTTGGGGAAAGTCGGCAACGTTTGAAACATGCCGTGGTGCTCTTTGTTGACCAATGTGTGTTTACTTTGGGGAAACTTCGAAGGAAATCCAGGCATGAAAGATCTTCTGGGACACGGTGGCAACATTGAAACCATAATTTTAACCATATGTATCTCAATGAGAGGCAGCCTTTGACCACATATCACTTTTTTACTTGTTCTGTCCCCTGGTTGTCTTTCCCAAATCAATCCTTTGAAATCCTGATTTCTGAGTCCAACTTCCTCGAGGTCAGTGGGATGCATGGAGGGTATTCCGAAACACCTAGAACGCTTTGGACAAATGTGGCGAATATGTATTATACTTGGTACATCTGCTAACATAATGCTTGAGTCTGATGGGAAGCCTGGCAAACGAGCCTCACTGGAGCACGATGGTAACATAGATACCATATTTGCAACCATTTCGGGATCAACTGAATACATTTCCGCAAAATGCAGCACTGATCTCAATTTAGGGGATACATGAGGCCGTTTATCAATTGACCAATTGGCTGTTTCAATATGGTTTAAAAATGGCATTCCAGAAACTGTAGACATTGTTGGACAAGTAGGTTGCATATTATGCATATTTAGACTGCAAGCTGATGTCTGCCTCCACAAAGAGGGGAAACCAGGAACACTTGTAATCTCAGGACAAGAAGGCAATGTGGCAGCCATACTTTCTGTTGATTGTACATCTCTTAGATCCCACTGTTGAATTTCAGTGCATCGTTTCTGTGCCGGTCTCTCTTTAGTCTGTTTATTTTGAACATACCAGCCTTTGCCTTCTGAATGAATGCAAACCCTTGATGGTAAGCCGGAAACATGGGTCTGTCTAGGGCATGTATGTACAATATTGACCATACTCTGTGTTAATTTCTGGGGTGCAGAGGGAAAACCTGGAATCACAGTTTTCACAGGACAGGATGGCGATATAGCCACTGAACTAAACCATTCCCTATTTTCATGGAAATGAAAATATATTTTAGGGATCAACAGTTTTCCTTCCCTTACAGGCTTGTCTAATAAAAGCAGTTGAACTATTTCCAAATCCTTATCATGTAATATATTTGGTTCTTTAGAAGGAAGCCCAGGGACCCTTGACTGTAGGGGGCAAGTGGACAGAATACTAACCATACAGATATCTTGTCTTGGTGCAGAAGGAAAACCAGGTGTTGTGGCTTTTTGTGGACAAGAGGGCATCATATCTAGCATGGCTTTCATCGTTCTAGGATTTCTGCACATCATCCCTGGCCAATGACCAATGGGCGTGTATTCTTTAGCCAATGGCTTGAGCCACAAGGAATCACCCACGTGCCAAACTTCCTCACCACTCTTCCTACACCTTTTAGATGCTAAGCCTAAAGTTTTGGCCACCTTCGGACAAGCAGGCAGAAGGTTTGCCATATTGGAAGCTTTTCTCGGGGCAGAGGGGAAACCATTGATGGTCGCTTTGCTTGGACAAGATGGTAACATATCTTCCATGTTATGAAAATCTTTACTCATTTTTGATATTTCATCCATAACATGACAAGGTCGATTGCTCAGGGGCCTGCCTAAACGATGGGTTTTGAGTAGCAACCAGGTGGTGTTGTCTGAACTCAGTGGTTTCCTGGTTGGTAGACCTGCAGTCCTGCTTGCCATAGGACATGTTAGATACATACAGACCATACTGGGCGCTATTCTTTTGGGAGCTGAGGGAAAACCTGGGAATCTTGACTTCATAGGACATGAAGGCAAAATGGCTACCATTTCAGAATCAGCAATGTGTTGATTGTGATCAATATGTGAAAAAAGACTTTCTCTATTCTTTAATGTTACCAACCACACCAGAGGTGTGTTCTTATGCCAGGGCTTATCTGCACCCCCGATACACGTTTTAGAGGGAATGCCCGATGCTCTGGCTACCTTCGGACATGTCGGCAGAAGTTTCCCAAACCCTGCCTCTTTTTTTGGCGCGGACGGAAAGCCGGGGATGATGGCCGTCCCGGGACAGGCTGGTAACATGTGCGCCATGTCCTCTAGGTGTTCTGGAGATATTTCTGGTCTGCCATGAATCACACACAGCCGTGTATTTTTGAACTCTTTCTTTATGCTTCTTAACTTGTGCCAGCTGTCATTGCTAATCTGCACTCTATGGGTCGAAGGCATCCCCGGAATTATTGTTTGCTCGGGACATGTGGGCAGTAGACAGGCCATACTTGGACTGTTTGAATCCTTCTGCTTTTCAGCTGAAGGCAATCCTGGTACCCTAGTCTTCCTGGGACATGTTGGCATCAGGGCCACCATGGCTCGAACTATCATTGTATCAACAGGATTTTCCCCAATGTGAGATATGTGGGAAATAAATGGCTCTTTTATCTGTGCTTTTTGGGTCCAAAGAAAACTTCTATCCATGACCCATTCCTTGTAACACTTTCCAGTTGAGGCAAAACCTGGAACAGTTGTAACTCTGGGGCATGTAGGAAGAATATGGACCATATTGGGCTCTTGATTGAGAGCAGTTGGAAACCCTGGAATACTGTTCGATTTGGGACAGGATGTGGTTGTGTTTACCATATTTGCACCGCAGAGTAAATGCTCATCATTTGAACGTGCACATGACACCATTCCCTTGCTGGGTAACTTCTCCCGTAGTGATATCCCATCAGCTGGCCAATTTGCATCCAGTTGCTGCTCTAAAGATGGAATCCCAGGTATGACTGTAGGCTGTGGGCATGATGGCAATAGCTCATTAACACAGGGGTCTCTCACTTTTTCTCTCACTATTTCATAATTCTGCTTTGAGGTCACGGAAAACCCTAAAGAGGCATCTTCCCTTAGAACAGATGGGGGCATTTCTTCTGTCCAAGTATTGCTACACTTTTCTTCAGCAATAATATTAGGGGTTGCCTGTTTGTCCCTTGTGTCTGGTCTTCCATCATGTGGCGTTGTATCTTTACACATATTGATTGTTTCTGTTCCCTGTATAATTGTATTTTGGGTCGGACCAGGTACACTTAACATCCTTGCGCAGGAAGATGCAAGGTGTACATCAGATTCTTCTTCATGTGTATGTAATTGTGATCCAACATCTGAGGCTTTTTTCAAAGTGCTTGGCACGGGCACGGTTGCAACATCTTTCGGTTTCTGATCCTTCGATGATTTCGGAGCAGCAGGTGCAATTTCTGGGCTCTGTGTTTGAGGATCAATCGACAGTATGTCCGTAACCACGTTGCCTTTTCCACAATTGGCTTCTAATGTTTTTGTCATCGCCATTGAGGGGGAATCCGAGCTGACCTCTTTGGGGCCAGACAGTAGGGAGGCAGCTGTTCTCTTCTCTCTGAAGAGACAGGAGACATCAGAGACCAAAGAACATGTAATGGGCCGAACAAATTGTCAAATATGATAGCAACACTGAACACTCCTTTTTAAAATGATGAATACGACTCATTTTAATGTGGAGCAATGTTTATAGCAATTCAAGTACGTGATGCTAAAACTATTGATCATCTTTCCAAACTACAAACGACTGAGCACGATTGACGATTGAGCACCATGCCACACTTACCCTAAGTCCATAGGTACAGTGTGGTCCCCCATGTGGACATCTGGCATTTGGACTACTTCTATCCTTTGCTTCTGGTTTGGGGTCGTTTCTAAAGATTGACCTATTTGCGGTGTGGTTTGGACTGGTCTGGCGGTGTTGGAGGCAGAATTGGGCTTACTCTGCACAGGCTTGGAGGGCCCTAACTGAATGGTCATCTTGGTCAAGTGACTCCTCTGCCTGTCTGGGGATTCTCCCACCGATGAGATGGACCAGGACTCAGGATTGTCCAGACTTTGCTCGAGTGCCCCGGGGTGCAAAGGCGCAAGCTCTTGAACTTTGAGAGGAGCCTCGGTCGGGTTTATTTCAACTGGAACCTTCTCAGCTTTGGGCATCTCCAAATAACATAGCCCAGGGGCCGAGGGGGCGCAGGGGTTAAAGGGCAGCAGAGAGACCAAGCTCTCAGGTCTGCAGGACAAACAAACGAGGTCAGAGTTACAAGGTCAATAGAGAGATGGCTTTGCCAAAGCCGCTGATGCCAAGCATGAGCGACCACTCCTCACAGTCAGCGGCACAGGATGACCCACATGCACATTGAGTTGTCTGGCATTCATTCATTCACCGTACCATCATTATAGATTATAGTTTTATATATATATATTATTTGACGACAACAGTCCATACGGCCAGCAACATTTGTTTAGTCACCATGACATGCTCTGTTGAAGAAATGTCTCCCACATTGCATTCCTGCCTCTGTCTGTCACACTGCTTGCTGCTTCCGCCACACAAACACAGGAAACCTGTTTGGTTTCGTTAAACGCGAGATAAGAAAGTCCAATGAAGTTCCTCACTGCGTGGCTGAAGACTGGCAACAACACAGCAGGAAATGCAACGACTTGGAACAGGATAACAAGATAGCGTTCTGAAACTAACTGGACCGCTGCAACACGCAGCGACGTGAAGCCGCTTGTGGCTACAAAACACGTATCCAAAACACAAACTCCAGGGACTGGACTAAATTAATGATAAGGGACTCTATTCCACCTGAAGAGAGACTAAAGGAGGAATAACAGACGGTAGACTAGATGAATAAAAACAGACTGTAGACTAGATGAATAAAAACTGACTAGATGAATAAAAACAGACCGTAGACTAGATGAATAAAAACAGACCGTAGACTAGATGAATAAAAACAGACTGTAGACTACATTAATGAAAACAGCCTGTAGACTAGATGAATGATAAAGGACTGTATACCACCTGGAGAGAGACTAAATGACTGATAACAGACTCACAGTCACAGTCAGCCATGCAAGGCTCCCGCCAGCGCTCCGCCGGGAGCAGTTAGGGTCAGGGTGTCTTGCTCAGAGACACCTCCACACTTGGCTAAGGAGGAGGAGGAGCTGGGGAATGGAACCAGCAGAGACGACCTGCTCGACCTCCTGAGCTACTGCCGCCCCCCATGTAACGCTGCCCTTCTTGGCAACTGATGTGAAACCAAATATCAACCCAGGGATTTTTTTTAAAGAGGTAACTGTGATGTCCAACACACCGGCTCACAGCCGGACGTGACGTGAAGTTTATGACACATTTGATACACCTGAACATCAGCTGCCAATGGTTGTCCCTCTGTGTGTCCATCCGTGATAAACCACGGAACCGGAGTGCACTTCCAACCGGAGCGGCTTAAGCCAAACAACATTACAGGACCGTGGCATCATAATTGCTTTGCCGCAAACAAGAATGCCAACAGTATCACTGTGGAGTGTGTGTGCGCCTGGCCCCAGTCAGACTGATTAGAGTCTGGTCGAAGCAGCCTCGCCTGGCCCCAGTCAGACTGATTAGAGTCTGGTCGAAGCAGCCTCGCCTGGCCCCAGTCAGACTGATTCGAGTCTGGTTGAAGCAGCCTCAGCTGGCCTGAGTCAGACTGATTAGAGTCTGGTTTAAGCAGCCTCACCTGGCCCCAGTCAGACTGATTAGAGTCTGGATGAAGCAGCCTCACCTGGCCCCAGTCAGACTGATTAGAGTCTGGTTTAAGCAGCCTCACCTGGCCCCAGTCAGACTGATTAGAGTCTGGATGAAGCAGCCTCACCTGGCCCCAGTCAGACTGATTAGAGTCTGGATGAAGCAGCCTCACCTGGCCCCAGTCAGACTGATTAGAGTCTGGTTGAAGCAGCCTCATCTGGCCTGAGTTAGACTGAATACTCTATGGCTGGTGAGGCTGCACATCTGTGGGTCCGTTAATGAAGGCCCACAGGTCAAACAGCCTCCACCACACACACTAGAGGAAGAGCTCTAGCGTGTTCCATCTGCTCTGTTCACCAGGATCCACATGTGTGCCGCCTCACCAGTCAGTTGACCTCATGTCATGTGAGGCTGTTTCAACCATACTCGGTTGGAACATGACGGGCAACCAGAGCATTAGGCTTTATTTCTGTTTGCATCTATTGTTAATTTAGCACTTGAATATAAATGTAACTGTTTCTTTCATGTCAGAGTTATTCATCTCTTTATTTTATTTTTATTGTACTTTTGTAGACTATTAAAAAAAGTTAACTTCTGGAGTAAACCTTCTGGAACACCGTCAGCAGCCCTGTACTAAACATACTCAGATCTTATTTCACAATATTGATACTTTTTATGAAAGAACCTAAGAGAAAAGATTTCTATATATTTCTAGATGCATGTATTTAGTTTGAAATACAAATCACCCTATTACGATGGGCCTTATTAACCGATTCTCAGGTTCCAGTGAAAGGAAATAGAAGGTCTTATCCACGACAAAATATTAACAGCATACCCATACAGTGAAGCAAAACAAGCCAAGAAGAAAAAAAAAGTTGTGAATAAATAAACAAATTAGAAACATACAAATTTGTTATTTAACTTTATTGAGCATTTAGTTTCATGGAGTCAGCCCATCTGCCACACAGAGCATTGCACAAAGTCCAAACAATGCTTAACATGCTGCAGTCCATCAACGGAATTCATTCATTCATTCATTCATTCATTCATTCCTTAATCAACTCAATGGGGATGAATTGGTTAAATCCACCAACCGGGGCCCATGCATGCATGAAACCTAACCGGTTATGACTCGTTACGCTCACTCACCCTGCTGATATCCTGACCGGCTCCACCCCGAAAGCCCCGCCTCTTAGCTTCCTCTCCAGGGCCCCGGACGCGTCCCGCCTCTGGTCCGAGACGCCGTCGGCCCCTGCAACAGAAAAACCCCATCGGGGATCAGCCGCTAGAAACCTACTGAGCTTTAGACGCTATAGAGACAAACCTATTGAAGAAGAAGCAGCATATCGGGGTTCTTTCTCCTCACCTGTGGGTACTGAATAGGCGTTGTCCTCCTCTGCCAGGGTGGTTAGGAGCCTCTTGTATTCTAAGAACATAATAGAAGGAGAACCATTAAAGGGTATGTTGTGAAAAGAGGAACAGAAAAGAGACACCAAATATAGTGAGAGTCAACTGTTTAGCTTTAAATAACCAGCAGAGTGAACCATCTCTTCATCTATGACCTCATCTAAATATAATTCTAAATCTGGAGGGATTGAATCCTCTTTATTGGTCACATGTACACACAGTGAAATGAGTTCCTCTCCTTTAACCCATCCTAGTATGAGGAGCAGTGGGTATCAGCTATTGTATATACAGGGGAGCAGGGGAGGGGTCTGGTGCCTTGCTCAAGGGCACCTCGGCAGTGCACCCAGGAGGTGTTTCCTGTTGAACCGGCGACCCTCCGGTTCCCCAAGCCCCAAGTCCAAACCGACTGAGCCACTGCCGCCCACCTCATGTCGGTCCAGTAGGTAAACAGAGTCTCTCATTGATTAGTTGTTAGTTGTGGGTCTAACCAGAAGGTCACTGGACTCTTCAGTACCTTCAGGGTCTTGGTTATCTGGGGACACTAAGGAGGCTGGTGCTTGGAGATCAAGTTGGGGGGGATTCGGGGAAATATGAGGCAGCTGAGGGTGGGGGGCAGAGAGCAGCGTTTGAGGGCCCGCTAAGCAGGTCGCCGGGGCCGCAGGAGCGTCCTCGGACCTCCGTGAGGGGGCATATCCAGGCACCCACGTCTGGTCCGGAGACCGACCCGCCAGGAGCAAGGCTGCTGGACCGCAGAGGGAAGGACGGTGAGGATGGAGACGGAAACGCAGGCGGGAAATACAAAAACCAAAAAGGCAAAGGACAGGGAAAAGAGCAGAGAGAGAGAGAGATCATGTAAATAGAGTTTGAGAACACATGCTGAGACATGCAGTGTCTGCAGGTGCCTGAAGAACCCCTGATCACAGTGTGCACTGTACACACTGTACACACTGTACACACGGTACACACTGTACACACTGTACAACCAAACACAGACACACAATACTCCTCAATCTGAGAGTGTGTACACACGGCACAAACCCATTCTAAAAAAATGCAAATAACATGATCAAACACCGCGGCAAAAACAACTTTGAGAAACCGGTCGGACGGCCCTGGTCACGCCAAACACACGCCTGCTGTACCTGGCTGGGGGGGAGGGGCGGCGGCGGGGGAGGGGGAGCCTCCGTGGGCAGGGCTAAGGTCCCGGGCGGTGGGGGCCGAGGGGAACGCCGAGCAGGGGGCCACCGGGGGCCCCGAGACCGGAGAAAGGTTCGGCCGGACGGCGGCGAGCGGGAGCAGGGTCTCGGGGGCGGGGGCGGAGGGGAGTGGGGAAGGAGAGGGGAGGTCGTCGGGGGAGGAGGGATCAGAGGCGGAGCCGGGGGACCCGGTTGGGTGGGTGAAATCGAAGGACCCGGCGAGCAGGGACCCCGCGGCGGGCTTGGCTCTCTTGGCCTGCCTCGCGGGAAAAGAGGCAGCCTTGCCGCCGCCGGGGTGGGTTTTAAGGCCGCCCGGTTTGAGAAACTTGGGCGAGAGGCCCGGTTGAGCCAGAGGAGCCTGGGGCTTAGGAGGCCTCCATTCACTCTGCCAGGACCCTGGGAGACCAGCAGGAGAGGAGAGGACCCACACAAACACAACAGACCACAAATCACATAAAGGGATAGGAAAATGAAATGCACAGCAAACGGAGATCAGAATCAGATCTCCGATCAGCGCGTGGTGGAGAGGGCCACGCCGTGAGCAGTACCTGAGTCAGGGGCCGAGGGCAGACTGCAGGGCCTGGTGAGGGCAGCCGAGCCTCCCGCCTCCACCAGGGGGTGAGGGGGGAGGGCGGGGGCTTGGGGCTGCGGGGGAGGGGGGGAGGGGCCCTGACCGGCCGGGGGGGAGGAAGGAGAGGGGAAGGCACAGAAGGAGGGGATGCTCGGGGGCCTCTTGGTAGCAGAGCGGGGGGCGGAGGCTTGGGGGGGAGGGGGAGGGGGGAAAGAAGGAAAGAAGGAAAGAATGAAAGAAAGAAGGTAAAATGAAAGAAAGACAAAAATAAATGTAGATGTGTATTGCAGAGATATGATGTTATATAATGTTGTTATTATAATGTTGTTATAATGTTATAATGTCTATAATGTTATCAGGATAACTTGGTGGGAAATGCTATTTGAATCCACTATTTTGGATATAAACAGACTGCATTTAAATAATATCGAAAAATTGCACATTGCAAAAGTACAATTTCTTGACATATCATCTGACAGTCACTTTATTGTTATTTTTATTGTGTACAGTATTGTTATAGTATAGTGTTGTATAGTATAGAAGTATAGAACATAGTATAGTACATAGTGTTCAACTGTAGTAAACTCCTACTGCGGGAGGGAATGGGGAGTAAGCACTCCATTGGACTTGTTGCATATGGACAATAGAAATCTCTCCTGATGAATGTGTCTTGGCTGCATGTCTGCGGTACCTGGCAGGGGCCCGCTAGGCAGAGCTGGGGGGTGGACAGGGGACACCGGGGGGGAGGAGGGGAGGGAAGAGGGGGGGAGGGGCCCAGGGACGGGCCCTGAAGCAGAGGAGGCAAAGGAGGAGGGGCGGCCGTGGGGCCCTTGGCCTTCCGCCCAGCAGGGGTCACTGTGGAAGCTATGTGGCCTTCTGGCCACGGAGGTCGGCACTGAGGAAGAAGGTGAGAGCAAAGTGAGGGAGAGGGGGAGAAGAAGGACCAGTCAGAGTCCGGCAGAGAGGACCAGTGGAGCGCTTCTAAACAACACGTTCAAACTTCAATCATACTTGGTGCACACTATTAAAATATATTATACAGAATCAATGAGAGAGCTCTGCTCTGCAATTCTTGAAAGCTATCTGATGTGATCTTGGATTTCTACAACCGGGCTACGATCATCTCATCGGTACGCAAACTCGCGCACCCCTCTCCTCCGCTCTGGGCTGATTACATAGTGAGCAGACTTTGATTTAAATTGATTTGAGTTAAGTCTTAGGTTACATCTTTATCCGTGCGCTCACAGAAAAGTTACGGCTCACCGCCAAAACCGCAAGTTCAAATCCCACCGCCGGGTTTGAACGTTTGTGATAACGTGGATATTTCTGGAAAGTTTTACGTTTCACAAAAAGCACTAATTAGATGTTTGAGATACCTCACCAACCACATCACAAATGTCCCCACCCCCCATCTCCAGAAATGTCCGTACCGATGGTCAGATTCTCCTGTCAAGTTTGTTTTTATAGATCCCACAAGTGGCGAACGCCTCGTCCACAGAACCCCTGCTTTTGTGTCTATACAGGAGACCCTCTGTTCCTCTCACAGAACAGGTGGCTGCGTGGGACGAGGGACGCACTAGGAGCCAGGGTCTCCTAGACAGGAGAACAACGCTCTATTCCACCCCGAGTACCCCGGCAGCACGCTGGATCGCTGGACAGAACCCAGACACAAGCACATGCTGCCTTCTGAGAAAGTCTCAACAACAACTACATCCTAAACAGCTTGTTGAGATGATATGTAGGAATGGAACAACACAAATATAAATGAAGGAATGTAGTGAACGGGTGAATTTTGAATGAAACAGGGGCTGTTACATGACCAGAGAACAACAGCCCTAGAGAACCAGCGCTACATGACCAGAGAACAACAGCCCTAGAGAACCAGCGCTACATGACCAGAGAACAACAGCCCTAGAGAACTGGTGCTACATGACCAGAGAACAAGAGTTAGAACAACAGCCCTAGAGAACTGGTGCTACATGACCAGAGACACAGTGAAACAGCCCTAGAGAACTGGTGCTACATGACCAGAGAACAACAGTTGAAACAACAGCCCTAGAGAAATGGTGCTACGTGACCAGAGAACAACAGTTACATGAACTAATGTTCTCTCTGCTGCTGCAGTAAGGATGACGACAGGCAGAGGGTGCCCCTGACCCGTGGAAGACAGACACACACACACACACACACACAATGTTACATAACGCCTCTCTCTCCAGGGCAGGGCTGTCTGCTCTCTGCTCACTTAGGCCATGAAGACACAGGCCTTCTTCTTTAGTGAGCCAGGCCATGTGTGGCTGGGCTGACGTCATGCTAATCCTTCCCCACGAGGAAAAACACACTCCCTATGAATTCCTAAAAATCCTAATAAAATCGATAATATCCCACCACTTGTAACGTCATTAATGATATGATGCCATCGTTAACCTAGAATTCATACTCACACCCTGATACTATATCCGTATGTTTCGGATGTATAAGG
>CM051021.1:2061203-2121203 GCA_027704905.1 Muraenolepis orangiensis | reverse complement strand
CCTTTATGTGCCTTTATATAACTTTATATAACTTTATATCACTTTACATCACTTAATGTGACTTGATATCACTTTATATCACTTGATATTACTTGATATCCAGAAAAAAAATGTCACTTTATATCACTTTATGTCACTTTATATCACCTTATATCCCTTTATGTGCCTTTATATAACTTTATGTCACTTTATATAACTTTATATCACTTAATGTGACTTGATGTCACTTTATATCACTTTAATTGCACTATACGTATTGTTGTGTATTGTATATACCTACGTATTACTGTATTAATACTGTAAATTTATCTTCATTTATCAATACATTTAGATTTCATTTAACTATATTTTTGTTTATACAATTTTTATTTAGTTAGTTGTTTTGTTTTTTAGCTTAGGTATTACGTAGTATTTTTGTGTGTGCATTTATTCCCCCTGTGTCAACTGTTGTAATTTTCCTCGGGATTAATAAAGTAATCTGAATCTGAATCTGAATATCACTTGATATCACTTTGTCACTTTATGTGACTTGATGTCACTTTATATCACTTGATATCACTTGATATCACTTGATATCACTTGATATCACTTTATATAACTTTAATGTCACTTTATGTGACTTGATGTCACTTTATAGCACTTGATATCACTTGATATTACTTGATATCACTTGATATAACTTTATGTCACTTTAAGTCACTTTATGTCACTTTATATCACTTTATGTGACTTGATGTCACTTTATATCACTTTATATCACTTTATGTGCCTTTATATAACTGTATGTCACTTTATATCACTTTATGTCACTTTATATCCCTTGATATCACTTTATGTCACTTTATATCACCTTATATCTCTTTATGTGCCTTTATATAAGTTTATGTGACTTTATGTCACTTTGTGTCACTTTATGTGACTTTATGTGACTTTATGTGACTTTATGTCACTTGATGTCACTTTACATCACTTTGTCACTTTATATCCCTTGATATCACTTTATATCCCTTTATATCACTTTATGTCACTTTATATCACCTTATATCCCTTTATGTGCCTTTATATAACTTTATGTCACTTTATATAACGTTATATCACTTGATATCACTTTATATCACTTGATATCACTTGATATCCAGAAAAAATGACATCCTGACTTCCCTAATATGGTCGCTGCTCATCATGTTCTCATGTTGTTATTTTTAGTATGTGGTATTTATTTATAACCAGGAATGTTGTCAGAAAATGTGCCTGAATAGCTTGGGATACTACTGTACAGTTTATAGTTTATAGGGACATTTATATATATATATATATATATATATATATATATATATATAAATATAATGTACATATATTCAGCAATTATGTAAATAAGTACATTTGTGTATTCATTACATTACATTACATCGCATTACAGTCCTTTAGCAGACACTTACAATAGTGCGTTCAAATTATCTTGTATTCTCTTGTATTTTTGTATTGTTTTAATATATATATATATATATATATATATATATAATTTTTGTAAAGAAATTCTGTAACTTTTTTGCTTATACCTTATTATACATGATGGAGTCTGATATCTGAGCCTAGGTCCCATTGCCTGGTCATAGATGGATGTTCAGGTTCAGAACAGCTTCTGATACTGTGGACCAGGTCCAGCGTGACTCTACAACTACAATGAACAGAACTACCATCAGCCCACAATGGTAGTTCAGAGATGTTTTAGGGGGGATGATGAATATTCATTCGACATCGTGCTCATGAATTGGACTCTGGATGCTGAATGAATGAATGAATGAAGGTGGTGGTGGTGGTGCCATGTGTGGTGGGGTAGGAGACCCCCAGGTCAGGACCACGGGGGGGGGGGGGCAGCGAGGAGGTACCTGAGGGACCCGGCTCCACCACAGGCCTCCAGGCCGCGTCCCGGATCCTCCTACTTGGGAGGTCGTAGTCTGGGTGTTTTTTAGGGGAGGGACGGAGAGAGGAGAGGAGGAGGAGGAGGAGGAGGAGGAGGAGGAGGAGGAGGAGGAGGAGGAGGAGGAGGAGGAGGAGGAGGAGGAGGAGGAGGAAGGAAGGAAGGAAGGAAGGAAGGAAGGAAGGAAGGAAGGAAGGAAGGAAGGGAAGAACAGGGTGGATGATTGAAACAGAAATTGCAAAAGGAGAAGAAGGCAGGAAAGGCTGGGGGAAAAACTAGAGAAATAAGAAAGGAAAAATGGTGACTTTCTGCCCACATCCTTTTGCTGCTTGCTTCTGTGTATGTGTGTGTGTGTGTGTGTGTGTGTGTGTGTGTGTGTGTGTGTGTGTGTGTGTGTGTGTGTGTGTGTGTGTGTGTGTGTGTGTGTGTGTGTGTGTGTGTGTGTGTGTGTGTGTGTGTGTGTGTGTGACTGAGTGAGGGAGTGAGGAGAGTGTGTGCATACGTGTGTGTATGTGCGGTGCATGTATGTATGTGTGTGTGTGTGTGTGTGCACGTACGTGTGTGCGTGTGAGTGCGTGTGTGTGCATATGTGCATGTATGATGTATCATTGTATGCATACACGCTTCTGTTTGCATAAGCAAAACAAAATCGCATACATTTGCATACTTTTCTCCCCCAAAACAAATCAAAGTCGTCCAATGATGACCAATAATGGCTATATATATAGGTATAAGCACCCTTGGTCCTCTTGAACTCAAATCAAAACCTAAGTCTTGTGTTGCTGTATTTGTGGCGGGTTTCCGTACCGGTGACCGGGGCAGCCGTTCCGCCTCCGAAGACGGCCCTCCGGTCCTCGCCACCCTCCTCCTCGCTGTCATTGAAGTCGTCCAGGTTGCCGACGTCGCTCTGCTTCAGGCTCATCAGGCTGGCTAAGCTCAGCATGTCCTCGTCTCTGTGGGGGACCACAAAAACATGGTCCTCATGGTGTCGAATGGAGGTCGCTCCAATCCAGCCTCCGTCACCACAGAAACACACCGCAACAACAGAGTATCACACCGCTCTTTACATATGAAGACTAGACAGTGTACTATTTAAGGTCCTGTACCCCTCAGACATGGGATCCCCTGCTGTGTACCCCCTCTACCTCTCATCTGATGTTACATATGAAGACCAGACAGTCTGAATCTAAATCTGGAGGATTGAATCCTCTTTATTGGTCACATGTCCACCCATCCTAGTATTAGGAGCAGTGGGCAGCTATTGTATAGACAGGGGAGCAGTGTAGGGCCTTGCTCAAGGGCACCTGGGTAGTGCAAACAGGTGTTTCAGGGACCGAGCATCTCGAGTGTTATAAAGTATTTTATAACATCTGATACACGCATTACGAAAGGCGTGGAGCTTCTATTTTTTCATACAGGGTTGGAATCCAAGTCCATTGAACCCAGGAGATGTTTGTTTCTCCCATGTGTTTTGGTGTAGAGCGAGAGGAGGAGGAGGAGGAGGAAGAGGAAGAGAAAGAGAAAGAGGAGGAGGAGGAGGAGGAGGAGGAGGAGGAGGAGGAGGAGGAGGAGGAGGAGGAGGAGGAGGAGGAGGAGGAGGAGGAGGAGGAGGAGGAGGAGGAAGAGAAAGAGGAAGAGGAAGAGAAAGAGGAAGAGGAGGAGGAGAAGGAGGAGGAAGAAGAGGAGGAGGAGGAGAAGGAGGAGGAGGAGGTGGAGGAGGAGGGAGAAGGAGGAGGAGGAGGAGGAGGAGGAGGAGTGGTGGTGGTGGTGATATGGACTCACGTGGCCTTGCCCTCCTTGAGGAACACACAGGACAGCGTTAGCTTCAGGGAGGCCTCCACCACCTTCACCGACAGCGGTCTGAGCTTCAGGGTCAGCTGGTGCTGAGCCTGCGTGGCGCTGGCGTACGTCTTCATGTTGACGTCCAGCGATGCCAGAACCTTCCGTCGGCCCTTGGTCTCCTGGAGAAGAAGAGAATAATGGAAATATGTTTGTGTTTGTGTTGTTTGTTTTTTAAAGAAATGAAGTGAGAAATTATATTCGTAAAGAGATTAGATTAGATTATATTAGATTAGATTAGATTAAATTAGATCCCATCTCAGATCAGATCAGATCAGATTAGATTAGATCAGATTAGATCAAATCAGATTAGATTAGATTAGATTAGATTAGATCAGATCAAATCAAATCAGATTAGATTAGATTCTAATTATACAGTACAGCGAAAACAATTTGGCATCCAACTACTGATGAATACGTCTATGCCTAGATGCCTAGATGACATTTTATATTCATAAACATTTTAATCAAAACATTAAGGTTTACAATGTTTATAGACAAAGGTCTCCTAAAACAGAGGAACACACAAAGGTAACATCTGAGGTAAACTCACATCTTCAATGATCACCGTCCAGTCCTTGTCCTCAAACTCCTCGGCCGTGGGTTCCTGGGGACCAGAACCGGGTGACCAAAACATTGAGAGACCCCGTCCCGCCCTTTGGGCACCGAGGTGAATACAGGAGGTGACTACATGAGGTGACTACATGAGGTGACTACATGAGGTGACTACATGAGGTGACTACATGAGGTGACTACATGAGGTGAATACAAGAGGTGACTACATGAGGTGACTACAGGAGGTGACTACATGAGGTGACTACATGAGGTGACTACATGAGGTGACTACATGAGGTGACTACAGGAGGTGACTACATGAGGTGAATACAGGAGGTGACTACATGAGGTGACTACATGAGGTGACTACATGAGGTGACTACATGAGGTGACTACATGAGGTGACTACAGGAGGTGACTACATGAGGTGAATACAGGAGGTGACTACAGGAGGTGACTACATGAGGTGACTACATGAGGTGACTACATGAGGTGACTACATGAGGTGACTACAGGAGGTGACTACATGAGGTGAATACATGAGGTGACTACATGAGGTGACTACAGGAGGTGACTACATGAGGTGAATACAGGAGGTGACTACATGAGGTGACTACATGAGGTGACTACATGAGGTGAATACATGAGGTGACTACATTAGGTGACTACATGAGGTGAATACATGACCAGGTGAGTGTTGTACCTTGAAGAGCGTGACAGCGATGTCCACGCTCTCTGGGACCTGCCATACCACCTGTCCTCTGTAGGGGTTCTGGATCCCAGGCTGCCAACTGTGGAGCTGTGGACAAATATATATATATATATATATATATACATATATATATATATGTGTCAAAATAAAAGCGTGGAAAAGAAAAACACAGTAAACAGAATAATTCACACAATGATACATCAATAAATTGAATTAAGTAGTTATTAAAAATAACTACTGCAAGGCCTTAATAATAATAATTAAAATATTGAAAATAATAATGTATTAGCAGTAGTGATATCTTTATTGATTCATATATTATCATTATGATTATTTTTATATGGAACAGTAATTAAGTTCAGCTCTAAAATATTTATTTTAATTCTTTTTAATTTTCAGGCAGTCAATTAAGCAAAAAATAATAAATAATAAATAAATAATAATATTAATAATAATAATATAAAAATTGATGTATATCTATATATATAGATATATACAGTATAGATATATACAGTATAGATATATATATATATAGATATATATACAGTATAGATATATACAGTATATATACATCAGGTCAAATGACGTATCAGCTGTTCATGTGCATATTTTCACACACTTGTGCCTCCACATAACTCTGAGATCTTGGTTCTGATTGGACAGCCTGCATGTACTGTAAATGCCCTGGCTTGCATGTCAGAGGTCAAGAGGTCAGAGGTCATCAGGTTACCTTTGTGCTGTGACGTCGGTTTCTCCGGATCCAAACCACCCGCAGTTTGTCCGGCTGCCTGAAGGGGGCGACAATGAAGACTGACTTAACATTCAGCTGAGGTGTGTGAACCAAAGTCAGCTTCACATGACATAGGTAGATATGGTTCTATTGTTTGCCAACTTGTTGTACTTTTACCTGAATTAATTGTACTTTTACCTTATGGTACTTTTACCTGAACTTATTGTACTTTTACCTGAATTAATTGTACTTTTACCTTATGGTACTTTTACCTGAACTTATTGTACTTTTACCTGAACTTATGGTACTTTTACCTGAACTTATAGTACTTTTACCTGAACTTATTGTACTTTTACCTGAACTTATGGTACTTTTACCTGAACTTATAGTACTTTTACCTGAACTTATTGTACAATAAGTTCAACCTGAACTTATGGTACTTTTACCTGAATTAATTGTACTTTTACCTTATTGTACTTTTACCTGAACTTGTAGTACTTTAACCTGAACTTATTGTACTTTTACCTGAACTTATAGTACTTTTACCTGAACTTATAGTACTTTTACCTGAACTGATGGTACTTTTACCTGAACTGATGTTACTTTTACCTGAACTTATGGTACTTTTACCTGAACTTTTTGTACTTCTACCTGAGCACTGGCTCAGTTCTTGGAGACTTGTTATGGATGAAAGTCACTTTTGACTTCTGGTGACGATGAGTTGTTCTCTCACCTTCCTTTGTTGAAACACACTATTGTAAGTCACTTTGGATAAAACCTTCTGCTAAAGGACTGTAATGTCATGTCATGTAATGACAAGAAGAACAGGTTTTTTTGGACACTGAATTTGAACAAAGCAATATCCCACACATGTAAGGTAAACGGATATCTCTCCATCGAAAGACAATAACGCCCATTTCAAAGCACCCGATTCCACACACTAGGATGAGAACCAGACTCAATACGCAGCGGAGGAGGAGGGCAGTCGACAGTCATCAGCCGGTGATTGGCTAACTGCATAGCATCAAATAGCTCATCAGCCAACCAGAGAGGGTATATATATACTGTATATATATATATATATATATATATGCACACACATATATACATATACAGTATATACACATATATACACACATACATATATGTATATATATACATATATGTATTATTGAACGTTCTGTAATGACCTTCTCATAAAGTCTGCTTCAAATAAAGGACAGCAGACCAAGTCTCCATTTTATTCCTCGTCCCTTTAATCGACGAGCAGGCAAGGCTAGGATAAGGTTACCAAGCGTTAGCTCTTATTCAGTATACAAGACAGGGGAGAAGAGAAGAGAACAAGAGAGAGAGAGAGAGAGAGAGAGAGAGAGAGGAGAGAGAGAGAGAGAGAGAGAGAGAGAGAGGAGAGAGAGAGAGAGAGACGAGAGAGAGACAGACAGACAGACAGACAGACTGGTCTGGGGCTACAACGGGTTAGCCCGAGGTCACTGTACATAGGCAGCGAGGTTACCGGGAACAGGCTAGGCTAGGCTAGGCTAGGCTAAGGCCCACGCAGGCCACTTCTCAGGACTGACGAAGGACATTATTAAGGACTAAAAGAGAGAGTCAATAAGGAGGGAGGGAGGGACGGGGGAGGGGAAGGGGAAGGGGGGGCAACAGAAATAGCAGTGACTCGTGCTGAACTCAACAGGAGCTTAGTAGCCGGGCCACACCTGTTGTGCAACAGGATCTAGACATGCTGCAGTGAGGCTGGAGCTCCGGGGGCTCGCAGTGACTCAGCCGGGCCTCAGCCGGGGCCTCAGCCGGGCCTCAGCCGGGCCTCAGCCGGGCCTCAACCGGGGCTTGGCTAATAGGTCAGGATCGTTACAGACAGACAGCCACTGAGTTTGTAGGTTCAAGATACAAGATTCAAGATTTTGATTTGCCATTTGCAACAAGTCCAATGGAAGGCTTCCTCCCCATTCCCTCCCGCAGTATGAATTAATAAAACTATACTATGAAAATAATGTACACAATAAAAACAACAATAAAGTGATTGATGGAGGATATGTTCATGTGTTGAATTGTGCAAAAATCTTTTCAAAAGCATTTAAAAGCATTTTAAAGTGGCAGTAGTGTACTTCTGTAATGAGTCCAGAAAGTCCAGCAGAATATGATAGTCATCACCCGTGTGATAACCTCGTTGCTACCACTGTTCTGTTTGTGCACACACACACACCATTAAGGAAAGATAAGGCGTCCAGGTGTGGCAAGGTTTACTTAATGAGAAACACTATTACACCCTGACTGAGTGTGGCTTTGGTCAGACAAGTCAGAAAAGCATTAATCACTATAATAATATAATATATATAATAGTGCAATTTTAATTATATTGGTCAAAATAAATCTCAGAGTGCTACAAAGTTTAAAAAACATAGCAAACAAACGCAAACAAATAACTAAGACTAGTGAACAGTGATATTAACATTAAAAAAGGCCTTCCCTAAAGGATTAGGGATTCCATTTATGCATTGTGTGTGTCAGTAACAGGATTCTGTAGTGGATCCAGAATGAGACCAGAATCCAGTGCAATGAAAACAGAGTCGGCGTTCTATGCTCATGTTTACCAATTTCCATCAGGATCAGATCCCATTTCATTCCTTTCCTTTAATGTAATTGTTATTATTACACAGTTACTTAATTCCAGAGTAGACCGCTTGACTATCATGTCTACATGTTGGAGGTTTATGCGTGTGTGTGTGTGTTTCCATCTCGCTGGTTCACATTCTGTTAAAACATTCCTCCTCCGAGGAGCAGGAAACGGAAGCATCCAAAGAATGTTTTTATTTCAGAGCCGAAAAGTTTGAGGAAGCAATGTTTTTTACGGTTTTGTTTAGATATGCAAAAACATACAAGACACTTCCCATTGTAGCCTACTGCTCAAAATTAGTTCTATACGAAAAGAGACCACAAGAGACCACTGTACACATCCAGGGAAGGTACGGGCTCTCCGCTTGTCATTTTGTTCACTGTGTTTGTCCACGATCAGAGTATTGTCAACAATATTACATACTGTGTCATACTTCTTTTGCTGGTCTTTCTGGACTCATCACAGTTACTGCACTGTACTGCACTGTACTGCACTGTACTGCACTGTACTGCACTGTACTGCACTGTACTGCACTGTACTGCACTGTACTGCACTGTACTGCACTGTGCTCATGATGCTGCTGCACTACTGGCACTTTACAATGCTTTCTGCACAATTCACCAATAATACTATAAACAGTAAAAATGTCTCATTGATGATATAAACATATATCATCAATGAGACATTTTTACTGTTTATAGTATTGTTATAGTATAGTGTTGTTTATAGTATATAGTATAGCAGATAGTATACTGTTGTTTATAGTATATAGTATAGCAGATAGTATATTGTGTTATAGTATAGTATGATGTAGTAAAGTATTGTTGTTGTGGGAAGTAAGCGTTCTATTGTACTTGTTACACATGAATCGTGTTACCATGTGATAGAAAAAGCATTGCATGCGGATGGGAGATCTATAGCCGTGATAAATAGCTCTGATCACTCATCCCCGTATCGGGTACAGGTATAGATGATCATATATAATCTATATCTATATATATAGATATAGATGGTCATCGGTCGCCCATGGATACGTCGGTAGAGCGGGCGTGACTGGATGACGTCACTCACTGATTACACAAGCGGTAGCGCAGCGCTGCCTAACCCACTATCATCACCCGGCACCTGTAAGGTGTGTTTCACACAGAGGGAATATCCAACGTGTACAGACCTGGGACGTACAAGCGCTGATTTCACATTAACCAAACATTACGTAAACATTACATTACATATAAGTATCGCATGAGAAAATGTTGATGGAAACGACCAAATTCAAATCCGCTTCCTCTGATTTCGCATTAAAGTTTAAACGCTGGCTTGAGGTGGTTTTTTGACTGATTAGAATCGAGTTCATTCACAAAAGCGGAGATGGAAACAACTTTGCAGAATAAATTCTGACCTAGCGAACTTTGACCTCACGTGACTTTCGCTGTGGGCTCCTTCTGAAGCGTTCCTATGACCCCAAAACATGGCTTATGTCACCGCCCGATATCCGTCATCGCTGACCTAGTTTGTTCGCTCAGACTAGTGGATGGAAACACAACTGTTTTGTGGCAACTTCCACAATTGTGCTTAAAATGTGCTTCAACTATTAGATGGAAACCCAGCTTGTGTGTATTGGTTGGCAGGGACACAAACAGCGTTAGTAGCTCAGTCTGTTGGGGCTTGACTTGGGGAACCAGACGGTCGCCGGTTCAAGTCCCTGAAAAGTACGGAGTGAGAACTGGTACTGGTGCCCTTGAGCTAGGCACCAAAGCCCTACCCTGCTCCCCAGGCAGCTGTGTATCCAATAGCTGATACCCACTGCTCCTCATACTAGGATGGGTTAAATGCAGAGGAACAAATTCACTGTGTGGACATGTGATCAATAAAGAGGATTCAATCCTCCAGAATTAGATTTGTTTTAAAGCCACAACATTAAGCAGACCTCTGATCAGTCTGGTATCGATCCCCAGTTTATCCTTCTTGGATGACGGCAGCCGGATTGGAATGAAAGTAAACCAAGACGGAGACCGACAAAGAACCGAGCATGTTGGTACCTGCTACTGGTGTGTGTATATAATACGTGTAAATACAGCGAGCGGGGTGTAAACTAAGCAGCAGCAGCGGCAGCAGCTCGCTGGCACAAACTAAATGTATTGACAACCAGCCAGACCTGAGGAAGAACAGCCTGGCCTTCTCCCTCCACTCCCAACCAGTGAGTTCATGTTCCAACACACAGGCCTGTGTTTTCTCAATGGTCATGTCCATGATTCAAATCAATTCCCACAGCGCCAATACAGGTTTTGATATATATATATATATCGCACAAATACAGGCCTGGTTATACATATTATATTTAGTTAGATAGTTTCGGTTATAGTTCTGAGATGGTTCGTCATCACATCGGCTCTATCGACATTACTAATGACTTACAACAACAACACAACAAATGGTGAGGATTGAATCCTCTTTATTTGTCACATCCATGTAAACGTACAGTGAAATGTGTTCTCTGCATTTAACCCATCCTAGTATGAGGAGCAGTGGGCATCAGCTGTTGATACAGAGGGGAGCAGTTAGGGTTAGGGGGTCTTCCTCAAGGAGGCCTCCACAGTTTGTGCTAGGAGGAGCCGGGGATCGAACCAGCAACCTTCCGGTTGTGAGGCGATACTGCCGCCCTCATACACACGCATGCGCGCACGCACACACACACACACACGCACACACACATGTACTATACTTGGGATACTTGGTATTCATTTGACCTGATTATATTTATACACACGTGTGCATATGTGTGTGTGCGTGTGTGTGTGTGTGTGGGTAAAGTGTGTGTAAAGTGTGTGTTTGTGTGAGTGTGTGTGGGTAAAGTGTGTGTGTGTGTGTGTGTGTGTGTGTGTGTGTGTGTGTGTGTGTGTGTGTGTGTGTGTGTGTGTGTGTGTGTGTGTGTGTGTGTGTGTGTGTGTAAAGTGTGTGTGTGTGTGTGTGTGTGTGTGTGTGTGTGTGTGTGTGTGTGTGTGTGTGTGTGTGTGTGTGTGTGTGTGTGTGTGTGTGTGTGTGTGTGTGTGTGTGTGTGTAAAGTGTGTGTGTGTGTGTGTGTGTGTGTAAAGTGTGTAAAGTGTGTAAAGTGTGTAAAGTGTGTGTGTGTGTGTGGGGGGGGGGGGGTAAAGTGTGGGTAAAGTGTGTGTAAAGTGTGTGTAAAGTGTGTGTGTGTGTGTGTGTGGGTAAAGTGTGTGTGTGTGTGTGTGTGTGTGTGTGTGTGTGTGTGTGTGTGTGTGTGTGTGTGTGTGTGTGTGTGTGTGTGTGTGTGTGTGTGTGTGTGTGTGTGTGTGTGTAAAGTGTGTAAAGTGTGTGTGTGTGTGGGGGGGGTAAAGTGTGTGTAAAGTGTGTGTAAAGTGTGTGTGTGTGGGTAAAGTGTGTGTGTGTGTGTGTGTGTGTGTGTGTGTGTGTGTGTGTCTCTCCCTCGTGGGCCGACGTATACCAGAAGCGAGGAGTCAGTGCGTCACATGAGAAGGCTGCTGCTTGCCTCATTGGATTACAGCACTGACTCGTGTGCGTTCTGCAGGTCAGTCATCATCATCATCATCACCATCATCATCATCATCATCATCATCATCTTCACCATCATCATCATCATCATCATCATCACCATCATCACCATCATCATCATCACCATCACCATCATCACCATCGTCATCATCATCATCACCATCACCATCATCACCATCATCACCATCATCATCATCGTCATCATCATCATCACCATCATCACCATCGTCATCATCATCATCATCATCATCATTTAACCAGTGCACTTTAACGCTGGAGCCACAGGGCAGATATAGGTCAGGTGTAAACAGACCTAGTACAACAGACCTAGTACGAGGGGTGAATTGGGTTATATAAGCGTTATTATGACGTTACGGGTGGTGCCACCGGTGGTTTGTAACACTTGTGACGTCTAGAATGTTCCTCAAGTGACAGACAGTCGTGTCCCTGGCTATCCAGTATCCGAGACACATGAGACATCATCATAATAATAATAATAATAGTAATAATAATACGGAATAATAATATATGAGGTCAAAGTGACGCTTTAAAGATGCACTTGTGGTGAATCATGTTCATCCCCGGTGACTTTCGGGTGTGTTCCGAACGGCAGCGCTTCCTCATGATAAAGCGGTGACCGGTGTAAACATCACCATATATGTGTGTGTGTGTGTGTGTGTGTGTGTGTGTGCGTGTGCGTGTGCGTGTGTGTGTGTGTGTGTGCATCATTACGACGTTCATCACTTCTTTATCTGACACCCCTAATAGCCGGTCAATGAAGGAATGGTGAAGGAGTAACCAGGTATAGGACAGGTGGACTCACCACTTGTGTGTGCATTGGACCAGCAGCTCCTGGTAGCTCGCGACGTACTGGAACTTGGCGGCTTTCTTGCCGACTCGCTGCAGCCTCTTCCACACCGAACTCATGTCCGCGGTGTGTGCGCAATGGACATTAACTATTATTACTAATCCGATACAGTAATGGGTCTGTGTTATAATAGTCCTGCAGTCCGCAGCGCATCGACAGACAAACAACAACAACACCAGCCAACAACAACACCAGCCCTACTCGTCCGCGTTGGGAGGAAGGAAGGAAGGAGAGCGACTGACTGCCTCGGCTCTCTGCCCTGCTGCTGGTGTGAAGGGGGAGTGTACGGGGGGAGGCACGCGCGCACACCGTATTAACACACACACGCAAACGCACACACATGCACACGCATGCACACGCACACACACACACACACACACACACACACACACACACACACACACACACACACACACACACACACACACACACACACACACACAGTATTCACACGCTCCCCCCTAACGCCACGGATAAGCAGCTAAACAAACGCACGCCGCTATTCGCTGGCCAGGCTAGGGGTAGGCTGCTCTATTATATAGATATATAGATATATAGATATATCTATCTATATATATATAGATAGATATATAGATATATATATAGATTGATAGATAGATAGATATATAGATAGATAGATAGATAGATAGATAGATAGATAGATAGATAGATAGATAGATAGATAGATAGATAGATAGATAGATAGATAGATAGATAGATAGATAGATAGATAGATAGATAGATAGATAGATAGATAGATAGATAGATAGATAGATAGATAGATAGATAGATAGATAGAACAGACCAGTGTTTAGGTGTTGCACAGGTCTAGTCTACATACTGTCAGGGCTAAGACAGGATATTTCTCCACTGAGGTCAGGGCTTGGGCGACAAGCTACGCAACGCGACACAGAAACACAGATCTGTATGCAGAAGAAAAAACACAACGATTTGACTACAATGTTTAGGCTAGGCTTGGCCTACTGGTGTACTGTATGTGTGTGGGGGTGCAGTGTGTACTGCATACGGTTAAACATGGAAGGTAAAGGGACTGAAGACAGCACACCTAAACCTGGAGGATTGAATCCTCTTTATTGATCACATGTCCACGCAGTGAAATGAGTTCCTCTCATGGAACCCATCCCAGTATGAGGAGCAGTGGGTATCAGCTGTTGGATACACAGGGGAGCAGGGGAGGGGGTCTGGTGCCTTGCTCGAGGGCACCTCGGGCAGTGCAGCCCAGGTGTTTCAGGGGACTTGAACCCGCGACCTTCCGGTTCCCAACCCAACAGACTGAGCTGTCCTGCCGCCAAACCTGTCGACATGGTAAACGATGCACAGGCCGGCTCCGTAAAACAAACAAACAAACAAACAACCAACCAGTGATAATGTGACTCCATGGAACCAGTAGGAGCACTTGTTCAACTGTCAACAGCCGGATCCCAACACACACACACACAGAGAGCTAAGGACCGGGCAGATTGAGGCGGTGAATACATTGGTTGTGGCTGGCTGTGTGTTAACTAACAGGGGAACAGAAAGGAACAACAACAACACTTCAGAGTCAGCCGCCTCGATAAGTCTGTTAAGTTGTGGACTGGCACCATCGGTCTGTCAGTGGTCTCCGGTTGGTTCTCCGGTTGGTTCTCCGGTTGGTTCTCCGGTTGGGGAAGCAGCTGGAGCTGGGTGGGGAATGAGGAGAAGACCACCGGGGAATAATCATTCCTGTTCTGTTAGACGACTTTCTGTTTACAATGGTGTAAATGGTGAAGTCCCAGGGAGAAACTGGTCAACTAACTAAAACTAAAGCAGGAGTTTTCGACTTTGTCAACAGGAGTTTCACATCTCTTTTTACTAGCTTTTCTAGCGTCTTTCTAAGTAGATTGTTTGCTTGTTAGTTAGTTAGATATTGTTTGCCACTTATAGTACTTTTACCTGAACTTATAGTACTTTTACCTGAACTTATTGTACTTTTACCTGAATTTATAGTACTTTTACCTGAACTTATAGTACTTTTACCTGAACTTATTGTACTTTTACCTGAATTTATAGTACTTTTACCTGAACTTATAGTACTTTTACCTGAACTTATTGTACTTTTACCTGAATTTATAGTACTTTTACCTGAACTTATAGTACTTTTACCTGAACTTATTGTACTTTTACCTGAATTTATAGTACGTTTACCTGAACTTATAGTACTTTTACCTGAACTTATTGTACTTTTACCTGAATTTATAGTACTTTTACCTGAACTTATAGTACTTTTACCTGAACTTATAGTACTTTTACCTGAACTTATTGTACTTTTACCTGAATTTATAGTACTTTTACCTGAACTTATAGTACTTTTACCTGAACTTATTGTACTTTTACCTGAATTTATAGTACTTTTACCTGAACTTATAGTACTTTTACCTGAACTTATTGTACTTTTACCTGAACTTATTGTACTTTTACCTGAACTTATGGTACTTTTACCTGAACTGATTGTACTTTCACCTGAACTTATTGTACTTCTACCTGAGCACTGGTTCAGTTCTTGGAGACTTGTTAGGTTAATGAAATGCACTTTTGACTTCAGGTGACGAGTTGTTCTCTTACCTTCCTCTGTTGAAACACACTATTGGAAGACGCTTTGGATAAAAGTGTCTGCTAAATGACTGTAATGTAATGTAATATGTCAAGTCAGAATACAACTTGCATTCAAAATGCCAGTGTGTACAGTAAAATGACTTATACAGGACTACATACTGTACATAACAATGCAATACAGTGAATACGTATATAATATATATATACTGTATATAATAATATATTATTGATGCTTTATCATGAGTTAGGCTACAGTATATTCTCACAAACATACACTCAAAATGTACGAAAGAAACATTAAAATATATCAAATAGCCATTCATCTAATCTAAATCTAAATCTGGAGGATATAATCCTCTTTATTGGTCTCATGTCCACACAGTGAAATGAGTTCCTCTCCTTTAACCCATCCTGGTATGAGGAGCAGTTGGTATCAGCTGTTGGATACACAGGGGAGCAGGGGAGGGGGCTGGGGCCTTGCTCAAGGGCAACCTCGGCAGTGCCCAGGTGTTTCGGGGACTTGAACCGGCAACCTTCTGGTTCCCCAAGCCCCAAGTCCCAGGAGACTGAGCTACCCTGCCACCCGGTTCATAATCATATATCCCCATTTCTCAGGATCACAGTGGCAGACCCTGGCCCACCCACCCTGAGAAGAACAGATCCAGAATTCACCCCATTTAGCTCCTCCATGGCTCCCCAGAGATGGGAACATCTACTTTAGCCGTTCTTTTGTTGTTCTTCTTTCTGGTATGTATACTCTGCCCCGTTTTGCTACATCTACTTCCTGTTTGGCAGGCCCGCTGGCTGCGGTACATCCTGTTGTAATAATTCATCTCTCACGCCCACCTGTAGACAAGAGGGCGTGAGAGAGAGGAAGTCGCTCCTTAACATGTGGCCCTGCAGAAGCCACAGAAGATATATATAACTTTCTAAAACACCATACTATAAAAATACTATACACAATAAACAATCACATAAAGTGACTGATGGATGATATGAACTTGTGTCAAAAAGCATTTAAGACGCATTGTAAAGTGCCAGTAGTGCAGCAGCATCATGAAAACAGTGCAGTACAGTGCAGTAACTGATGAGTCCAGAAAGTCCAGTAAAGTATGATAGTGTATGATAGTGAATGATAGTGAATGATAGTGTATGATAGTGTATGATAGTGTATGATAGTGAATGATAGTGAATGATAGTGAATGATACTGTATGATAGTGAATGATAGTGTATGATAGTGTATGATAGTGAATGATAGTGAATGATAGTGAATGATAGTGTATGATAGTGTATGATAGTGAATGATAGTGTATGATAGTGAATGATAGTGAATGATAGTGAATGATAGTGAATGATAGTGAATGATAGTGCATGATAGTGAATGATAGTGTATGATAGTGTATGATAGTGAATGATAGTGTATGATAGTGAATGATAGTGTAATGTTGGGTATTGAATCATAACACTTACGGTTGCACTAAGGGACATGTTGATCGATAGTTAACACGGCAAAAGCTCCACAATGCTTTGTGGTCATCAACAAAATAGCTCCTCAAATAAGAAACTGTATAGTAATGGTGAATCAAATGTATGTGATGCATGTTTTAGGATCAAGAATTATGGGACGCATAACGCTCATTAATAGAACCATAAAAGGGTTGACTGCAAAAGCTGTAAAAGCATGTAAACAAACAAAGACAAATAAAGGAATCCTCGACTATTTCCCTTCTTCCTGCACGGAGCTCCCTCTCAGTGAGTTGTGGCATTTGATGCACGAAAAAAAAACATGGACATTTAATGCTATTGTTATTATTGCATTAATAATGTGTTCAATTCAATACACTACCATTAGATTATCACCTTAATGTGTTGTCGGCTCAGCACAAACATCAACAAGAATTCAACACCAACACCTCGTTGGAGCTACTCGGTGTTGATGGGGGACGTGGGAGAGAGTTATGGAAGAACCGAGGTCATTATTATCAATATATATATATATGTGTGTGTGTGTGTGTGTGTATTTGTTCATTATTGAGCAGGTTGCGTATTGCAGAACATGTTGTCCCTGCATCGCTGTGAAGAGACACCATGTTTGAGGTTGACTACTAGAATACAAGACTGATTTGTTGCGTAACTCTCCCTCTATTATCACGACTTGGGACTTGTTGGGAACCGGAGGGTCGCCGGTTCAAGTCCCCGAAACAACGGACCAAGGTGCTAGTTCGCTTCCTGGGGGCACTGCCCGAGGTGCCCTTGAGCAAGGCACCAGCCCCCCTCCCCTGCTCCCCTGTATAGTCAATAGCTGATACCCACTGCTCCTCATACTAGGATGGGTTACATGAAGAGGAACTCATTTCACTGAGTGGACATGAGACCAATAAAGAGGATTCAATCCTTAATATTTAGGAAGAACAACTTAAAAAGGGTATTTTTCCCTATTTGATATTCAACAGCTTTGAGTGAGCCCTGGTGAACTTTAGCTGTAATAACTCACACAGAGTCCCCCTCGTCGGCAGTGACCTCTGTAAATATAGCTCAGGCCCCGCCCACCACCTGCCGCCTGTCACTCACAGCCCAGAACATGAGGGCGGTCCGCAGCGCGTGAAAGACACACACATGAATATCGATATTAATTTCATATTCTATGATATTTGTCAGATATTCATTGTTCAAAATAACACATATCATAATAATGCATGTATATTATTGTAACAATGTTTGTTCCACTTCCACAACCTTTTTCATTTTTACCATAAAGTTAGTCAAAATGTCAGAGAAATCAATCAATATAATTCTGAAACATAAAGGCTTGTAGCTTTTGAAATATTCAAAATAGACACACACTAAACCAACGGCTAATCTTTATTTTGGACCTTTATGGACAAAACAGAGTAGTAGCAGTTGTATATTAGTAGAAGAATGTGCCTTGATATGGTTTGTGTCTATGTTCAATATTTCAGAAGTTATTGATATTGGTAAACATCATACTTATTCACGTCTATCAAACGGTGACACATTTTATTTGACAAAGCAGAGGTTGTGTCAGACGGTCAGATAGTCGCTTTAGTCTGCTTGTGTCTGTGCTGAATATTGAAAACAGTTATTACTAATGGTTTAATTACTTTTGCTTAGAATCACATTTATTGATTTGTAAAGATTTCCAATAAATTGTGACATAACTTTATGGACAACACCAAGGAAGTAGTGGAAGCAATGATGTTACACACCATATAAATGTAGCTCCGGCTTATGAATATCTTACAAATATCATACAGATATTATTAATGAATTATTAATAACATTAAAAACGTTGTGGGCAGGGCCAAACTATTTTTCTTGATTATGAAAGTACTACCCCCCCCCCCCCCACACACACACACACGCACGCACACGCACCCTTCCCCTGCTCCACCACCAGCACCACCACCGCTGACAGCATGACTCTCACAATCACGTGGATGACAAAAAGGCGTGCGTTATGTGCCATTATTAACAGTTAAGTTTGTATTGACCTTTGTCAATATGTCGGTGACCAATAATCCCCCCACCGATGATGACGTCATGATGAGCCCATGGCGCCGTGGCCCCGCCCCCCTCAGACACTCCCCCACAACGGAAGCTTTGTGCCTACAGATGACGGCTGATTGGTGGATCATGTGACCCAACAATCCAGGCCCTTATTCTGCACAGTGTGTGGTGGTGTGTGTGGTGTGTGTGTGTGTGCTCTGCGTGTGTGTATGTGTCTCTGCGTGTGTGTCTATGTGTGTGTGTCTGTGCGTGTCTGTATCTGTGTGTGTATGTGTCTCTGAGCGTGTGTGTCTGTGTGTGTCTGTGTGTGTCTCTGTGTGTGTGTGTGTGTGTGTGTGTGTGTGTGTGTGTGTGTGTGTGTGTGTGTGTGTGTGTGTGTGTCTATGTGTGGTGTGTGTGTGTGTGTGTCTCTGAGTGTGTGTGTGTGTGTGTCTATGTGTGTGTGTCTGTGTGTGTGTTGTGTGTGTCTGTGTGTGTGTGTCTATGTGTGTGTGTGTGTGTCTGTGTGTGATTAGGAGTGCCGAGGTCTGACTCATAGTGGCTCATCTCGACCTCCTCCGCCCTCTTGTATTAAACGAGGTCAGATCGAATCCCTGGACCTCATAAGGGGCGTAACCCAATATACATAACAACTGAATAAACAAATATATATATATGTATACAGTATATTAGATTACATTAGATTATAATGTGTTGTCATTTCACAGCACAAGTTCAGTACAGTGAAAATAATTTGTAATCTAACCAGAGTGCAAATGTTACAGTTAAGTGTATAGTAATATTCAGTGATTAAATAAGATACAAAAAATATATACTCCAAAACTATAATTCTAGAAAAACAACCACCAAGAAATCCATTTAGCCTATTAAGAAAATATGAAAAATAAAAAAGCATACAGATGTGATCCACTGTGATTGGTGATAGGAATTATTGACCTTGACCTTCTTGACATTGTTATGTCATGTCTCATGTATTACAGAACATTACATTATTAATATCAATGTTAACATTTCATTATGGAATTCGAAATGTTGTGTTTTTGCACTTGATGAAGACATAATGTAGGAAGTCGCTCCTCTGCCTAACACAATATAATCACAACCATTTGATTTAAAGACTAATTATATATATATATATATATATATATATATATATATATATATTATATATATATATATATTATATATATATATATATATAATAACATATATAACGCCCATATGTTCCAACCTTGACAGATAGCGCCGCGGAGCATCTTAGCTTATGGCGACACCTAGTGGTTATTTAAAGTATTGACTAGTAAGAGCGTCATTAAGAGCGATTTCTGCTGTGTAATGCTGAACGAAATCTCTCCGGTAGATCAGACGAAGGCCCCGATGAGAGAAGAGAAGCTCACAAACACACAAGGCGTGGTTGATTACAACTTTAGTGGCTCTACTCCAGTATTTATTTTTCCCCCAACTCAAAAGGCAACTCTATGAGAAACCAAGACACAGAGGATTTGCATTTTTCTCTTTTATTCTACTAAATTGTGAAGATATATACAAAACAGGACACTCCCCTCCACCCTGATACAAAACCAAAAACAACTCCAACACAAAACTACAGTTGGTCGCTTCTCCTGGCTCCACCTCCTCCTCCTGGCTCCACCTCCTAGGGGCAGGAGGAGGACCCAGACCCCCTCCTCCTGGCTCCTCCTCCTCCCCCGTCCCTCCTCAGAGGGGCAGGAGAAGGAGGATGACCCAGACCCCCGCCTCCTGGCTCCTCCTCCTCCTCCTGGCTCCTCCTGGCTCCTCCGTTCCTCTTCAGAGGGGCAGGAGAAGGAGGATGACCCAGACCCCCGCCTCCTCCTGGCTCCTCCGTTCCTCTTCAGAGGGGCAGGTGGAGAAGGAACCAGACCTCCTCCTCCTGCTCCTGGCTCCTCCTGGCTCCTCTGGCTCCTCCTGGCTCCTCCGCCCCGTCCCTCCTCAGAGGGGCAGGTGGAGGGAGTAGTGGGAGCAGGCCCAGCGCCTCACAGGCTTGCTGACCCGGCCGATGACAGGCAGCTTGTGGGCGTAGGCGCGGGGCGCCGGGGAGGGGAGGGGCGGAGGCGCCGGGGGGGGCGGGGGCAGCGCCGCCGCCAGCGGGGGGGCAGAGGCGGTGGCGGAGGCGGTGGCGGAGGCGGTGGCGGAGGCGGCGGCGGCGGCGGAGGCTGTGGAGGAGGCGGCGGACAGGGAGGGGGGCGGGGGAGCGGGCGCGGCCGGGGGGGAGAAGGCCGTGAGGAAGGGGCGTCGCCCCCGGGAGGGGCGGCCCATCTGGCGCCCACCGATGAGGAAGGCGAAGGTGGGGCCGCCGGGCGCCGCCGGGGCGGTGAAGCGGGCCTTGGGGAAGACGTCCCGGGACGGGCCCGCCGAGCGCTGGCCGGAACGGGACCATGAGGCCCGGGGCCGCTGGAGGGAGGAGGAAGAGGAGCGAGACGGAGGCCTGAGGGGGAGGGGGAGAGAGAGAGACAGATTCATTATTTGTTTAATTTGTAAATTGTAGAAGTGAGTCCAAGTCTAAATCTGGAGGATTGAATCCTCTTTATTGGTCACATGTCCACACAGTGAGATGAGTTCCTCTCCTTTAACCCATCCTAGTATTAGGAGCAGTGGGTATCAGCTATTGGATATACAGGGGAGCAGGGGAGGGGGCTGGTGCCTATAGGGCAATATAAACAACAAAATATACCGTAACCGAGGATAATGAATGACAAAACAAAAGGGTCCTCCAGGTCCCCCTGATACCCTGAAGCTCCAGGTCCCCCTGATACCCTGAAGCTCCAGGTCCCCCTGATACCCTGAAGCTCCAGAAGTCTCACCTGCTGAGGCCCGTGGCAGCCAGGCTGGGGGGCGCGGGCTCCGTGACCCGGGGGCTCCCGTCCGGCCGGGGGCTGAGGCTGAGGTTGGCCGTGAGCTGGGGCATCTTGCGGCCCGCGTCTGGGTGGACGTGGCCCGGGCCCGGGTCCCTGGCGCCCATCCCCGGCGGCAGCGGGGCGCGGGGCAGGGCCCCGGCGACGCCCGGTCCCCGGGCCACGGGCCCCGGGCTAAAGCGGACGGCCAGGCTGTCCCCGAAGAAGGAGTAGAGCTCCCCGTACATGGCGGGGAGCGACACGGGGCTCCACCCCTCCCAGGGGTGGCCGGCCACGCCCGGCACCGCCTCCGCCGTGGGCTCCCGGGAGGGGCCGGGGCCCGGGGAGCCCGCCCCGCGGCCCGGGGGGCCGGGGTCCTTCCGGGCCGGGGGTCCCGCGACCGCCTGGAACCGAGAGGCGGCTTTCATGTGGAGCAGACGCTCCATCGCCACCTGGAGCACAGGTTGATGCTACATTACTGCCTACGGAGTACTGGGTTTAGAACGCTGCAATAACTACTTCAAAACTACCACAAAAGTGACTTTAAAGTTTTAAAGTGATTTTAAAGTGACTTAAAGTCACTTTAAAAATGTTTTTTTTGCAATTCTTTATTGTTATTATTTATATATATTTATCTCCTTCCACTTTCAATTTTTGACTAATTGTGAATAAGTTTTCCTTCCAGTGTCCTTGCTGTGAATAATTCATACTGTGGTAGTGAATGAAGAGCACTCCATTGTACTTGTTCCACATGGACAATAGAGAATCTTGACTATCAGCATCATTGAAGGGGAAAGCCCTGGACCAGTGTCAACCACTCCACTGGTTCCTGATCATGTGACCACGTGGTGGGAGGTGTCTGTACGGACCAGGATGGCTCCGTAGACCTTGTGGCCGTCCGCCTTGACCTGAGCGTTGGATACCGAGTGGTCGTCCAGCACGGCCTGCAGGTTGGCCCAGTAGGCTGGGAGGTGGGGGTACAGCACCCGCTCTACAGCCTGGGGACACGCCGTTAGAAGGGTGAGTACATCTATGGATGCATGCATGCATGTATGTATGTATGCATGCATGTTGTATGTTTAGATGTTATGTTTTGCATGTATGTATGTTTAGTATGCAAGAACAGAGTCTGCATCATGGCTGTTGCAGAGCAGAAACACATGAGGGACACTGAATTTGGTATTTGGTTTCTAAGATCTAAGCAATTGTGATATCAAACAAATATTGATGTTTAATAAGTAAGTATATATATATATATATATATATATATATATATATATATATATATATATATATATATATATATATATATATATATATATATATATATATATATATATAAATATGTAGTGAGCAGATTATATATGTCCCATGTGTGACTATGAACAAATATACAATATTAAAAAATAAAATAAAAATGTGATCGGTGCAATTCCCAATTCAGGCTTTACATTTTAAGCTTAACATGTTATGCTTAATATAATAAGAAGAACATAAGATGAACACACACACAATCACTCATTCATTCATCATTTGGGGAGAAATGTAAATCCAGCAAAGAGACTAGGGTAATGGAAAGAAGAACACTAAAGACAGTGGTTCCCAAACTGGGGGGTGCGGGCCCTACAGGGGGCCCAGAGTTATGACAGGGGGGGAGGGGGGGGGGGGGAATCTAAATAGGAACAATTCACTTCACCATTAAAGGTGAATTGTTCCTATTTAGGTTGGCCGTTGCAGTTCTGTATTAATTACAGACCATGTTTTAAATCAATTCTATAGGAGTGTGCAAGCAAAGGACGTGTCTGAGAGAGTCTTGATGAGGGGGGGGGGGGGGGGGGGGCCTGCAGAACAAGCTTTGGGAACCAGCGTGTTAAAGAGGTACCTTCCAGCCCAGGGCGTGGAGCCCCACCACGGCACCGTAGTGGGAGCAGAGCGGACGCACCGGGTCAGACAGAACCTTCTGGAGGGACAGTAGGATCTGATGGTACAGGCCGCTCACCAGGTCTCCGTGATACCTGGACATCAAGCACACGTTGGAAGACATGAGTGGGAATATGATGAGGTTGAGAAGATGTACAAAAGTACAGCTCAGTGAGAAGTCCATTTCCCTCAACACACTTTAGTGTCCCTCTTCAATCTCCAGCGCAGAACAGGCGGTGACCTACTGACCTGTTCTCATTCACATTACACTATAATAACACAGTCATAACATTGTCTTTCACATTACTCTGTCATACTGAGCTGGACTTTCTCATCACAGTTACTGCACTGTACTGCACTGTATTCATGATGCTGCTGCACTACTGGCACTTTTAAATGCTATGTACAGTATTGTTATAGTGTTGTATATATAAGTATAATACATAGTATAGTGTAGTATATAGTGTTCAATTGTAGAAAATTCATACAGCGGGGGGGAATGGAGAGTAAGCATTCCTCTGTTCTTGTCGAATATGGCAAATAAAAATCTTCAATCTTAAATCTTGAATTGGAATCGGCATACTGGAGGGAATATGTGAATCAGGCAATCGGGCTCAGCATCCGAACACCGAGTCAAAAGCCATTCTGTACGTTACATATATATATAGACAGGTTAGGTCACACCCCCGTGTTCCTGATCTCCTCCAGGAACACGGGCAGCCGCTCACCAGAAGATGTGGCTGAGCAGCAGGGCGGCGTAGTCCCTGAGGGTCCAGTGGTCGTTGAGGGGGTTGATGGAGGCGGCCAGGGGCTCCAGGATGCAGTACATGACGCTGGACACCAGGCTGCGCACGTAGGAGCCCAGGTAGAGGCCCGGGTTCTGGATCAGGCTCCTCACCATGTGCAGCAGGCGGTTCAGCTGCTCCAGGTCGTGGCTCACCGACTTCACCTGGAGGACCATTCAGAGGAGGGGGGGGGGGGATATAATAATAATAATGATTATATCCTGTATATACATTTATATATGCTCACTACCTTGTATATACATTTACATTTATATATATTTGCTTTCAATAATACCCCATACCCCTGATCACTACCTGTTAAATACTTACTTACCTGTAGATCTATATATATATAGATATACCTATTATTATTATGCTCATATCCCATTGTAATACCTTTTAACAACTGTAAACTGCACACAAATATGCACTTTACTAACATTTGCACTCTGGTTAGACGCTAAGTCATTTTCTCTGTACTGTACTTGTGCTGTGCAATGACAATACATTTGAATCTAATCTAATCTATAATCCCGGGATGGATTGACTCGTGGATGGGTGGTCTTTTATGGAGAACCTTGCTAGTTTAGAAGTTTACTATTTAATGGAGAAGTCAACAATTGAATGATTTGAGTCCGATATAACAGTTCTTCTCCTTTTAGCCCGTGGTCACATGAACATGTTCCGTGTTGACTTGGCAGAACTGTGACGGGGAACTCAAGTTCACATACTTAACACTTAAAAGGTTGACCGTAGGCTATTTTATCATTTTCATGTATCAAATACTATTTTCATGGGACCTACACATAAAATACAGTTTGTCGACATGGTGATTAAACATAGTTTCTATGAGATAAGACGTTGACAGAAAGCTAAACATTGTTTTTATGCCAGTGGGGGGGGGGGGGGGGGTTGTGTGGCTAAATATTAATTCTACAATATCGCAAAGGTGACTTGTTCCTATTTATATTTGCCGTGTCAGTTCTGTATAAATGACAGACAATGTTTTAAATACCTTCTATAGGAGTGCGCAAGCTAAAAGGTACTCGCAGGTATGTGAAGGTTATTCTCTGTACACTCTACTAAGAAAATAATTTTTTTAAAACATACACCGCTGATGACGTAGACAAAATAGGGTAGCAAGGCAGCCATCTTGGAGTTGGACTGGAGATCGAACAGAGCCACCTGGAACAGATACAGCATTCAGAACAAGAAACACCTATATTATATTACATTTTATATATATATATATATATATATATATATATATATATATATATATATATATATATATATATGGAGAGACAGGACACGCACTCATCTCAATAAACAGTCCGGTGTGATACTGATACGCCTGTATCAAGTATGAAGAAAAAAACTCTACAAAATCAAAAAGCAGGTAACAAACACCTGTGTGGGTTTCTACTAAACTAAACTAAACAATACTATACAATACTTTACGGTAAACAACACTATATGCTACACTATGAACAACACTATAAACTACCTACAATAACACTTTATACTGTACTATGTAGTACTATGTAGGAATGGGTATGTAGTACTATGAATGAATGGGTATGAATGAATGGGTGAATACACAACAATAAATGTCCATTTATTGTTGTGTATATAGTGTTGTTTTCAAGAATATAGTATACAGGGTTGTTTATAGTATTGTAAAGTATAGAAATGGCCTCATGCAACTAGCATGCACCTATGTTTACGTGAGCCAAATTGTGTTGACATTAATTTGATATAACGATGTTAATACAGTTTTATCCCGGTGTGCAAATCTAGTTGCTTCCGTTTTACAAATATGCACTTTCTATATATTCAGTCACTTGTGTAACTTTCTCTCTTAATTCTTCCTACATGGAGTCTAATAGCCGTCGTCCTCAGCTAATGCCACCAAATATGAACGTTATTCTTCTATAGCTAAACACTATTTTGCTGTCCGTATTTCTCAAGTGACAATAATGGCAGACAATGGAAGGAATGAGAATATATATATATATATTTATTAAAATATGTAAAAACACATCAATTAAACAAAGAAAAACGATAGGTCACGTATAAATATGTGTATATGCTATATAGTATATAGCATATACACATTTATACAGAAAAATGCTATATATATATATATATATGCTATATACTATATAGCATACACATTTAAACGTAAAAAATATACACGTATATGTGTGTATGCTATATACTACATAGCATACACACATTTATACATAAAAAATATATACGTGTGTATGCTATATACTATATAGCATACACACATTTATACGTGACCATATTGTTTTTTTTCTAGTTTTCGGACTGTATACTCTGTATGTATGTATATATATATATATATATATATATATATATATATATATATATATATATATATATATATATATATATATAGTATTGCAGTGTTTCTATTTTCTGCTGTTTGCACAATATCTGCATGGCACTTCCCCTTTCAATCCACTCCATATCCTGTATGTGTGGCCCTTTGACCACACAACGCAGATCTGAAGAACCCTTCCTAGTGTGTTTTTGGTGGTGGTTTGAAGCCTCACCTTCATGAGGCGGGGGTCGTCTCCCAGGATGGCGCGTGTGATCTGCTGGTAGTACGTCAGCAGGTCTTCGGAGAGGGTCTGCACGGCGCTGGGAACTGGGGCGGGGAACCACGACAACACACACATCGATTCGTTCACAGTATATTTACATACATTTATATAGTTTTCCCACTGGGCTAAAATACAGTATTTGCGGCGCTGCAAAATTAGTTTTGCTGCGCTTTTGCTTTCACACTGGCAAGTAATGCGCATTCTCTACCCAAGTAGGGCGCATTAACTATCCCGAAGTAACTAGTTTGGGTGCAAAGCTACCTAAAAAACGACTACAGGTTTTGCTTCCTGTGTGTGTGAAAATAATCTTTAATGCGCATTACTTTCACTTCACACAAAATGTACCAGTCTCCTAATTTAATGCGCATTCGCTTCTCTATCGAGAAAACCTGGTATGGAGCAAATTAATGTGAACATAAGTGGATTCGAAGCGCACTAACTAATACGGTATCGACACCCATATTAACTAATACGGGTGTCGATACCGTATGCAGTGTGAAAACGGTATTAGACATACATGCATGCAACACGTATTCAATGATGAAACACAGGTAGGTAAGATTTGCGGGTTGTGAAGAGAGAGCAAAAGAGAGACCGATTCGGAAACTGAAGCAAAAAAACTGAGATATGGCCAAAAGTGATTTATTATATTAAGCGTCCCTGGTGGCCGATCTTGAAGGCGTTAAACAACTGGGCGGCAGTAAAGCTCAGGAGGTAGAGCGGTCGCCTCACAGCCGGAAGGTTGCTGGTTCGATCCCCAGCTCCTCCTAGCAAAAACTGTCGAGGTGTCCTTGAGCAAGACACCCTAACCCTAACTGCTCCCTACGTGCTGGCTGTCTCCTTGCATGGCTGACTCCACCGTTGGTGGTTGAATGTGTGTATGAATGGGTGAATGTGAGAATGTCTCGATATGGAATAATGTTTGCGTAATCGTGTTCCCCCAAAGGATCTGCAGTGGTGGCCGGGGGGTGATTCCATTATATCCCCAAAAATATAACATATATTTGGGGATATAATAGTAGCTGTCAAATGGTACCTCCAACACCTTGTATATGTTTGCGCCTACCTGTTCCTTGAGGCTCCAGGTTGCCTTTTCCGTCCAGGTAGGAAACGTTCACTGATCGGGGGAAAAGAAACAAAACAACAACAAGAACCACAACCAAAAGGTTAGCGAGGGGCAGCTCGGCGGCGTGGAGAACAAGTGACAGATTCCCCGTCCCCCGTGAGCCAGCTGCGAGCCTTACCTCGCACCATGGTTTCAGCGCAGCCCTTGGGGATGTTGGTGGCCAACGCCAGCTCCACCAGGTTGACATCACGGTCCTCCACAAAGTGCAGCTCCCCGTCCTTAGCGGAGCGGAAGGGCAACGCATCCTGGGCCCCGTAGCCGCAGATGGGCTGGAGAGACGACCAGAGCCCCGGGGAGGGAGAGAACCGTCACTCGGGGGGGGAAGGGGGGTACGAGTATTCGTATCAAAGTACAAAAAAATACTAATAAATGATTTCATCAAGAACGAGGCTTGCGGCCCTCAATCTCCAATTACACCCATTGCATTGAGATAAAGCTCTACCTGGTGGCAAAATGTAGAACCTGGATAGGAGACATCCTCAAATCGGGACCTTTCAATTTAGCTTAACTTGAGGTCAATCGGACCATCGGTTACAGAAATACAGCTGAAAATGTGATTTTTTAAAAAGTTTTAAACACCCCTAGTGGCAAATATTTGAATAAAAAACTATTCTGAAAATCGACAGGGTTCTTCCTCCTTGGGCCATACATGGGTATCCCAAATATCAGAACCTGATTGTTAATTAAGTTTGAGTCATGGTGTTGATATAACAATATGTATAGATGTCAGCCCGTGGCGTGTATTCCGGAATTAACCCGGGTAACATATCCACATGGACAGAGTTAAGCGAGGCCCTGCGGATTCCGAGGTGCGGCCACGCCACTGTGTGTTGTTCTCCAGTGCGGCAAAATGAAAACACGAGAATCAGCTACTGCTCAAAGCCCTTCCGGCTCGACGAGAGAACAGCCTGAGTGAGCTTCCTCCTGCCGCCTGGCCCCTCCCCCTTATCGGAAATGACTGCAGCGCTCCCCCCCCAATAGGAAAATAATGGACTGGGAACACGTCTATCCATCCATCCATCCATCCATCTTCTCCCGCTTATCCGTAATCGGGTCGCGGAGGTAGCAGCTTCAGCAGGGGACTCCAAACTTCCCTCTCCCTGGCAACATCGACTAGCTCTGACTGGGGGATCCCGAGGCGTTCCCAGGCCAGCGTGGAGATGTAATCACCCCACCTGGACCTCGGTCTGCCCCGTGGTCTCTTCCCAGTTGGATGTGCCTGGAAAACGTCCCTCGGGAGGCGACCAGGAAGCATCCTTACGAGATGCCCGAACCACCTCAACTGGCTCCTTTCTACACGTCTAACCAACTAGATACGAGTCCTTCTGTGGTAGAGACAAGACAAAAACATTTGTGCTTCACTCCAGATACACGGTTTTAGTTTGACATTTTGTCCGTACAGTTATACCTGCCTCTACAACTAAACCAAAGAACACAGTCCACGGTGAACCTGTGGGCATGAACAACGATGCCAAGTGTGCACCGATTCTCTTCTTGATGCTATTGGAGGTCTAATTGAGACTGTTTAACAGCCATCTCCCTAGTGCTGCTCAGCTGGTCGTATTGGGGCGGCAGTAGCTCAGTCTGTTAGGACTTGGCTTGGGAACCGTAAGGGTCACCGGTTCAAGTCCCTGAGAAACGGACCGAGTACAGAGTGAGAACTGGTGCTTGGAAAAAGGTGCCAGTTCACCTCCTGGGCGCATTGCCGAGGTGCCCTTGAGCAAGGCACCAGACCCCTCCCCTGCTCCCCTGTGTATCCAACAGCTGATACCCACTGCTCCTCATACTAGGATGGGTTACATGAAGAGGAACTCATTTCACTGTGTGTACATGAGACCAATAAAGAGGATTCGGTCCTCCAGATTTAGGTTTTGGAGGTCAAATTAAAACTCTTCTACAGCTATCATCGTAGTGATGCCCAGCTGATCCTATACAAGGTCTAACTTAAAGAATCTGGCACACTAAAGTGTCAGGAGATCCAAAGACAATGCTCTCGTTAAGAACCGCAGTAGGGTCAGTAGTATGTTCTTCGTCATGTCCCACATATGTGGCTTGTATGTCCTTGTCATTGAGGAACTGTACTTGCTTCTTCCATAACTGCTAACAAAGGACTGATCACTAAACACGACAACATCGCCTTCCCAAATCCAGAGAAGACAACTAATTCGGCCAGCATTGATAAACTCAACTTTTTCCTCCTGTCGCTGACGGCAAGACAAGAATCAAACACCTGCGACAAAACCAAACCTGTGTAGTAGACAAGCCACTGCGGAAAATACATTTGTTAAAATGGTCTTCATCTTGCCTCTCCGAGTCTGGACCACCATCACTCTGGACTGACGCAGGAGATGTGTGGTCCACCACCAGAAGTCTGGCTCTACTGCACGCATGGTCCATCTTCTGGAGCCCACAGTACTTTGTAAGACTAAATCAACTCATTGTAATTGATTTAATTAGTTATTTAAAAAAAGAAAAAAATCACTAATCTGTTTCAAGTTGAGCTGCTGCTTATGTTACCATGTGCTGCTCTATGTTGTTTACCGTTATAATAATAAAAATAATAAAATCTAAATGCAAATGAAAAACATGTTTTCGTCAACGTATCGTGACACGACCAAAACGACCAAAACGACCAAACGACCAAACGACCAAACGCCCCGCCCCCCCCCCACACACACACACACACACACAGTAAGGTAACCCCATTAAACAGTTGCCGGTCCAAAACCCACCAACACGACACCCCCCCCCGGTCCTCACCTCCACGTTGCTCCAGCGGAGCGCCCGGTTGAAGTCCTCCACCGTCATCTTCCTCCTCTTGGCGTGTCTCATGAACTGGGAGCTGCTCTGCGCTCCGATCAACCGACACGACACAAACATGTCAACCACCACACGTAAAGACCGTCCATTATCGTCCGTATATTGTCCATTATCGTCCGTCCTCACCTGTGTGGCCTCCCTGAGTCGGTAGCTCACGTCCTCAGCCAGCAGCGCCGCCACATCGTCGCCGAGCTCCACGCCGACGCTCTCGGCCATCAGCCTCACGGAGTCCCGGGGAACCTCCGCGAAGCGCCGCTCCTCCCGGTCCGCCATGCTAACCCGGCGTCTTCCCGCCCCCCCCCGCTGTCCAACAACACTTTAAGGTCCTTTACGATAACTAGTAAAACTAAATCAAGCTTAATACTATTAAGACCGCGGTCCAACAACACATTAAGGTCCTTTAAGATAGTCAACTAAAATCACACGTAATAAGACCGCGGTCCAACAACACGTTAAGGTCCTTTAAGATAACTAGTCAACTAAAATCACACGTTATAAGACCGCGGTCCAACAACACGTTAAGGTCCTTTAAGATAACTAGTGAAACAAAACCACGTTCTACTATAAAACCGCGGTCCAACAACACGTTAAGGTCCTTTAAGATAACTAGTGAAACAAAACCACGTTCTACTATAAAACCGCGGTCCAACAACGTTAAGGTCCTTTAAGATAACTAGTAAGACAAAATCACACGTAATACTATTAAGACCGCGGTCCAACAACACGTTAAGGTCCTTTAAGATAACTAGTAAGACTAGACCGTTAACCCCAACGACCACTGACCCGGATGTAGTCATGCGGGATAACGCTAAAGTACATATTGTATTGTATAAAGCACAAATATATAATTGCAATTTTATCTCAAACCCGAGTATAAAGCATTTTTAATACGTTTTAGAGGCGGCGCACCTCCCTATGGATATATATCGACCCCCCACTGAGGAGTACAGCGCCAAGTGGCCACCTAGTGGTGACATTACAGCCTTCCTTAATATACAGTATATATAAATGTACATACACACATTAAATATAACTGTATAAAAACCACACCAATTTGGGATTAAAATTTGTTTATTAATGATACTGGGCCAGACATTAGAACAACTCGACCATAAATAACCATCAGTATGTACAACAACAATTAAGTTAATATTAAAGCTCACTGCAGCAAAAAAGAGAAAAAAAAATCCACAGCAACTTCACCCATAGAAATATACATGTGTCCATCCAATTATTAATTAATATTATTGTTCCCCTCGTTCGAGGACGAACCGTGACGCAGGCTCGAACGGAGGAGGCACCATGTTCACCCGTTAAAAACATGACAATACAATTTCAATTTAAGTTAAGATAATCAAGTCACTACAGCGAAAAATTCTAAAATATAAGTGAAATCAAGGTCGTTTCCCCCCCCCCCCCCCCATGGCTAGGGGAGCGTTAAGACGAGGTCTTCACCCCCACGCCAGTGAGTTCAAAGTGCTCTGTTGTCCCAGATCTTGCGGGCACTCGAGGCCAGGGCCTGGCTTCTCTCCAGCTGCTGGAGGTGAGCCAGGGCCAGAGGCAGCACCAAGCCGCTGAGGAGGTGCTGGCTGGAGAAGGTGAAGGCGTTGTGTGCCTCGGCGGGCGGCGTGGCCAGCGGGGAGGTGGACGGGGACGAGTCCGAGGAGGCCGCCGACCACGGCGAGGAGAACGGGGACGACAGCGGCGGGACGTCAGCGTGGGCGGCGGAGGAGGAGGAGCTCCGGGACGAGGCCCAGCTGCCCACCACGGCCTGGAAGCCCGCGGGGCTCAGGCTGGACTCCGAGGAGCCTCGGACCTTGCTGGGGAGGTCGTGCTGGAAGTGGCAGCGGGTGCCGTAGAGGCAGAAGCCGAACGCCGTGAAGGTGCGGCAGAGGGCGCCCCGCGGCCTCCGCTCCTTGCTGGCCGGCGTCTGGAACACGGGGCTGAGGAGATCCCCTTGGTGGTGCTTCTCCTTCTCCTCCGTGCCGCTGACGCTGCTGCTGGAGCTACCGCCGCAACTCACCGGTGACTCTGCCGCACCACCGACTACTACTCCACCACCACCACCACCTCCACCTGGTCCCAGCTCCTCCCAGTGAAGGAAGTTGCACCGTGTGCCAAAGGGACACACCCCAAAGGAGCTGAAGGTGCGGCAGGGGACGTTCTTGCGGCGCTGGCGGCCGGCGGGGCGCTGCTCGGCGGCGCCGTGGACAAACAGGCAGCGGGCTCCGTAGTAGCAGGCGCCCGTGGTGTGGAAGCTGCGGCAGGCCTCCGTCTTGTACTTGGGGTGGCGGTAGGGCACGTGCAGCTCGGGGAGACCGTGGGCGAACTGACAGCGCTCGGCGTACTTGCAGAGGCCCGAGGAGGCGTAGCTGGTGCACAGCTCCGTCTTGTAGCGCGTGGAGCAGACCCAGGGGACCTGCGGGGGGGAGAGGGCCTCGGCCAGGGGCAGCAGGGCCTCGGCCAGGGAGAGGCCGGCGGGGTCCCCGTCGGCGTCCTCGTTGGACAGCAGGTTGTCCACCATCTCTTCGTGGTGGGGAGGCAGGAAGAGGTCGTCACTGCTCGTCTGTGGGGGAGGGGCGGGTTATAATTACAAAACTATGAAGAGGAACGCTTTGAAGAGGCCACAATGTTACCTTTGAGCTTATGTAGACACATCTTTTATTTTGTATAAGTTTCATAGCTGCATGCATAGGCCCGCACAGAACTGGGGGCTTATAAAGTTGTAAAACATTGGCAGCAGGAAAATAGTGGGCAAGCAAACGGTCAACACGACTTTTATGCTAAACGTTAAGGAATGTTCAGTAGACGCTTTTGTCCAAAGAGACTTGCAGTAGTGCGTCAGCCACATATGAACACATTGCTGCATACAGAATAAACTAGGAAAACAAAATCTCAAATACGATCATTAAGTTTATAAAAATATGCGCAAACCATGACTCACCTCAAACATCATTGCAACCGGTCGTCCAGGGAGCGAAGACTGGGTGGTTAACTCAATCACTACAAGACCTAGAAAACACCTTGCCAATACAATCAATCAATAAACAAAAAGGCCCGTATCAATGACTACTGTAAAAGAAGTGGCTCGAACAGTCCTGCTTCTCGTTACGGGGGGTCACTGGCACACTCACCGGCGATCACTCGACGGCTTTTAACGGGACGCAAAATAGGAATCAGCTGTGTTCGCGTGTGCCCGTGCTGACGTCAAAGCGATGCTCCAATCAACCAATCAGCAGCGGCGCACTGATAATTGGAGAAGCGTCCTCCTTATCGAATTAGCCGCGGCTGATCACAGTTCCAATAAACAATCAATTGACACCTCGCTAATTAAAGGCCGTCTGACTGAGAGTCGTCTGAATGGGAACTTCACACGAAGTTGGCTTATAATTGTATAATTCTAATTAATTTCGAAATAAAGGTCAATCTAGTCAAGACAACCCTTTACCAAAAACTCGCTATATAGGTCAAACATACCATACAGTAATATTATAAGTTATATATACACAGTAAATAACTGATGAAGTACCTGTGATGTGCGACCACGAAGAAAAAAAAAACCTTTATTTCTTTTCTTATCAAGATACATTAAGGAGGGGGGGGGGGGGAATAGTACAGACATGGGAATAAAAAACACTTAAGAAATAGTTTTGTCAATTGTTGAAGCATGTTTCTCTCTCCCCTCTTACAAAAGCCCCCCCCCCCCCCCCTCTGGCTCCTCCCTTTTTTGAGTTCTGTCCCCTGGGTTCAGACCACTTACCCCCCCCCATGAATGACTAGCTCGGCCCACATCACACCCTCTCAGAACCGCTCCATCATAATGGAGCACTAACCTCACTTTACAATTTATGTTTTAAAAGAAAAATAAACAAAAACCAATCCACTGGAATTTCCATCGTCGTCTTTTTTTCTTCAGACTAATATTTGAAACAAATGTATTTTTTAGTTTAAAGAAACCCTAAGATAAAGAGCCCACATTGGGACCAACCTTGTTTTATAAACCCACCGTGTAGCCTTCTGCATGCCGTGATCAACTCACAGTGAGAGACACTACACGGGAGTTATAATTATCCAATTAACACTTCCACGTCTTCTCACCCCTACCTTCACTAGAGGGAGGTGGTGGTAGGGGGGGGGGGGGGGGGTGTACTAAACAACGGCCAAATCAACTCACAGTTAGAGTTGTACCTGTCACATCACCATACTCCAGATTAAAAGCATAATTTTGCATGAACCCTAATCATATATATATATATATATATAGTGCTGCTTTATCATATCCTTCTCAACAAAAAGAAACTCAGTAACATTGATGCTGTAGTTTAGCACAAAGACTGTAAAAGTCTAAAGGCTTTTCATCACATTTTCTTCTTTCTGGGTTTATGGATGAGAGCATCGAGCAGACTTCTACAGGAGTACCGGAATCAAGAGGAGGGGGGGGGGGGGGGGGGTCCTTGAAGTGAGATTTACATCATTATCATTATCTTTTTTTTAAAAACACGATTTGGACTCATGAGGACATCACCCACACAAAAAAACAAAAACAACCCCAAAAAAGCCAAACACTGTTCATTTTAAATATCAGTCACGTAGCCATGATAAACGCTTCTGAAGCCCGCTCAGCGATCGACGCCCACTTCCTTTCCTCACCCATTAAAACGCTGTGCTGCATCGTATCCATTGCATTTGTACACTGTAGCTTCGCCCACAAAAAAATAAAACAACTTTTTATTTATTTTTTAAAACACCCGTTTCTGATGTAGGCCCACAAATGTTCTCATCAAGGGCTAAAACGGCTGTAAAAAAACAAAACACCAACAAAAACCCGGTGACAAATCAATCAAAACGAATTGAGTGGAAGAAGATAAGAAACTCTTCAGTCGGACAAACGAAAGCAGAACCAGAGTGAGACCGAGAGGAGAGACACCAACTTGGTGGGTTGGATGCCGAGGGTCTGTCTGTGATGGTAAACCCCACATAAAGGAGGGGGGGGTGGGTGGGGGTCTTTACATGGAGCCCGTGGTCCGTTCCTGATCAGTCCCGTCTCCTGGCGTTGGTTCTTTTTATTAAAAGAGGGCTTCCAACTGTGATGTGTGAAGTGTTCTCCGGGGGCAGAAGCAGAGGGCTAGTATATATAAAAACAGTGGAACCTGGACACGCTGAACACTCTCCCCACACACACGGCCAAATCCTTCAGTCTTCCACTTCCTTTTTCGGGTTGCAGGGGGGTGAGAAGTCCAAATCCAGTTTTACAAATACAAAAAAACAAACCCAAAGCCCAGTTGCTGTGTGAGGAACATGCTTAAGAGTCCTCCCCGTTTTTCCCCCCCCCCCCCACCCTCACGTCCTCCACTCAGGTGTCAGCCTGTTAGATGGTGCTAATATTTACAGATAGACCTGGAGGTGTGTGTGTGTGATAGATCACTACAGTTCAAGGATGACGCGGGCATCTTGATTTTTCAATTAGACATTTTAAAATATCCTTTAAAAAAAAAGATAGAGAGAGATAGACGAGAGTGAGAGAGAGAGAGGGGGGGGTGGGGACTATAAGACCTAGGAGTTGTTCTACATGTGTTTTGCCATTTTATTGGGTACGAAGGAAACAAAATGTCACCTTATGTGGTGTGTGTGCGCGCATCAACACTCCTGGGAAGCATCTGACCATCAAAGAAGAGACAAAAAAAGAAAAGAAAATGGAGCTAGAGAGAAAGAGACAGAAATAATTGGACCACCACCACGTATGGGCGTGGGGAAACTCCGCCCCCCTGTACGTGCTTGGCCCCCTGCCACAAAGACCCGCCCCCCCAATCCCCAATCCAGGTGCTAAATCCTTCTTGGCCCTCCTCCTCCTCCTCTTCCTCAGTCCTCCAGAACGATGGGCTCGCTGGTGCTGGAGGGCATCAGGGGCATGGGGGGGGCGCGGGGCGGGGGTGGCGGGGGCGGCAGCTTGATGCGGACCGGGAGGTGGGGCTTCCGAGCCGCCCGCCGCATCTCGGACTGGCTCAGGTGTTTCCTCAGGGCCCTGGAGGGGGAGGAGGGGGTCAGAGGTCAGCTTACAGGGCCTTCTCTCATGCGGGTGAGACAGCGTAGGGATACATTACTACGTATAGTGTTCTGGGGGATTGTATCTTGGACATGGACACCTTAAATACTCAATATCTTATTGTTCTTTAGGTTAATGAAATGCACTTTTGACTTCTGGTGACGAGTTGTTCTCTCACCTTCCTTTATTGAAACGCACTATTGTAAGACGCTTTGGATAAAAACGTCTGCTAAATGTAACTGGAATGTCTAAATCTGGAGGATTGAATCCTCTTTATTGGTCACATGTTCACACAGTGAAATGTTGTGAAAAAGTTTCTCTTCATTTAACCCATCCTAGCATTAGGAGCAGTGGGTATCAGCTATTGGATATACAGCTGCCCAAAGGGGAGCAGTGTAGGGGTCTGGTGCCTTGCTCAAGGGCACCTCGGCAGTGCAGCCAGGTGTTTCGGGACTTGAACCTTCCGGTTTCCCAAGCCCCAACAGCCAGAGCTATCCTGCCGCCCCCTAGTGTCTCAATAAGGATTTAGATCATCTAAAACCCTATTTTTAAATGACTCTGTTGAAGGTAATGTATATATATATACGTGACACACATTCTATAGCATTCTGCATCAGGTCAGTTCACACCGACCAGTCAACTGAATCCGATCCTCCAGTCCTGACTTTAAAGTGACACGGAGACTTCCCGCTGCTCTGCTGATGTAAAGAGGCGGCGAGAGAGAGAGAGAAGGCTCACCTGGTGTCCTTGGTGGCCACGAACACCACGGGGTTGGGGGCGTCGCCCTGGTTGACCTTCTGCCTCTTGATGACGGACTGAGAGGTGGTCCTCAGGCCCGACGTGAACGGCCTTCCGTTGGTGGAGAAGGGAACACCCCCGCTGGCCTGCTGAGGACACCAGAGAGACACGATAAACACATTTAAATACGTCATATCACTACCCCCCCCCCCCCCCACCGGCCTGCTGAGGACACCAGAGAGACGGAGTGAGAACCCCAGGGGGCTGAAGTTGGGACTCTACTCATGGTGACCTCGTTACTTGGAAACCCATTCAAGAGATAACACTATGAATCCCAGATGGGAAATGGGGATGAAATTGAAGCGACACAATTAACCAATTAAAATAAGTATATAATATCAATATCAATATAAAAATAACGAACACTGCAGTAAGTGTAATGAGTCCAGAAAGTCCAGCTAAAGTACAATAGTGTATGATGGTGTAATGTAATATGGATGACAGTGTTCTCGCCCGTGCTGAATACAGCTCAACGGTGAGGTCCTCTGTGGAGCTACTGACGTTGTCGAAGGGCCTCTTCCCCAGCAGGCCGGGCCCCCCTCGGGGCTGGCTGGTCTGGTTCCGGTTGATGGGCGGAGGGAGTCCGCGGGGAGCCTTCAACTTCAGGGGGGCGGTGATGGCTGCAGGGAGGAGAGAGGAGGAGGAGGAGGGAGGACAGAGAGAGGAGGAGGGCTCCCGTTAGGACCACACACACACGGTACATCTCACGCTTAGGCAGCGGTGATGAGAAGGAACAGCACCAGGACTTGCCTAGATCCTTCACGATGGTGGCCAGCGACTGGCGAGGGATCACCCGGTTCTTCTGAGGGTTCTTGGTGGCTTTGGGAAGCCTGATTATACCTGAGGGACGGGAAGGTAGACGGGGAAAAAGGTTAAGCAACAAACGTCATAGATCGGTGAGTGATTAACAGTTAAGGTTAATCCATACAAGTAAATTAAATCAGTTTTACTCCCCACACACACCTTGCAATAACACACCCACCAACAGACCAACACACAGACAGACAGCGAGAGAGACACACACGAGAGACAGTCACACCCAGACAGACACACCAACTCTCCCTTACACTCCGCCTTGACGGCGTTGGCGTTGACCGAGGCGTAGGGGCGGCGCGCGGCCCTCCGCGGCTGCAGGATGTCCTGGCAGACCCGGCGGGCGATGCGGGTGAGCTTGGTGGTCTGCAGGATGAAGGTCTGCCGGTTCTTGGCCAGCAGCTTGGCCCGCCCCTCGTTGCGGGTGAACGGCGACAGGCCCTGGGCCTCCTGGCGCGTCATGTGACCACGGGGAGCTCCCGACTCCTGCAACGCACCAGAATAAACTTAACATCTAGCACAATGCAATCCATCTCAGACTGGATTCTCTCCCTGACCATTAATCTAATCACCTAATCACCACTTCCATAACCCCTGGTTGGTGGGGAATGGTGTGTGTGTGTGTGTGTGTGTGTGTGTGTGTGTGTGTGTGTGTGTGTGTGTGTGTGTGTGTGTGTGTGTGTGTGTGTGTGTGTGTGTGTGTGTGTGTGTGTGTGTCCTATAATTCTGCACATATATCTCATACTTACTAGTATTTATACCTGTTTTTACATCTTATTTAACCACTGTACATTATATATTACCATGCACTTTACTGCAACATTTGCCCTCTGGTTTGATGGCAAATTATTTTCACTGTACTGTGCAATGACAATACATTAGAATCTAATCTAATGTGGGTTGTGTCAGGAATATGCAATGAATGAATGAATGTGAGAGATCCCCGACATACAGAGCCAGCTCTAGCGGCGCCCTCTAGCTGTGTGGGGGTCTTCAGGCCTCCGTATTTCTTCCAGTAGATCCAGCAGGAGGCGCACAGCCTGCACTGCATGTTGGGGGGTCCCCAGGCGTACCACTGGGGGGACTGGGCCGCTGGAGGGGGGGGGGGGGGGATGGACGACACAAGGAGAGCGTCACTCAACTGGAGACGGCATTCAACCACAAAACTAATGGAAAACAATTGGAAAAGATGGTAAAGGTGGCAAAAGGTGGCAAAATCTGACGTTTTTCAGGGCTGACATCTTTTAACTGTGATTGGCTGGTTTAAATGTAAAAAGATAAGAACATCCACAAGCATCATCTGTATATATATATATATATATTTTTTTTTTAAATCAGAATCATTTTTCCAAGGCACATTGTACACAGTGTAACACACTGCAGGGTTTCCCACACAGACTTTACTTGAGCGGGCCGCCCAGTTAGATTAACGGCCTCCAAAGTATATATTTATTTATTTATTAGTTTGATCCGTCCGAGAGCACGACGGCATCCCCGATCGATTAACTAGTGATCAATGATCCCCTCACTCTGCTATGGCGTGAAGGGTCTGCTGTAGGGACGGTACGATTCACCGGTGAGCATCGGCACACCGGCCGCAAAGTTCACCAAACGATTGCCTGGAGTCGAGATGTATGGTTTCTTTAAATCTTTGCATCGGTTAAATCCGATGTATTTTGAATATTTCTAAAATCGCTAAAAAGGTCTCTCGTCCCATTCGGTGATCACATAGGACTCGTTTTGCAGGCAGATAAACGCCAGGCCCACTGCTCTGCTCTTTATCGATCACACAGGACACCATCAGCTGTCAGTCTAAGCATTGTAAACACAGAAGTTAAACTACCGTGTGCCATCTTTGTGCACACAATTCAATAAATCTAAATGTTCTTAAAAATGTCACATATTTGTATTGTTCCCCCCAAACATCAGCTACAAGTATATTTCAGATCTGTGGGAAACACTGCACTGGGTTAGTGTGCGTTAGGTTAACACACTGGGTTAGTGTGCGTTAGGTTAGCACACTGGGTTAGTGTGCGTTAGGTTAACACACTGGGTTAGTGTGCGTTAGGTTAACACACTGGGTTAGTGTGCGTTAGGTTAACACACTGGGTTAGTGTGCGTTAGGTTAACACACTGGGTTAGTGTGCGTTAGGTTAACACACTGGGTTAGTGTGCGTTAGGTTAACACACTGGGTTAGTGTGCGTTAGGTTAACACACTGGGTTAGTGTGCGTTAGGTTAACACACTGGGTTAGTGTGCGTTAGGTATGAGTTCTGGTCTTACTGTGGCAGCTCTCGCAGCTCAGGCCCTTCTGGAAGCCGGCCGGAGCTCCGTTCATGCCAGGCTTGCTCCCGGGGGCCATGATCTGGTTAGGGTTTGGTTTGGTGCTGGAAGACAAGAGGGTCGGTTAAGGATCAGGGAGGGAGGGAGGGAGGGAGGGAGGGAGGGACACACACACACACACACACACACACACACACACACACACACACACACACACACACACACACACACACACACACACACACACACACACACACACACACACACACACACACACACACACACACACACACACACACACACACACACACACACACACACACACACACACACACACACACACACACACACACACACACACACACACACACACACTTTGGGTTGCAGTACAGCGGCATACTCACTAGGTGGGGATGTACACCTGCTTCAGCTTGCTGTCTGCCTCTGCCGCCTTGAGCCGTTTCTGGGAGAAGAGGGGAGATGAATACAGGAGGAGATGAGAATCACGTTGAAATTTATGGTAAATCATCATGTCTAAGTCAACAATAACTAGTCTGTCGGCGGGTGTGTCTGTCTGTCTGTCGGTGGGTGTGTCTGTCGGCGGGTCTGTCTGTCGGCGGGTGTGTCTGTCTGTCGGCGGGTGTGTCTGTCTGTCGGCGGGTGTGTCTGTCTGTCTGTTGGTGGGTGTGTCTGTCTGTCTGTCGGCGGGTGTGTCTGTCTGTCTGTCGGCGGGTGTGTCTGTCGGTCGGCGGGTGTGTCTGTCGGTCTGTTGGCGGGTGTGTCTGTCGGTCTGTTGGCGGGTGTGTCTGTCTGTCGGCGGGTGTATGTGTCTGTTGGTGGGTGTATGTGCGTTTCTGTAAATGGTAAACCACCATGTCTAAGTGAACACTAACTGGTCTTATGTGTGGCCGTACCTGCTGGATGTAGCGGTCTGTGGTCTTCCACATGTAGTAGAACTGGACCACGCTGGCCAGAGACTTCCAGGGCAGCTGCAGGACAGAACAAACCACCATCCTCCTCGTTAGAACCACGGGGGTGATAGACCGCTCTCCTCAGTTATAGGGAATGGCAGGCACACTATCCCCCACCACCCGTACATTTAAAGGAATACAACCAGCTTTGTGCCATTACAATGTGGGTAGTATATTAGGATGAACATTGATCAATTACCCTCCATTTTAACCAGCATTCAGTTTTGCTATTGTGTTCACCAGCATACATTTTCACTGGCTCTGTTGTTCCAACTGTTGTTCTCTGGTCATGTAGCACCAGTTCTCTAGGGCTGTTGTTCCAACTGTTGTTCTCTGGTCATGTAGCACCAGTTCTCTAGGGCTGCTGTTCAAACTGTTCTCTGGTCATGTTAAGTCCATCTACTGCATACACAGCCCAGTTTCATGAAAAGCCCTACTTTGTGGTGGTAAAAGTATATGCAATCGATTCTCTACGCTACACAAAATAAATACGGCACGGCTGCAATTTGCACAACAAATGTGGACTATTTCCATGTATTGGTCGAGCTACATTTCCTTCAACATCCCTCCCAAAAAGTAAACAATAAAACAGGAACAGCGTGTCTAGAGGCCGCGGCCGCGGGAAGGGGGGGGACTCACAAAGTCCTGGCGGATGTCGTTGAAGTCCTTGCCGTACTTCTCCAGCGCCTCCTCGAACAGCATGGCCTCCGAGGCGCTCCACTCCTCCATCTCGTCGCGGCACAGCACGGGCCCCCCCTGGGGCACCAGGGTGGACATGGCCCGGGCCAGGTCGTACTCGTTCTTCTGCAGCGTGTCCATGGCGTGGAACTACACCCAAAAAAAATCAGATATGAAAGCACAATACTTCATTGATGGATCTCAAGTCGTTTACATTCAGACACTTTCAGAAGTTCTCTCATTGTTGGACCCCCACGTTAGCCTGGCTGGGTTCCCCCTGGGCCCCCCCACTGTGCTAGCTAGCGCTGGTAGCTGGAGGCTGAAGAGGGGTTGTACTCACCAGGGTGATGTCTCTGGAGGCCGCCGCGGCGCTCATGTGGAGGCTGGGCTGGCGGATGGAGCTGCTGCAGTCCAGAGCCCGGGCAAAGGTCCCCACAGCTCTGAAACACACACACCATCAACTCTCAGACAATCACAACAAGGCACCATGGATTTGAAATGCTAAAACATGCTGAGAGGAGAGAGAGAGAGAGAGAGAGAGAGAGAGAGAGAGAGAGAGAGAGAGAGAGAGAGAGAGAGAGAGAGAGAGAGAGAGAGAGAGAGAGAGAGAGAGAGAGAGAGAGAGAGAGAGAGAGAGAGAGAGAGAGAGAGAGGAGAGAGAGAGAGAGAGAGAGAGAGAGAGAGAGAGAGAGAGAGAGAGAGAGAGAGAGAGAGAGAGAGAGAGAGAGAGAGAGAGAGAGAGAGAGAGAGAGAGAGAGAGAGAGAGAGAGAGGAGAGAGAGAGAGAGAGAGAGAGAGAGAGAGAGAGAGAGAGAGAGAGAGAGAGAGAGAGAGAGAGAGAGAGAGAGAGAGAGAGAGAGAGAGAGAGAGAGAGAGAGAGAGAGAGAGAGAGAGAGAGAGAGAGAGAGAGAGAGAGAGAGAGAGAGAGAGAGCGACAGCAGCTCAGTCTGCCGAGGTTCCCTTGAGCAAGGCACCAAACCCCTCCCCTGCTCCCCTGCATATACAATAGCTGTCCACTGCTCCTAATACTAGGATGGGTTAAATGCAGAGGAACACATTTTACTGTATGCGTTTGACATGTATGTGACCAATAAAGAGGATTTTCTTTATTTTTTACCCTAATTGTAATTGGTGCTGCTGTGATATTCCCTCATCGGGCCACTAGGGGGACAGCTTGTTTCAAAGCAGCCAACAAAGCCCTGAGCTTCTGCCAACATGACGTGGACTCCCTCCAAAGAGAGACTTGTGGCATATCAACCCCATTTGCTTAGCCAGAATAAATCTTACACTACTTTGAACAAGTTGAAATCAAACTGACCATTAAATAGACCGTTTAACACGATGAAAATAACACCAGACATCTCGGCCCTATGAAAAACACCCCGAGTTGGCCCCCCCGCCACGGCGGAGGCCCCGGTCACCATGGCAACCGAGCGTACCGACGTAACAAGCGGGTGCAAGCAGGTGGCTCACCTCGCCACCACCAGGAACTGGTCGATCTGGGGGTCCTTCAGCTGGTTGTCCGGGTCCCACACCTTGGTCTCCATCTTCTCCTGGATGCGAGTGTCCTGGTTCTCAGCTGTTGGTGTGGGGAGGTAAGTTAGCGTCACTAGCGGTCACAGAATCTGTCGAGGGGGTTCAGCTTTAGAGAGGTAATTTGAAAATGTGCAATGCTCAGAAGAGTCACGCTGTTCTGACATTCCCCTCGTGATGGAGACCACATGATCGACGACCATGACGATGGGGAACGGCAGAGCGGAACGCAGCCGACATCATCAACACACAACTGTTGTGTTCCGTGACTCGGTATGGGTGGTCCCAAAGGGTTGCATGACCAGATGGGAATGAGAAAGGCTGAGCAAAGACACGGGGTCTCCTCGTCATCCACAGACAGCTGCCGACCCCTTTCTAGCATTTGCCCTACACACCCTGGCCTGTAGGGGGCAGCACCGAGTCAATATATAAACAGTTGGTACTATAGTCCAGTGCCTGTTTGAAAGGGGCTGATGGCTTGGCCTCCGATATTGCTGCTCGCAGCTTTCTGCTTTCTCGAGAACCGCTCATGCAAACAACTTCACACTCAACTCTTCCCCGGGTCCTTCGCAACACACTCGGCAAGTGTGAAGTCGATCGGAGGAAGGGTTGTCAAGAAAATCAAGATAAGACAGACAGCCATGCAGAGACTTTTCAGATTTGTCAAGAAATCACTAAATAGTAACAACTTCAATACTGTTGTGATCGAGGACGAACCCTTTTATTAATGAATGGTAATGATTTAATTATATTGTTTATTTGCAAATCTGTATGGTGGTACGACCCAACCGTGACTGTATGTATAATGGTTTGGTCCGGTGGATAGCCATTTGCCAGGGGGACCAGGCTTACCTTCTGCTAGCTTGTCTGGTATCTCGGCCTGGTACTTGGAGCCCACCCGGATCTCCCCCTGGTCCGCTAGGAGGGTCTTCTGGACCGGGTCGAACACCAAGGAGTAGAAGAAACAGTCCTGGCAGACGGAAGAGGAAAATGACACATTGAAGATGGAAGACTAGAGACGATTGAGCCTTCACTACGGAGCTGCACTAGTGTCACTTTAAAAAGCTTTTTGCACCATCCACCATATGAATAAATCATCCATTTTGACACTGATATTTTTATTGTGTATGGTATTGTTATAAAACAGAGTTGTTTATAGTATAGTACAGGGTTACCAAACTAAAGAACTCTCAGGCCCAATTTGAAAATCTGAAAATCTTTGGCGGCCCGCCCAAACCTTTATTCACAACTCTGATCAACACAGTTAAGTGATTGATCAGAAGAGATTTATTTAAGTATTTATATATTAATTGATTCATTATATTTTTTTTAAATATAATTTCAACATTGAATCAAGCCACTTGCATAGGTACACCATTTTAATATTTAATCATAAATATGTTAAGGTACTTCCAAATTATAATTTTTAATTGATTTATTGCAAATGACCCCTCACGGCCCACCTGCAGTGCCTGGACGGGCCACTGGTGGGACGTGGCCCACACTTTGTGAAACACTGGTATAGTATATAGTTGTATAGTGTTGCTTATAGAATAGAAAAGCATAGCTGCTGTGCTGTTGAATGTGGGAGTGAATGGGGGCGTACGCATTCCATCGTACTTGGCATACATTGCAAATAAAAAAAATTGTGAGCTCTTTTAAGAACCCTTCATTGTCTTCATACGTCTCAAGAAACTAAGGCAGCAAGAACATTCTGAATAAACTCGGTCATCCACCGAGTACACACAAATAGTCCTGAGATGACACCAAAACCCCTAGGCTGCAGGGCAGTCAGTTGGTGACCAAGCGACCCCCAGCAGGGGGGCTGGTCTGTAAAACAGACCTACCTCTTTCTCCAGGTAGCCCGCCAGGACATCCGTCTCGTTCAGGAGGGTGACGTTACATTTACCCCTGAAACGGAAGGGATACTTCACTGGTTAGGTTGACTTGACACACACACACACACGCGCACACGCACACGCGTATGTACGGGCGGGGTTACCGTATGTGGGTGGCGGGGAGCGACTCGAACTGCCGAGAGAGGAACAGTTCTCTGTGCTTGAGCTGGTGCTTCTGTTGCTCCGACACCGTGGGCTGTTTGGACTCCTCCTCAAAGTCCTCTGAAAAACACAACCCACATTGACCCAGAGATCAGGAGCCGTTTGGGGACCAAGAGGCTGATCCCCCAGCCTCACACTTCAGACCAATGGGGAGAATGAGTGAGGTTGAAGATCAAATGATGGATGGAGAGATGGAAAATGCTGTGGAATTGAGTTTAATATCAATCAACATGAATTCATGGGGAGCACAATAATATATCCATCGGTTGGAACGGTAAATGTATGTATAGTTTGTATGTATGATTTGATTTAATCAATTATTATTATAATTTTTTTATACACCCGTACACTACCAGATCTACGGCCTGGAGTGACTAAGGAATATAAAAATGCTATTTTCTCCATCATCATCCTCCTCATGTGAGTGGATTAAGTGTAAACCAGTGGGATTTCTGTTCTCTGGTAACCAGCAAGGAGACTCTGGGCCTGGAGATTAAAAAAGCCGCTGCAAATTAATCTGGCTGTGTGTGTATGTGTGTGTGTGTGTGTGTTCAGCCACTAGATTGCGCATTCCTAATTCGAGGCAAGTGAGTAATTTACAAGAAGGGGGTTGGGTGTGTGTGGGAGGGGGAGGGGTGAGGGTGGTGGGGGGGGGGGGAGGGGGAGGGGGAAACTATCTTGCTCCATCTCTGTGGACTCCGCCCCTGCACTCAGCCACAGGAAACCCTGTCACCAAAAGAGAGGGCCGGGATCTTAGGCCACACCCCCTTTAGTTAACCCCTCCTGCCACCCCACTCTTTCTCCCCCGCCCCCCCTCCCCCTCACCACCCCTCCCCTTGTCCGGCTAGTCCCTGCCAGACAAAGTAGGAAACCCTGTATACCAAACCTGAGGCGCCCATCCCCCATCATGTATCCACTACCCTCTTCGTTCACACACACACACACACACAGAAAAAGAAAGTGCACACACACGCGCACACACAAGGGGAGGAGGGGGGGAGTCAGGCGAACGCCCATCAAGCAGGCATTCTGGCTCCCTCCTCGCCTCCACAGACACCCACATTCAGTCAAACCCCACTACATGCCCACACACACCACCCCTCCCCTCCCCCTCCCCCACCGACACACAAGATGCACTCTCTTCACCCCCCTTGACAATGCGATGCAAGGCTAAGTTCAAGTTAACCTCTTCTGTGCCACGGCTCTGGGGGCCCTGGTGGCATCAGGGACCACCTTTTGTTTGTGAAAACCAAGCAGAACTTAAAAAAACAACAGTGTGTGTGTGGGGTTTAGGGGGAGCAAAGATGGAGACACAAGAGGGGGAGGAGCTTGGAGGGAGCTTGGAGAGAGAGCGAGAGACTTGCTTGAACGGCAGGAGTAAGGAGTGTGTGGAGCGTGGGCCCTTAATGCAGGAACCGCACTGAAATGGCGAGGCACACCAAAGAGGCCCCTGGGCCCGAAATCAGCAGTGGATCAGCAGGGGTTCTCAAACTGTGGTCCCCTAGACCCACAGTTTGAGAACCCCTGCGTGCTCCAAAGCCTGATGCATCCTCCAGCCATAACCCAGTGTGTCTAGAAGGCCTACAGGAAACCCATGTGACATGAATTAATCCTAGTAGTAGTAGTGGGTGTATGTGACAAGTCCCCCCATAATTGTTCATACCTTGACAAATTAAATTCACGCTTGCATCAATGATCCGATCCAACCGCGCGCGTGTGCGTGCGTGCGTGTGTGTGCGAGAGAGGCATGGGCCAAACCGTGTTACGTTCAAGGCAGTGCGCGAGGAAACCCCACCGCCAGTATGGAGAGGAGGTTGGGGCCCTCGAATTTACAAAGACGCTACCATGCCGAAGGCGGTATTAACGCATCCATTTTGAGGTGTTGGGTGTGTGTGTGTGTGTGTCACTGAGCGTGTGTCTTTGTCTGGAGCGTTGCAGCGAGGGAGGGAGGGAGGGAGGGGTGTGTGTGTGTGTGTGTGTGGGGGGGGGGGGGGGGGGGGGGTGTGGGGGGGGGGGTTTAGCATCGGCGGAGAGGCAGATGAGGGAATTCGATCAGGTCTAGGCCATTAGTGGCTTAGTAGTGTAATGTGCCGAGAAAATATATATATATATAATTTCTTTATCAAATGTCAAAAGATAGTGTTAACACACCTGCCCTATATGGATGGTGCAGGTACCAGCAAAATGTTGAAGGGGAACCGTCACACAATTTAATACAAGAGTTACGTTATTAAAAGAGTCAAGTTCCACCATTGCCATCCTATGGACAGTGTCAATCCCAGACCTATGGACAGTGTCAATCCCAGACCAATGGACAGTGTCAATCCCAGACCAATGGACAGTGTCAATCCCAGACCAATGGACAGTGTCAATCCCAGACCTATAGACCGTGTCAATCCCAGACCTATAGACCGTGTCAATCCCAGACCTATAGACCGTGTCAATCCCAGACCAATGGACAGTGTCAATCCCAGACCTATAGACCGTGTCAATCAAAGACCTATGGACAGTGTCAATCCCAGACCTATGGACAGTGTCAATCCCAGACCTATAGACCGTGTCAATCCCAGACCTATGGACAGTGTCAATCCCAGACCAATGGACAGTGTCAATCCCAGACCAATGGACAGTGTCAATCCCAGACCAATGGACAGTGTCAATCCCAGACCAATGGACAGTGTCAATCCCAGACCTATGGACCGTGTCAATCCCAGACCTATGGACAGTGTCAATCCCAGACCTATGGACAGTGTCAATCCCAGACCTATGGACCGTGTCAATCCCAGACCTATGGACTGGGAGTTGATGCCGATCCCATTTAAACTAATCCAGAAAGATGTTTGCAACGGTGTCTTTCATACCAACTGGCCTCAGTTCCATTAGCTACTCCTGTGAGATACACCATCTTGTGCTACACTGAGCCCAGCAACCTCACACCAGCTGCAGTTTGAAAATCCTTTCCTTGATTTATTCCCGATGGCTATTGCATTACCAATTATGACTTAAGTAAATATCTCCATGTACATGGTACTCCACTACGAGTTTACCCGTAACAATGAGCATTGGGAAAGCAGGCAAAAGTGTGCGTTCTCTATTTGCCACTGCAGGTGTCAATCTAAACGGGTATTTGTTCGTTCCTTTAGTCCCCATCGGTCGAATAGGGTTAGGTGCAGCCGGTCATTCAAGTCTGCACTTGTCACCCAGAAAATCCTGTTTATCCTGAGTCGCCAAGGAAAACCCCGCTATGGTTCACACACACCGGCTCACTACTCGTCTCCTCCCCGTAGTGGGCCCACGTCTTATCTACACAAGCCTCTCTTTAGATGGATCATTTGGGAATCAGAAATTGACCAGTTTAACGGCATTGCAAAAGGTTGGCTTTTGGGTGTAGGTCTGCAGGCTGCTTTATGGACCCTAAAATGTGTCTCCTCAACGTCGTTCGTCCCATTTAAACTACTTGTACGCACGCAACAAAAATAATACAAATAAACCAGTTGATTGAAGAATGGAGGCGAGCCACACTCACTTGCATTGCTGTCGGCCAGCGTGTTGAGGTTCCCCGAGATGTCCCTCCTCCTGAAGAGACACACCACCTTGGCCTCCACGTTCCCATTGGCCGTCTAGGGGAGCACACGGAGAGATCCACACGGAGGATTAGCATGGAAACGTGTAAAGTACCGATATCCGGTACGCATCTACCGACCATCACCCACCACGCGTGGCTTCACCTCATGTGGTGATTGGTCATAGGTTAGTCTAGTACTAGACGGTGTGTGCCAGCTCTGGAGCCACCACAGTGAATCATAACCCATCTTCATGCCCCATACAGGCGTCGATGTCCAGGTGCAGAGTTTGCCGTGAAGCGTGAAAAAGGGGTCACGAATCAAACGATATTCAAGACGCCTTTCACCGCTTCTTATGGATGTGGACCCATTTGGCCCAATTACTTCCTGGTGCCCACTCAAAGCTGCACATAATACTGTAATAATGAGCCGTGTTATCAAACCAAAAACACAAATCAATTATTTATGGCCATAATATATACAGTATACACACATACAAGCATAGATAGGAGGAACAAATCAACTGGCATACAAAGACGTTTTTTTGGTATTTCTCTATCTATCTATCTATCTATCTATATATATCTATATATATACAGCCCCCACTACGTCTAGGCTCTGTGTGCTTTGCAGTAGCTCAGTCGGTTCAGACTTGGGGCTTGGGGACCCGGAAGGTTGCCAGTTTAAGTCCCCGAAACACCTGGGTGCACTGCCGAGGTGCCCTTGAGCAAGGCACCAGACCCCTACACTGCTCCACTTTGGGCAGCTGTATATCCAATAGCTGATACCCACTGCTCCTAATGCTAGGATGGGTTAAATGAAGAGGAACTAATTTCACGGTGTGTGTACATGTGACCAATAAAGAGGATTCAATCCTCCAGATTTAGAATAGGATTTAATTTCGTTTTTTGGAGTTGGGTGACAAATAAACAAAATTTCAAGGTTTTAATTAATAATAATACTAATAATAATAATGCAACAATTACAATTATTTCTAAAACTGAAAAAATGTGTTTGCCAATGCCTCGGAAGTTTAGACTTTGAATCAGTGTCTGAAATCGATGCATTTCCTGTATTTCGCCGCCACCGTTGTACCGGCTGCTGTTCACTTCATGATATCACTCAGTGTGCTGCCATCGGTACTTGAAGATGAAGTCCTCCTGGTGCTAGCTCCCCACCCCCCGTGACCCCATCCCCCTTCAGTTGAAGTGTTCCATAAACCAAGTGTAATCCCACTGACTGGGGACAGGCGGGCTAGCGTCACGGACCAGCACTACAGGCGTGTGTGACACAGGAAGCTCGTCTCCTTCCGTTTCCAGAGACAGCGGACAGGTCAAGCCGGCCAGGACCCGCGGTGTGGCGGGCGGCTGGCTTGGGAGGCAGTCAAAAGTGGGCGCCTATACGCCAGTATAAGGAAGATGAGGCACCAGCAAGCATGCCTTGGAACTGGTTTGGTGCTTGAGGGAAAAACTGTTGCTTTGGCTGAAATTTCACCCATGCTTTTGGAACACTATATACTGCCAGCAGAGCGGTAGTATATCTTAAAACTACATTTACCACCCACGCGGCTGATGTCAAGAGTGACCTTGACTCTCTGGTGGAGCGCTTTTTTAAAAAAAAGTACAGTTGGGAGTCTTTTTGAGTGGTGCGGAAAAGCAGCATTTGTTGGTGTGTAATTGTGGCGTTTCTGGTTTCCATGCCCAACATTTAAAAACAGATCTTCGGAGGAGGAGGAATCTGACCCCCTGTGACAACAATATGAAACCTGCTCTTTTCGATGGCGTTTGCTGATTTCCAAAACAGATTTATATATAAATGCATCACAATTCAAGACAATAAGTGACAAGTGAAAAAAACAGACCTTGTTGAGTTCTTCTATTCTGCGAATCAGGTAGGGGTTGCTGGACGAATTCTCAAAGTACACGTAATCTGGAAGAGAGAGAGAGAGGAACACAAAATCATGAATGCCGAATATAATAAGTGGCTTCTTGTCATTGTTCAGAGATTACAGGCCTCCACCTCTGCTATAAACCAGCGCTAGCAACAAACCAGTCTGAACGACCCACAAAAGCTACCGCCGTGACAGCCGGCCAGCAGCAGCACACGTACATATTAGCAAGTTTCCTATTGAACAAAATTACTTTTGAGAAAGGAGGAAATAAAAGAAAGGTAGTAGTAGGGTACAAAGACCAGAGTGGTACCAGTCTCTTAATAGACCAGAGGAGGGTATCCAAGCTCCCATTGGGAGCACTTAACAGACCGGTGCAGTGGACCACAAAAAAGGGGGGAAAATAATAATTCACTCAAACTTGACTTTCGACACAGATGAATGGCTGGGTGTCTCACAACTGGACAGACGGGGATGACTATGAACCCCTATCTGGGTCACATCAAAAAGGTCGAGATTGAGCCATCACCAGTGAGTGCAACAACATCTAAATTATATTTAAAAATATTCTTTAAACAAAGCTGCAAGTCTTAATGCACACCACTGGTTTAAGGCGCAGGTGATGCACAGTGAAGGGAGAGGACATAAACACCAGCGTACAACGTCTGAACATAATCACTATTATGCAAGAGCGATGACCCACCACAGCCCACTGTGTAACTATGACGAGGCCCAGAGACATGTCAACTGAGGTTGGAGAGTGACATGACGGAGCTCGGAGCTCCCCGAGCTCTCCTTTAGAACATGTCGGGTCATAATTCGAAAGAAAAAGACCAAAACATTAAATATAAATTTGTTCTAGGGACCGGCCATGGATCAGCTCAATCATCCGTTGACCTGGTTCCCACACTGGCGTTGCTCATGGAGGATGCTCCATAGACACATTGTCATGGGCCGTCTAATACCGGGAAAGGGAACTTGTGTTCCGAAATAGATCAACGGGGCTCGTAACCCCACACACACACACACACACACACACACACATACATACATAGAGAAGGGACAACAAACCAAAAATGAGAGAGCTGCTTCTTCTTAGTGAGTCACCACGGAGGAGCCACTGTATTACTCGTGTCCCTGTTACATAACTATAACCATATAGACCTGGTTCCCACATTGGGGAACACCGTGACCCAAAGACAGGCCCTCATCTTCACGTCTGTCTGATCAGCACCCCCCCCCCCCCCGTCTGTGGCGGCGTTGATGCCCACTGGGACACATTAGGAGCACAGAGCGATACCGCCACTGCGGACCTGCACTGATCAGTGAGAAGAGGAGGGCTATAGGGGGAACCCAATAGATCAATGATCCACTGAGGAGGAAAATAATAATAAAGACAGCCTGGCTCTTTGTTAGCCAGCCTATAGCACCTGCATCCTCTGAAGAGAGAGAGAGAGAGAGAGAGAGAGAGAGAGAGAGACACACCGCCGCTTAATTTGCCTGCATGTGGTCAGCAACGGCTATCAAGACGTCGTTATGAGCAAAAGGTTAAAGGGTATAACCGACGGAGCACGTATACAATCACTTCCCCATCTTGGAGCAGAAACAAACGGCGGTTAAATACGGGGGAAATATCTGGCGAGATTGAGCATGGGGGGGGGGGGGGGCTGGGGCTGTTTGGTGTAATGGTGTTTAGAGTGTTGGCTGGAGATGTACGCAGCTAGAAGTGGCCCAATGTGCTAGGTGCTTGTGGGTGACTGAAGAGGGATACACACGCGTCGTATACAGACAAGCACACACACGGAAACCCTTTGACTAATCTCAGAGTACGGTAACGATCGTACATGTATTCTTAACGCCGCACGCTTCACGGAGAGCTACTCGTGTAAGCGCACCGTGGACGCCGCACGCCTAAAAACCACGCAAAAAAAACGTGAATCCCATCCCAATATTTTACAGATGTGAAGAGGAAACAGCTGATTTTGTAGCATCCACTTGTTTCACCCCCTAGATTGTGTTTCGTTCTTGATTCATGAATGAATGGTCAATAAACTCATTATTGTCGCTATATGGACATAACGTGGTATTGTGTGCATACACAGAAGAATGGAGAACCCTGCTCTGACCATGGTGAATAGACATGTGGTATTGATGTCACGTAGGGCTCCATTGGTCATGAAAAAGAGGGAATATCTGAAGAGGCACAATGACAAACAGTCTGGCTTATGACAAATGTTAGAATACAGCCACTTTATGATGAACCTCATATTCCAATTAAAAGTTAAATGGCGATATTGAATCATGCACAATGGGTTGTTATTTCAGAATGGAACTTGCCACTTGGTACCGCAGAATTGCAAAGTGTTTTGCACCAGCGTTATATTGTTATTAGTGTATATTGTGCACGGATGCCGAGGAAATGGCCATGAAAAGAAAAAAAAACATTTTTTTAAAGCTGGTTCTCCATGCAAAGTCAAAATGACAGAAGACACATACCCCATCACTGAAAACAGTTTTCAAAATGGCTATATTTTTGATAACACACACAGAAGGCATAAGTGCTCCACCAAGAACCAGTGTCTGGCAGGGGAAGCAGAAAACAAATAGTAACACGTCCTTTCCAAAAATATAACGGTAAGTCTACAGTTCCTGTTACGCGTGAAGGTGTTTTTTATTTAACCATAGACAAAGTACTTAGACATAAGCAATGTCAGGTTCAATATGGTACATATACATGTATACCTGTTTGTATCCAAAGTGCAATACCACAACAAAACGCATTATAACATGCAATATGCATTTATATGAGGCAGGTTAGCAATGACAAAAAGGTAAATGAATACAAAACATCTTCCAAAACAAATGTATGTAAGATAAGCATGGCCTATACTTTTTGGGGTTCAAATCACTACTACTGCAAGAAGCACTTGTAGCCCAATAAGAAGCAATGACAGAGGCTTTCTTGGTAAGAGTGTAGGGACCAGGTTCCCCAAGGAAGGCCAAGTCCAGACCAGGTTCCAGAGCCACGGCTCTCTGGGCCAAGTGGCTAGTGGGAGTTGGAAGGAAGGAATATGCCATCACTTTATGTGGCATTAATGGCCAACAGTAAAAAATATAAATAAAAATGGCGCTGAAATTAGTGTCATAATAATAATAAGTGCTGAAATCCCCATACCGGGCCTATAAACTGTTTACTATATAGTATAGTGTAGAGGAACACCAAGTCTGGACCCTTGTGGCCGGTGTATTCCAAAAGGAAGACGTGTCGAAGTATCCCCACTGGTATAATGGAGACCTGTATATATACAATGTGAATAAAACAGAAACACCACATACGAGCCATGCACAATACAGAATGCATGTGTTAAATGTGCAGAAAATAAAACACATCAACATGCACACAACGCATTATTTTGGGGGTGGATCTAAATAAATAGTTCATGCACTATATCGATTAGGTACCAAGTGATCGATATATGCCAGCTCGTTTAGTTTCCGTCAACTCAATTGGGCATTACTATCCCTTTCGTATTGTGTGTATACTGTATGTATATATATATACACACACACACGAGTGTCTTGCGACTTTAAAGTGGAGACAGGCTATGTGTTGTTTTTTTTACAAGTTGTGTATAGTAGTACTTGCTACAGTTGGAAGTGTTAGTAAAAGAGTCACAACTTTGCAAAGTACTTTCTTGAAATGCACCAACAAAAAAAACGTGCTTCCCAGTTTCAGATAAAACTACCGACATGCAATACTTCACTAAACTAAAAATAGTTTTAGAGTCTCCAACAACAACCTGTACAGAACTTAACCGCCCAGTGAACAACAAACTACATGTCGTCGTCCCCCGTCCAACGACACGAAACCAGCCCGCTCCGAAAGCTAACTTCGTGAGCTAGTTAGCACCCGGTGCTAACCCAAATCAAACGGCGAGGTCGCCCGACTGTTAGCTACAGAAATTAGCGCCACCGCCACATTAGGATAAGCTAACCGGCTAGCCAATGTTAGCTTTCAGCTAGCGCTCGTTAGCGGCTAAACACACAATCAGCTAACCCGCTAGTAGTAGCACGCACGCTAGCCCCCCCTTCTGCCGCCGAACAATCACTTTTAGCGGGGTGGTGGGGGTGGTGGTGTGTGGGGGGGGGTCATATTAAAATATATAACTTTATCAATAATTACCTCCCACTCGGTACATGTTGGCCGCCATTCTCTTCTAGTCACCCCCGATCCAAGCGCCCGGTCCCGGAGGGGTTTCCCCCTAAAAAAAATGTCGACCTGGAGCCTCTCTCTCTCCGTGTAGCCGTTCATGTACCGCGACTCCCCCGCCGAGGAACAAAGCCGCTCCGCCGCCCAACAGCCCCGCTCCGGCGGCTGGAAAAGTTCAAAGTTTCCGCTCCGATCCTCCGCGGCGGCTTCCTTAAAACAACCCGCCGTCTTTTGTCTCGGTCCTTCGGCGACCTTCCTCTCCTCTCCCTCCGTCTTCCTCACCCGCTCACCACGCATTCACGCTCACACACTCTCTCACACACACACACACAGCCACAGCGCCAGCCCTTGATAGCTAGCCTGTCTCTTACTCCACTCTTCCTCCCATCCTCCGCTCCCAGCTTCATCCTCCTCTTCTTCACCTCACCGCTCGGTTCACACACGCGCGCACGCGCGCGAACACACCACACACCACACACACACCCCGCCCCCCCCTGCTGCCGCCCGCCATCCCCCCTCCCCCCCGCCCGCTCGCTCGGGAAACGTCATCTTCGGAGCAGAGACGGACTCGGCAATCTCCGGTACGCGCCGAAATATTATACAGTAAAAAAAAAAGACCATCATATTCCACGGCCACGTCCACGCGCACGCGCGCGCGTGGACGTGTTCAAAGTTAAACGAGTTGTCGTGGTGGACGATTACGATTACATGCGACGACGAACACGCCGGAAATATATATATATTATTTAATATATATTAAATATTATATATATATAATATTTCATATATATTCATATATATATATATATATATATAATATTTAATATGTATTCATATATATATATATATACATACAATGAATAAAGACAACGCTTGAGTTTTCTATAAACACATGAATCATAACAGAGGATTCGATGCCCAAAAGCAGTGCAACACAGGATGGATGGGCTTTACCGACACACATTCACTCTCATTCATTCACTCGTTCACTCTCATTCATTCACTCTCATTCATTCATTCACTCGTTCACTCTCATTCATTCACTCTCATTCATTCACTCGTTCACTCTCATTGCTCATTGTTTCACTCGTTCACTCTCATTCATTCAGCTTCATGGAGTTGGGGTGCGTCGAGCCAAAAACCTCCTCCCAACGCGCTTACCCACGTAGTTTAAATGGGGACCAACGACCGTCTTTGCATCATTTAGCAGTTCTAGAGCTGCCCTCTAGCGGCACATGGTGCACACTGCACCCCCAAGACACGACCCAGAGTCAGCGAAGAATTAAAACGAGCCAGTCTAGGTTATTCTGCCCTCTAGCGGCACATGGTGCACACTGCACCCCCAAGCCACGACCCAGAGAGTCAGCGAAGAATTAAAACGAGCCAGTCTCCTCCTCCGTCGTCTTTTAATGTAGGAAATACACACATGTCATCAACAACTTAAACAAATATATTGATATCTGAGATGTGTTGTAGATTTGTTGTCAGTCATAGACACACACACACACGCACACACACACACACACACACACACACACACACACACACATTAACGCTGTTAGATGAGATGTCGACCAAATGCAGTAATTGTTAATATAGTAATCCACATCCAATGGTTAGCACACATGTTATCATAACTGTTATGGTGTGTTATGGTTATGGTTACTAGTAGTAAACCGAATAAACATGGAGATAAGGAGATAAAAAGCCACAATGGAATGTTATTTGAGTGTATGTGTGGATGGCAGAGGTCACATGGCGGTGTGAAGATGGGTTACACATCTTCCTGTCGTCTAGGTCTTCTACTTCTGCGGCGTGTACAACATGTTATATAACACATATACATGTTACATAGCATGTTAGACCTTCTATTGTGTGCAGCGTTACTTACTGACGACTCTCAAGTCATCTTTCCAAATATACTGGACAGAAATTAAAGAAAATGAATGCTTAAAAAATATGACCCAGAACTGGGGCAGGCCCATCTTACTGGAACCACCAGTAAAACCATCGTATGTTGTATTCTCCTGGTTCTCTTGGTGTACACACACACACATACAGACACACATACAGACACACACACACACACACACACACACACACACACACACACACACACCACACACACACACACACACACACACACACACACACACACACACACAGTAAACCTTACACATATTTGCTTAAGAACATTCATTCTCAACACAACACACTCAATACTAAATGTATATTGAGTTGCTGTGTGTGCTCAGAAGAATATATGTATCATTCCATATTGTTATTACAATGTGCATGTGCGTTGTGAATACATATTATAACTATAATCTAACACCAGACTCTGGCAGGTAAACCCTTCTGTATGGGTAGTTTGTGGAGTATGAGTAGATTGTGCACATTTTCTTATTCTTTCTGATGCTAAACCTACAAGCCACGATGCCCAGTTAGTAAACAGGTCTGAACGCCCAGAGAGAGTAAGGCCTTAACTGACAAAGCCCAAAGCGCGTGAACAAAGGTCTACTCTGAGTAGTCCAAACGCCCTCAAACAGGGGGGGGTTCCTTCCCCTTCAGCTGGCGGTAGGTTCCGGGGAGCTGGTGGAGGTGGAGGTGGAGGCCAGCCTCTCGCGGCTGCTGCCTCCGCCTCCGCCTCCCCCCACCACCCTCCACTGGAGGATGCAGGTGTCCTTCCCTCCCATGGACAGCAGGTGGCGGTCACTGTGCGTGAAACACACGTTGGTCACGTGACTCCCGTGGCCGTCGTACATCAGGCTGGGCGCCTGGAAAGGGAAAAGCACAACAATAAATAAATTAATAACAAGAACCAGAAAAGTGGCATTTATGTCTTTTCTTATTATGGTAAACCTTTTTCAAAAGGCACTGGACGGTGTGCAGGTAAGTCACCCCACACACACACACACACACACACACACACACACGCACACACACACACACACGTTGATGTGTGTACATTTCATTAACTGACACATGAATTCACCACTCCAAACCCTCACAATCTTTAACTGGAATGCATTTTAAGAAGAAGAAGTCAGGGACCCACAAGTCTGAACTTGTAGCGCTTGGTATCATAGGTATGGAATATTAATATTACATAATGAGATGAAATACCGTCTGGGATTTTGATCATGTTCACACTTTTTTTCTCACGATATGAGCGGGATATATTTAGTTGTGATAACCATAGTATTGATTATGCCAGTGGTTCCCAAACTTTTTCTGCAGGTCCCGCCCCTTTTGTAGGTAAATATTGACATATCAGCCCCCCCCACCCCCCCACCTCCATGCACCCTCATCAAGACCCTCTCAGACTCGTCCTTTGCTTGCACACTCCTATAGAACTGATTTAAAACATGGTCTGTAATTAATACAGAACTGCAAATCTTGTTCCTATTAAGATGTACCGATTCGCATCAATTATATGTAGCCTCGCTACGCCCCGCATGTCATCACTCCGGTCCCCTCTATAGGGCCGCGCCCCCCAGTTTGGGAACCAGTGGGTTGGTATAGGGTGTGTTGCGGTGTGTGTACGTTGAGGTACGGTAGGGTCTCTGGACCTTGGGCTTGGGACAGGGGTACTGGAAGAGGTGGACTTTGCAGAAGTCGTCGGCCACCGCCACCAAACTCTCGCTGTGGGAGCGGCACAGGGCGTTGATGTCCGTGCCGTCCGAGCCCTCCAGCCACACGCCTGAAGGGAAGAGCAGGGAAGGCCGTTTGGTTTCATGGTTCAGGAAACCGCGTCAACGAGATCTACCTCAGTCTCCAAATTGGGATTATGGCCGGCTTATAAGCGAGGTCGTTAAGACAAGCGTCCCGCTTGTCTTAACGACCTCGCTTGTAAGCCGCGTTCGACACACGGACTGAATGCAAGGCAATCCTAATAATAATCCAAATATCGTGATAGGAGTAAAAACCTTTAATTCTGCACATATCTCATACCTACCCTATATAAGTAATTGTTTACCTGTTTATATGCCTAGTAGACAGTTTTTTTACATCTTATTTAACCGCTGTACATTATAAACTAAAATGCCCTGTACTGCAACGTTTGCACTCTGGGTTGGAATCCAATTGATTTAG
>CM051021.1:2043703-2051203 GCA_027704905.1 Muraenolepis orangiensis | reverse complement strand
CAGTAGAGTGCAGACCTCCACCACACCAAAAGGTCTCCTGATCCGGATTCAGATCTGGACTCAGATCTGGATTCCGATCTGTATCTGTGGCAAAATCTAATCAACTGTTCCTTGGCCCATAAGTCATTTAAATTAAGTACAATGGAATGCTTACTCCCCATTCCCTCCTGCAGCCTGAACTACAATACTATACTAAACTAAATGCTGTAAACAACACTATATACAACCTATTATATGCTATACTTTATAATATAAAAATCACTATATACTATACTATGTACTATACAACACTATCTTGCTAACAGACAAACAGATAAACAGACAAACAGACAAACAGACAAACAGACAGCAAACAGACAGACCAACAGACCAACAGACCAACAGACCAGACAACAGACAAACAGACCATCAGACCAACAGACAAACAAACAAACCGTCAAACACAAACAGACTAAACAGACAAACAGACAAACAAACAAACAGACACACAGACAAACAGACAGCAAACAGACATACCAACAGACCAACAGACCAACAGACTAAACAGACAAACATACAAACAGATAAACAGACAGAGTAACAGACAGAGTAACAGACAAACAGACAGACCAACATACCAACAGACCAACATACCACATACCAACATACCAACAGATAGACAGACAACGAACAAACAAAGAGTTACAGACAAACAGAGTAACAGACAAACAGACAGAGTTACAGACAAACAGACAGACAGTTACAGAAAAACAGACAAACAGTTACAGAAAAACAGAGTTACAGACAAACAGACAAACAGAGTTACAGACAAACAGACAAACAGAGTTACAGACAAACAGAGTTACAGACAAACAGAGTTACAGACAAACAGACAAACAGAGTTACAGACAAACAGACAAACAGAGTTACAGACAAACAGACAAACAGAGTTACAGACAAACAGAGTTACAGACAAACAGACAAACAGAGTTAAAAGACAACACAGACAAACAGAGTTACAGACAAACAGACAAACAGAGTTAAAGACAAACAGACAAACAGAGTTAAAGACAAACAGACAAACAGACAAACAGACAAACAGACAAACAGACATACAGACCAACAAACAAACAGACTAAACAAACAAACAAATAAGGGGCGAAAATGCATTTTCCAGGACATTTGGGGCCAGTGGTTGGGGAGCATGGTTTTGGTTTTGGTTTGGATGGTGCGGTGAGTGAGTGCGAGCGTACTCCGAAGATGCCTTGCTTCTTGGTCAGATGCCCTCCGCTGAGGGTCCAGAAGTACACGTGGGACTTCCCACAACTGATGATCTTACTGCCGTCGCTGGGATGGAACTCCACAGAGAACACAGCCTCGTTGGTGCTCTGGAAGACAGCCGCACACACGCAGGCACACACACACACGCAGGCACACACACACACGCAGGCACACACACACACGCAGGCACACACACACACGTACACAGGCATGCAAGCATGCACACACACAGGCACACACAAGCACACACACACGCAGGCACACACACACACACACGTACACAGGCATGCAAGCATGCACACACACAGGCACACACAAGCACACACACACACAGGCACGCACAGGCACGCACACATGCACGCAGGCAGGCACACACACACACACAGGCACACACGCTCACACGCATACACACGCAGGCACGCACACACACACACACACACACACACACACACACACACACACACACACACACACACACACACACACAACCACACACCATAAAACTGTTTTAAAAGGTATGTGTACACATATCGCCCATATCATGTCTTTGACAAGATCACACATTGAACACATTGAATAGCCAACTATTATGTGATGAGAGAGAGCCTGTAAAATGATACACTGAATGATCATTCAATATGTGATAGCACACACACACACACCGACACACACACACACACCCCGACACACACACACACACACACCGACAGGACACCAGTGGAAAGGGCAGAAGGCCGTTGAAGCGTCAGTCTCTGGTACAAAAGTCTCATTCATTCATTCATGTCGGCGCCGTGGTGTGGAATATGGACCGTTCCATTGCAATGGCGGTAGAGGGAGGAGTTGAGTGGGTAATTATGTTGCTGCAGCAGTTGGATCAAATCATATGTTGACATAGTGTGGACACACAACCACACGCCGCCCACCCCCCTCGAACCGCCATGATTGACCTGTCCCTCCAGCTCCACAATATACGGAGAGAGAGAGAGAGAGAGAGAGAGAGAGAGAGAGAGAGAGAGAGAGAGAGAGAGAGAGAGAGAGAGAGAGAGAGAGAGAGGAGAGAGAGAGAGAGAGAGAGAGAGAGAGAGAGAGGAAACACATACATCATACGTTTAAGGCAAGTATACCCACTCAAACTCACAGGCCAAAGCAAAAAGAACACAGTGGCACGGTCAAACACACACACACACACACACACACACACACACACACATACACGTACACACACACACACACACACACACACACACACACACACACACACATACACACCAGACACACACAAACACAAACGCACACACACACACACACACACACACACACACACACACATAAGCATACAAAGACACACAGACACACACACACACACGCGTGTACACAACGCAAACACACACACCCACACACACACACACACACACACACAGACACACACACACAAACGCACACACACAAACACACTTATGCATACACAGAAATATACATACACGCACACCAGCTGTCAATATAATGTACAGGCACACACACACACACACACCAATAAAACATACTTTTAAAAGGTATGTGTACACATATCGCCCATATCATGTCTTTGACAAGATCACACATTGAAAAATAGCCATACTATTATGTGATTAGAGAGAGCCTGTAAAATGCTAATCATTCAGTATGTGATAGCATACACACACACACACACACACACACACTCACACACTCACACGCAGACGCACACGCACACACACACACAGACACACACACACACACACACCTATGCATACACATACATAGATATATATATACACGCACAACAGCTGTCAAATAATGTGCCAGCAAAAACATATTTACAGTCTCCATGGCAACAACACTTAAATAGTTTCTATGGAAGTTATGAAGTCTATCGCTTAAAGAGCTCACTAAGGATGTACAGCTAGCCCCCTAGTTAGCCTATAGCTACACACAAGGAGAAACCAGCATGGCCATTGGACTGCTAACTAGCGGCTGTTAGCACTGAGACAATAAGACGCTATGTGAGGCTGGCAGCATTTACACTGCGTTTAGTTGTGTGGCGGCTCCACCCCTGGATGGGGATGTGGCGCTGAGTGTGAAAACTGCTGAGTGTGAAAACCGCTGAGTGTGAAAACCGCTGAGTGTGAAAACCGCTGAGTGTGAAAACCGCCGTGGGATGAAACTGGACATTTTGTTCTATTTTCTTCTTTTGTTTTTTTTAAGCTTTTTTTTCCTGTCAAAAATAATTCCCCTATTCACCTATTCACCTATTCACCTATTCACCTATTCACCTATTCCCCTATTCACCTATTCACCTCTTCACCTATTCACCTCTTCACCTATTCACCTATTCCTACTCCACACCCAACACAAACAAGGGTAGAATGTTCTGCAATGTAATATAATCTTTAATTACTTATTTTATTAAACAATTTTCCGTTGATATTGAGAGTTGAGAGTGATTTCCTCTACTGCTGATAATCTCGTTTGCCTTTCTCACCGAATTATGACCATAAATCAATGCTTTTGTTGGGATTGGGATTATCGTTCAGCAATGACAGCTAAAGATAATGCAATGAATGGTCCTCATCCCGATCAGATCTAAGACTATTTATATTTAAAATCTAAACCTGGAGGATTGAATCCTCTTTATTGGTCTCATGTCCACACAGTGAAATGAGTTCCTCTCCTTTAACCCATCCTGGTATGAGGAGCAGTGGGTATCAGCTATTGGATACACAGGGGAGCAGGGGAGGGGTCTGGTGCCTTGCTCAAGGGCAACCTCGGCAGTGCCCAGGTGTTTCTGAGGGGACTTCAACCGGCGACCTTTGGTTCCCCAAGCCCCAAAAGACTGCCGTCCATTTTGTATTGTTTGTAAGAGTGTCTTGAGGATTGCTAAACAATAAGGTTCGTACGATGACAGTAAAGGTGTTCTGATTCTGATCCAGGTTCTGATCCAGGTTCTGATCCAGGTTCTGGTTCTGATCCAGGTTCTGATAGTGTGTGTGTGTGTGTGTGTGTGTGTGTGGGGTCCTACCTTGACGTCCAGGTGCTTGGTTCCCTTGGAGGTGTCCCACAGGGACAGCATGTGTTCGTTAGAATCATCGATCACACAGAGGGTGGCTCCAGAGTCCTGGGGCACAGCACTCATCAGTTAGGAGAATATGGTCAGAATTATCATCATAATGATAATAATAACCAGAATAATAACAATAATAATAATAACAATCGCAATAATAATATTTTTAATAATAATAATAATAATAATAATAATATTAATATTAATCAAATAAATAATAATAATAATAATACAAATAATAACAACAGTATTAATTATTATTTATAATAATCTTAATCATTATAATAATAATAATAATAATAATCATGATAATAATCATAATAATAATAGTTCTAATAGACAGTTTGCCCTCCTCCCCTCCGGGAGGCGCTACAGGAACCTTTGTTCCAAGTCCAGCAGGCTTAGGAACAGCTTCGATCATAACGCTGGTCATAGACTCACGGCCAGGGAGAAGGCCACAGAGCCCACTCCTCTCTCCAGGGTTCCTAGGCCGATCTGCTGTAGGGTGACCAGAGTGGTGGAGTCCCAGATCAGGACACAGGGGTGGAGGGGCTACACACACACACACACATAGACACACATAGACACACATACATAGACACACACACACACACACACACACACACACACACACACACACACACACACACACACACACACACACACACACACACATATACAGACGCACACACAATCACACACATACACACACACACACACACGCGCAGCACCACACACAAATATTAGATATTTAGCCTTTTGACATTTTTAACATATTGAAAGCCTCAGATGAAAGGTCACGGAGGTCATTGGGGTCAAGTCACCTTGCCGTCTTTATCCACGCCGGATGTTTGGCCGGACGCCACGCGCACGTTATCTGGATGAACCGTCAGACTGCAGAAGAAGATCCAGATATGAATATAATATCAAACAGACAAAACTATAACTTTGGACCTAAGTCAGGGTTACCAGGGTTACCTAACCCTGATACTCATATGTCTGTATATCGGTCTGTGTCTGTATATAACGATAGCCCTGATACTCATATTGCTGTATATCGGTCTGTGTCTGTATATAACGATAGCCCTGATACTCATATGTCTGTATATCGGTCTGTGTCTGTATATAACGATAGCCCTGATACTCATATGTCTGTATATCGGTCTGTGTCTGTATATAACGATAGCCCTGATACTCATATGTCGGTATATCGGTCTGTGTCTGTATATAACGATAGCCCTGATACTCATATGTCTGTATATCGGTCTGTGTCTGTATATAACGATAGCCCTGATACTCATATGTCTGTATATCGGTCTGTGTCTGTATATAAACGATAGCCCTGATACTCATATGGCTGTATATCGGTCTGTGTCTGTATATAATGATAGCCCTGATACTCATATGTCGGTATATCGGTCTGTGTCTGTATATAACGATAGCCCTGATACTCATATGGCTGTATATCGGTCTGTGTCTGTATATAACGATAGCCCTGGCGGGGACACCACTGACCAGCGGACACAGTCGGTGTGCTTGCGATAGTGGCGTTGCGTGCGGTGGTCCAGGTGGTACAGCACCACCACGCAGGCGATGAAGTAGACCGCCTCGCCCGTGGGCAGGAAGTACAAGTTGGCTCGGCAGTCCCGCCCCCGGTAGCCGTAGCTGGTAAAGAGGTCAAGGTTTACCCAGGCGTGTCTTCTTCTGTTTCAGGGCCTCAAGCCACCATTGAGTTAGATACATCTTAGATACATACATCATTTAGGAGCAGCTAGGGGGTTACAACTGAGCTACTTCTGCAATAACTTAATCATCACCGAATCGTGGGGACAAGGGGGATTGAACCCGGAACCTTTCTGCTGGGAGAACCCCCTCCCCCCCGACACACACACCCACAAGGAGGTACTCAATATAGGGAGAAGATGTTCTGTAACTTGACTGTATTTGCAGTGGAGGCAACGGCAGGATAGTTCAGTCTGTTGGGACTTGGGGAACCAGAAGGTCGCCGGTTTAAGTCCCCTCAGAAACACCTGGGTGCACTGTCGAGGTGCCCTAAAAAAATCCTCTAGGTTTAGATTTAGATTAGAGATTATCCTTAGAAAGAGGATACACCCAGTCCAACTCCAGCTTCTCGGTGGGCAGCTCCATCCTGAGGTCCTCGTAGTTCTGGATGTTGGAGGGGATGTACATGGTGATGGGTCGGCCACGGATGAACATCTTGGTGGATTGCTCTGTGGGAAGGAAGACGGAAGGTGGAAGGTCTGTCAGCGCACACAAACGCGCACACACACACACACAGCAGGCAGGGCGACAGAGAAGGCCCGCTGTTTGCGGTTGGCCGGGGACAGGTTCTGTGTAAAGGGGAAACCGTCATGCCACACTATTTTCCGGTTGTAACATGTTGTGATCAGGTTGTGTTATGTTTCTGGCAAAAAATAATGGTCATTACTCCTATTTGGGCCAATGGAGAGCCGCACACAAGTAATCAATGGTTCAACTTTTCCGCCATCGAGGGCTGTACTTTCTGATATTACAAAACCGCCAACAGTGTATTGCTTCCCCTTTTAAAGTTCCCTTACTGTAAAATGCATATTAATCACACATAGGAAGGCCAAACGATTCTTGGATAGATAGTGCGAGTGGGAAGGCCTCAGGTCTCGTCCAGGTTCTAGGTGGATTGTATAAATGCTAATTGGGGCGGCAGTATCTCTAGAAGGTAGAGCGGGTCGTCTGACAACCGGAAGGTTGCTGGTTCGTCCCACCTTAGTAAAACTGACAAGGTGAACTTGAGCAAGACACCCTAACCCTAACTGCTCCAGACCGGCTGGCTGTCTCCTTGCATGGCTGACTCCGCCGTCGGTGGATGAATGTGTGTATGAATGAATGTGTGTATGAAGGTGTGGTTGAATGTGTGTATGAATGGGTGAGTGTGAGGCTTGACTTGTAAAGCGCTTTGAGTGGCCGCCACTGGTTAGAAAAGCGCTATATAAATGCAGTCCATTTAGCATTCACCATATGCTCATGTGGACCGGAGATAACCAGTTCCACCAGGTTTTTCCTGAGTATTGTCCCCCTGCTCACTGTGTTCAGTACAGGACAGACACAGCATGTGAAGCTCTCAGACGCTGGGTCACCTACCTTGGCTGTAGGTTCCTCTCCGC
>CM051021.1:2028703-2038703 GCA_027704905.1 Muraenolepis orangiensis | reverse complement strand
ACACACACACACACACACACACACGCACACTAGCCCACATACACACAAATACACACACACACAGACCACACACAGACACACACAAGCACACACACATGCACACAGACACACACAAGCACACACACATGCACACAGACACACAAATGCACACACACACAGGCGTATGCAGACACACACGCACAGACACGCACAGACACGCACACACATGCACACAGACACACGCACACAATCACACACACACACACAGACACACACACACACACTTACCCATAGACCACACACAGACAGACACAAGCACACACACTTGCACACAAACACACACATGCACACTCACACACATGCACAGACACGCACACAGACACACGCACACACACACACACACACACTTACCCACAGACACACAAACAGACACACATGCACACAGACACAAACACACATGCACAGACACACACACACACACACACACACACACTGCTCAGCAGATGTTGTCCAACCATGTGGTCCTATTGTGTACATGCACAGTACTAAGCTCAATAGCCCTGGCATCATATTGCTCACTAGGCAGCAATTGTGTGTGTGTGTGTGTGTGTGTGTGTGTGTGTGTGTGTGTGTGTGTGTGTGTGTGTGTGTGTGACAATGTCTTCATCTTTTCCCCACCACTCAGCAGCAATTAAACAGTTATTATATCAGTTTTAAAGGGCCTTACTAGACACCCAGCCCTGTGTTCAAACACTGTGGTTGTCTCGTTCTGTCACGCAGTAGGAGACTTCCCCTGGCCACCAGAGGGGGCGCTGTTTCTCTGGCTTTTGTTTTTCGACAGTTTCCCAGGGTTTGCAGTCACAGAAGTAGGAACTAGGATTAAGGCATTAGTGGTGGGTGTGTGTCGTGTTGATTTTGTCAAGGAATGATCAGAGGATCGGGGGGGGGGGGGGGAAGAGGGAAGAACTGAAGGGGGGGAGGAAGAGTGAAAGATGGTGGAGATGGAGCAGGGGAGGCGTCACTCACAGAGGTTTCTTCTCCCCCAGCAGGCCTGAGAGCCGTAGTCGTGCCGTCCCGGGGCTCTGCTCATGGCGGGCGAGGGGTGCCGTGGTCGAGGGGGCGGGGCTAGCGGTCCTGGGGGCGGGGCCGGGCTCCTCCGTGGAACTGCTGCTGGTGTCGTGCGAGTCGTCCTTCCGGAGCAGCCGCCGCACGACCGCCGCCGGCCGGATGGGCTCCTCCGGTGCACACCTCTCCCCTCCTCCTCCCTGCTCCTCCTCCTCCTCCTCCTCCTCCTCGTTCTCTTCCTCCTCGTCCTCCTCCTCCTCCTCCTCCTCCTCCTCCAGACCCGGGTTGCGGTGGAGCTTCCCCCGGGGGCCCTCCCCCGGAGAGGCCCGGAGCGTGGAGAGGAGCAGGGGGTTGTGCAGCTGCAGGCCCTGGAGGGCCCCGGTGGGAGGCAGGGGGTGGGCCCCCTGGGTCTGGGTCTGGGTGCTCTTGTCCAGCAGGGCGCTGACCCGGGGACCGGTGACAAGGGCAAGGTCATTGGGGAACCGCAACTCATGTCACACAAATATAAAAACTGTATAGATATATAGTATATATAGGCTGTCTGTGTGCTGTCTGTCTGTGTGATGCTGTCTGTCTGCGTGCTGTCTGTCTGTGTGATGCTGTCTGTCTGTGTGCTGTGTGTCTGTGTGCTATGTGTCTGTGTGCTGTGTGTCTGTGTGCTGCTGTCTGTCTGTGTGCTGTCTGTCTGTGTGCTGCTGTCTGTCTGTGTGCTGTCTGTATGTGTGTCTGTGTGCTGTCTGTCTGTGTGCTGTGTGTCTGTCTGTGTGCTGCTGTCTGTGTGTGTGCTGTCTGTCTGTCTGTGAGAGTGCAGTGAGTCAGTACCTGGACGCGGTGCAGGGCGGGGCCTCTGGACCCAGGCCGGCCGAGGGGTGGTACCTGCAGCCGTCCCCACTCTGGGGGGGGCGTGGCTGGGTGAGGGCGGGGCCGGCAGTGTCTGGACTCACTGGAATCACCAAGAAAAACTGTGACTGCTGCATTTAGCATGTATGTACATTTGTAATTTGCACAAGTGTTTATAAGGCCACCGCACTGTGTATGTATATATATATATACGTATATATATATGTATTTAACCAATTATATGTACAATTTGCAGTTTTCTAAGCTGTTTATTTAGTTTACTTCACGTGTGTTTTTACATACTGTCATTAATATTTTTAAATTGTTTGGAAGGTTAAGTATTGGGGGTTCCTAGACAATTTCCAATGTCAATAATAAAGGCATTCTGATGATTCTCTCTCATGATTGTTGATTCTGAAGATGGTTCTGATTTAGTCATTTAGCAGATGCTGTTTAATGTCTACAGCGACCCAAGAGTGAATTCAAAGGCATGGCCAGCATCAGCAGGTAGGGGCTGAGGAAGTATCCAGGGAGGCTCTGGACCCTGGGGGATGGAACCTTCCGGTGGGGAGTCCAACAGCCGCTACGCGACCCTGACCCTTTGGAAATACTCTACTCTCCTGATCAAATGATTGAGAATCAACATATTGCATGCCAAGATATGAGCGATGATAGGAGATATGATAGGAGATATGTTATGCTATGTGATTTGATATGAAATATGATATGAGACATGATATGAGACATGATATGAGACATGATATAACATATGATATGATACATATGGTATGATCTGAGGTATGATCTGAGGTATGATCTGAGGTATGATATGATATATGATCTGAGGTATGATATGAGGTATGATCTGAGGTATGATCTGAGGTATGATATGAGGTATGATCTGAGGTATGATATGATATATGATCTGAGGTATGATCTGAGGTATGATATGAGGTATGATCTGAGGTATGATCTGAGGTATGATCTGAGGTATGATATGATATATGATCTGAGGTATGATCTGAGGTATGATATGAGGTATGATCTGAGGTATGATCTGAGGTATGATATGATATATGATCTGAGGTATGATCTGAGGTATGATATGAGGTATGATCTGAGGTATGATATGAGGTATGATCTGAGGTATGATATGAGGTATGATCTGAGGTATGATATGAGGTATGATATGAGATATGATCTGAGGTATATGAGGTATGATATGATATATGATCTGAGGTATGATCTGATGTATGATATGAGGTATGATCTGAGGTATGATATGAGATATGATCTGAGGTATGATATGAGATATGATCTGAGGTATGATAAGAGGTTGGACGCACCAGCTCCTGGGTGCTCCCTGAGCAGCGAGAGCAGTTGGTCGTGGGCGTGCAGCTGGCGCAGGGCGTGGGCGAGCGAGGCCTTGAGCAGGGTGATCTCGTCCTCGTGGGCGCGCAGACGCCCCTCCATCATGGACGTCCTGTTGAGGTACTCACCGCCGCTGTCCGGGGACACGTCGTCTGTAACGGATACCACAACCGCAAAGACCAAGAGAACATTGAAATGGTTTTTGTATTTCAGTCGTCGTCTAGTGCAGTGTTTCCCAATATATAATATAATACAGAATTTTTTTTTTGGCATTAAATATTTAAATATATAAGTGAACATATCCATGTGTGTTGGCTTGATTCAACGTTCAAATGATATTTAAAAAGATGTACAGGATGTATATAAATACATATATTTATCGAAATATATGGAAATACTTCTTTCCACATCTTTCCTTCATATTACCTCAGAGTTGTGAATAAATGTTTGAGTGGGCCGTAAAAAAAATTCCAGATTTCAAACTGGGCCTCTGCATCCTAAAGTTTGTATTTCTAAGGTGTCGTGTGGTGATGGTAAAGCTGCGTTTGAAGCATCAAAAAGAAATACAATCGTTAACACATCCCTCATTGGTCCAATAATATTGCGAGAAGGACTCCAGGCTCCGCCCCTTTCCTGCTAAACCAGGACGTGCTACAGACCCGATCAGTAATAAACCAAATCAGTAACAAACCTAATTAGTAATAAACCAAAAAAGTATTTTTTTTAGGAATTCAGATTTTTGTTGCAGTTCGCTACTTAAACTATGGCTTTAAAACAACGTTTTAAGATTCAGACAAACCCTTGAATGTGATTTTTTTCTTTTTTTTATCTCACCCATCGATCGAGCAGAAGACGGATATGACTCATATGAGTCATAAGAGTCATATGACCTGCACTGTACTGCACTGTATTCATGATGCTGCTGCACTACTGACACTTTAAAATGCTTTTTAAATGCTTTATGCACAATTCAACACATCAGTACATCATCATCATCATCCATCAGTCACTGTGTTGTTCTTTTAATTGTTATTTTTATTGTGTACAGTACTGTTGTAGTGTAGTGTAGTATAGTATAAGTAAAGTACATAGTATAGTATATAGTGTTTAATTGTAGTAGTCATACTGTCATACTGCGGGAGGGAATGGGGAGTAATCGTTCCATTGTACTTGCTGCATTTGGCAAATAAAAACATCTTGAATCTTGAATACAGTTTATGATTGTGTGTGTGTGTGTGTGTGTGTGTGTGTGCGCTTGTGTGAGTGTGTGTGTGCGCTTGTGTGTGTGTGTGTGTGTGTGTGTGTGTGTGTGTGTGTGTGTGTGTGTGTGTGTGTGTGTGTGTGTGTGTGTGTGTGTGTGTGTGTGTGTGTGTTGGGGTATAATGGAAAGGCAGCAATTCATTGTCATGCTGGTGAGAGAGACAGAAGAGAGAGAGAAGGCTCTTCTCAAGCTTCAGATTTGTCCTCAAAAATTTGTCCTCTACCTCCTCTACCTCCTCCTCCTCCTCCTCCTCCTCCTCCTCCTCCTCCTTCTCCTTCACCTCCTCCTCCTCCTTCTCCTCCTCCTCCTTCACCTCCTCCTTCTCCTCCTCCACCTCTTCCTCCTCCTCCACCTCTTCCTCCTCCTCCACCAGCCCTTAATAGCTCCTCATCTCTATTCTAGTGAAGCAATAACAAGCAGCCTAGAGCCGCAGGCTGGACTAATGACACCGCGGGAGTGTGGGTGTTGTTCAGGGTGGTGAAGGGTGGTGTGAAGGGTGGTGAAAGGTGGTGAAGGGTGGTGAAGGGTGGTGTTCTGGGTGGTGTTCTGGGTGGTGTTCAGGGTGGTGAAGGGTGGTGTGAAGGGTGGTGAAGGGTGGTGTTCTGGGTGGTGTTCAGGGTGGTGAAGGGTGGTGTGAAGGGTGGTGTTCTGGGTGGGGTTCTGGGTGGTGTTCTGGGTGGTGAAGGGTGGTGTACTGGGTGGGGTTCTGGGTGGTGTACTGAGTGGGGTTCTGGTGGGGTTCTGGGTGGGGTTCTGGGTGGTGTACTGGGTGGGGTTCTGGGTGGTGTTCTGGGTGGTGTACTGGGTGGTGTTCTGGGTGGTGTTCTGGGTGGTGTTCTGGGTGGTGTACTGGGTGGGGTTCTGGGTGGGGTTCTGGGTGGTGTTCTGGGTGGTGTACTGGGTGGGGTTCTGGGTGGGGTTCTGGGTGGGGTTCTGGGTGGTGTTCTGGGTGGGGTTCTGGGTGGGGTTCTGGGCCGAAAGCCATCGAGGTTTTGAAACTTAACACGCGTGGGAATTGAGTTTGAGGAGGAGTTTTAAGTCTCACTTGATGACATACATTACATTGTCTATGTTCAAAATACAAATAGAAAAATAGAAACACTTCCAGCACCATTAATATAAGTTATGTAACACGTGGTACTTTGCAGGCAGCCCCGGTTTATGATGAAAAGCCTTTATTCTATTTGATTAATATACGTTAAATGACTTAATAGCTCATCTATTCTCATTATAACGATATCATACTACAAAGAGAGTCGTAATACAGAGGGCAAAGCAGCTTGCATGGCACATGGCTAGAGGAGTCTCATATCGATTTGATATTGTTGTTGTTTTTTAAATAGTTTTCTTGTGATAAAGGTGTTTTACCGTAAAGCGACCCCTGGTTTTCAAACCCATTCTCACAGAGTTGAGTTGAACTACGCAGTTGCTTCTAGGCGCTCGGTCGCTCCATCAGTACCCACCGCCGCTCCACGAACACCACCTCATCACGGTACAGTTGGTCAGGAGTTGCGACTGTTTGATTCTCTAAAGCATATCCCAGCAGTTTGCCTCTCCTGAGAATTCATCTAATTCTGGAGGATTGAATCCTCTTTATTGATCACATGTCCACACAGTGAAATGAGTTCCTCTCCTTTAACCCATCCTAGTATGAGGAGCAGTGGGTATCAGCTAGTGTACATACAGCGGCCTGGGGAGCAGTGTAGGGGTCTGGTGCCTTGCTCAAGGGCACCTCGGCAGTGCAGCCCAGGTGATTCGGTTGGTTGGGTCTTGGCTTGGGGACTGGAGGGTTGCCGGTTCAAGTCCCCTCCTGGGCGCCACTGCTGAGGTGCCCTTAAGCAAGGCACCAGACCCCTGTTTCGGGGGGGGGGGGGACTTGAACCGGTGACACACTTCCGGTCCCCGAGCCCCAAGGCCCAACAGACTGAGCTAATAGATAAGTCCTGTGTGCGCTGCTGGCAAAGGGCTAAAGGAAACAGAGCTGCTACAGTGTTCCTTTGAGTTTGACACCAGGCTGGGAACCAGGATTAGACTTGAAGGAAGGGTCACACACAGGTCGCACTGAGACCTGGATCAGAAGAGGGAAGGGGCGGCAGGATAGCTCAGTCAGTAGTGACTGTGAACTGCCGAGGTGTCCTTGAGCAAGGCACCAGAACCCTCCACTGCTCCCCTGTATATCCAACAGCTGATACCCACTGCTCCTCATACTAGGATGGGTTAAAGGAGAGGAACTCCTTTTCATGTGACCAATAAAGAGGATTACATCCTCCAGATTTAGACTTAGATAAGATCGATTTAGATTAGTTTAAGTACATTCTTCAATATTCACTCAACTATCTTAAATCTTGAGTTCTGCAACCTGGTTTCCTGGTGTACTGTTGAAGTTGAAGAGACTGTAAGGACCATCAACTGTCAGGTGGATGAGGAAACATATCTCGGGGAAATTCCAACGCGACAACCAGAACAGGAAGTCAAAGAATTTAAAAAAAAATGAAATGTTTTTATGAGTTGGGCCCGCCCCCTTACGTGGGTGGAGGACGATAACAGCAGAGAGGATGGGAAAAACGGATTACAATTGCACACGCACACACGCACACACACACGCACGCACACACGCGCACACACACACACACACACACACACACACACACACACACACACACACACACACACACGCAGACACACAGGCACACAGGCACACAGGCACACACACACACACACACACACACACACACACACACACACACACACACACACACACACACACACACACACACACACACACACTCATGCAGACACTCTCACACACACACAGACACACACACACACACACACACACACACACACACACACACACACACTCATACAGACACTCATGCAGACACGCACATGAATGCACACGCACACACACACTCATGCAGAAACTCACACACGCATGCACACGCATTTTTATAACTGCTGTCTGTCGTCGGGTATTGCACATAAGATTTTCACCCACTGCTTTATACTTGTGTAAACTGTGAAGTGACAATAAACTTGACTTGACTTGACTTGACTTGGGTGACTTTAACATCCACATCGACGACCCATCGAATGGTTTTGCAAATGATTTCATCTCACTCCTGGACTGCCTCGGTATCACACAGCATGTCAACCTCCCAACTAACAACAAAGGTCACATACTGGACTTACTCTGCTGCACTGGCATCACTCCCACTAACCTTGCTGTCACAGAGTTCCCCATTTCTGACCATAAAGCTGTCATTTTTAAAATCCATGCCCCCCTTTCTAAAGCCAAAGAACAACGGTCCATCACCTTCAGAAACATTAAACATATTAACCCCACAGATCTCACCACCCTGATTAACTCCTACCCCAATCCTCCCCCATCCTCCCACACTGCTGACCTGGTGAATCACTATAATAACTGTCTCTCCTCTTCCCTCACTGCCCTGGCTCCCTTGAAAACTCACCAAAAAACACCGGACTCTCAGTTCACACCCAAATGTACTCAGATCACCTTCATCACTATAAAAACGCGCTTTCCAATGCCAAATCCTCCTATTACTCCAACCTCATCAGCACTGGTAACAACAGAGTTCTCTTCTCCACAGTCAGACACCTACTTCAGCCTCCTCAAACCCTCCCCCCAGACATCTCCACTTTCTCCACAGACATCATCTTCAATTTCTGCAATTTTTTCATTCTAAAATGAACACCAATCACCTACAGCTGGCCTCATCATGTACCTCCTCAAGTGATCCACCCTGGATGGTTACCACTGGCCAACCACTCATCAGCTCCCTCTCCAACTTCCCCCCAGCATCGGAATACACCATCTCAGAGCTCATCCGTAAAGCCAAAACCACCACCTGTCAGCTTGATCCTCTTCCCACCACCCTGGTCAAGGCGTGTCTACCAGCCATATCACCCATGGTCACTGACATAATTAGCTCCTCCCTCACCTCTGGAATTGTACCCCCCACCCTCAAACTGGCTGCAATCACTCCCATCCTCAAGAAACCCGGTACTGACCCAGCCCATCTGAACCACTACAGGCCCATCTCCAACCTACCCTTCATCTCCAAGACCCTTGAGAGGGTGGTTGCCGCACAGCTTCAGTCCCATCTGGAAATAAACAACCTCCATGAAACCTTTCAATCCGGTTTCCGCCAAAAACACAGCACTGAAACGGCCCTGGTTAAAATCACTAATGACCTCCTCCGTGCAGCTGACTCTGGACTTCTCACCATCCTCATCCTCCTCGACCTCAGCGCTGCATTCGACACCATTTCCCACCCACTACTCCTGGACCGCCTGGCTGGCATTGGGATCACTGGTGTTGCACTCTCCTGGTTCACATCTTACCTCACTGACAGACAACTCGGGAACCAAAAGTCAGGGTGTTCTGTTGCACTGGGTGTCCCCCAGGGGTCAGTACTGGGTCCACTCCTATTCATCACATATCTCCTCCCCCTGGGCAAAATCCTCCGTCACCATGGGGTGCACTTTCACTGCTACGCCGACGACACACAGGTCTACATTTCCTCCAAACCCTCCACTGCCCTGCCCCCCACCTCCCTCACCACCTGTCTAGAGGACATCAGGAGCTGGACGAGCAGGAATTTCCTCAAGCTCAACGCTAGCAAAACTGAGGCCCTGCTCATCGGCTCCAAATCCACCCTCACCAAGTCAAAAACAACCCAGCTCCAAACGTCATCATCGACGGCTTCCCCGTACCATTTTCTTCCCAAGTAAAAAGCCTCTGTGTCATTCTGGACGGCTCCCTCCCTCTCATTTGTAGCACCAGAGTCCGCTCATCTCTGTCCCAATCCAGCACTGAAATCCTGGTCCACTCATTTGTGATGTCCCGGATTGATTACTGCAATGCCCTTCTGACTGGCCTTCCCATCAAACTTCTCAACAGACTGCAAATAATTCAGAACTCTGCTGCCCGGATCATCACCCGCACTAACTCCTCTGACCACATCACCCCCCGTTCTCATTCAACTACACTGGCTTCCTGTGCGCTACCGGATTGACTATATAAACCTCTTACTCACCCACAAAGCTCTCCACAATCTAACCCCCATCTACATCACTGACCTCCTTCAGGAGTACACCCCCTCCCGCACCCTCCGCTCTTCCTCCGTTGGCCTCCTCCCCGTCCCCAGCTCACGCCTCAGCACCATGGGTGCTCGGTTGCTGGGCTCCCAGACTCTGGAACTCCCTGCCACTACACATCCGACAGTCTGATTCTATAACAACTAACAAAACCCAACTAAAAACCCATCTGTTTAAACTGGCATATCCCTTATAAACTGTACCATCTTTCTTCCTTTCTTCATTTGACTTCCTGTTGTTTGCCTTGTTTTAAACCCTGTGGACACTTTGTGAAGTCCACTGTTTTTACTTTTTTATATTTTTATAATTTTAATTTTACTGTAGCATATATGCTCTGTAAGGTGTCCTTGGGTGTCTTGA
>CM051021.1:1991203-2026203 GCA_027704905.1 Muraenolepis orangiensis | reverse complement strand
ACATTTCCTTATACACATTACACACTACTGGCTGTGTTTATGTTAAATTATTTTTGTAATCACTGCTCATTCACTTTTATACACTGTCTATATGCGGCTATTTATTCATCCATGTTGTGTACTTATTCGTACTTATTAGTCTTATTAGTCTTGTTGTTCCTAACATGCAGGTATTGTTACTTACTGTTACTGTTACTAACCGCCACATGTCCCGCTGTGGGACTAAAGAAGGACTTCTATCTTTCTATTGTACTTGAAATTGTAAATGAAAAATAAAAAGTACAATCTAAATCTAATTCTAAATCTGGAGGATTGAATCCTCTTTATTGGTCTCATGTCCACACAGTGAAATGAGTTCCTCTCCTTTAACCCATCCTAGTATGAGGAGCAGTGGGTATCAGCTATTGGATACACAGGGGAGCAGGGGAGGGGTCTGGTGCCTTGCTCAAGGGCACTGAGGCAGTGCAGCCCAGGTGTTTGGGGGACTTGAACCGGCGACACTTCCAAGTTCCCAAGCCCCAAGTCCCAACTGACAAGCTATCCTAACAGTTTCATGTAAATGTAAAACACATTTGTAGCACCCTAAAAAGCCGCGACAGGGAACAAGCTAGCCCTCGCGTGCTGCCTCCACCCACACTGAGGCCTGGAGACTCCAATTAGAGGTCATCGGAGACTTCCTGCTCTCACAGTGGAGGCTGTAACATGGGAGGGAGGGGGGAGGAGGAGGAGGATGAGGGGGGAGGAGGGAGGAGGGTGGAGGGAGGAGGAGGAGGGAGGAGGGGGGAGGAGGGAGGAGGGAGGAGGGAGGAGGGGGGAGGAGGGAGGAGGGAGGAGGAGGGGGGAGGAGGAGGATGAGGAGGGAGGAGGGAGGAGGGAGGAGGGAGGGAGGAGGAGGAGGGAGGAGGGAGGGAGGAGGAGGAGGGAGGAGGGAGGAGGGGGGAGGAGGAGGGAGGAGGAAGGAGGAGGGAGGAGGAAGGGGGAGACAGCCCTTTGGTGTTTGTGCTTAACATGTGGACAGGAAACCATTAAAGTGGCATAAACATTGGCATTTAAATGCACTTTAACATACCATCTTTAAACGACATGTCAGAGGAGGATGACCATCCTCCCTGAAACTTCTGAGAAAAATACGTACATATTTCAAATTAAATACACAAATACAACAGATTAATCTGTGAAAATATTGATAATATTACTATTTTAACACTTCGAATCATGTCCCTGTGTCAAAATAGCAACAGCGCCTCCTACCGCTAATTGAAAATGACTGTACGGAGAACCGCCCTCCCCAAGCTCCCCATTGATGCCAGCAAGGAGGGAGTTGCGGTAGTCCAGCCGGGAGATGACAAGAGCCTGGATGAGCACCTGAGCAGCCTTCTCAGTGAGAAAAGGCGGAATCCTCCTGATGTTGTACAGGAGGAATCTGCAGGAGCATATCAACTTTTCCATCCCTGAGTCCCTAGACCCACTCCAGTTTGCATACAGACCAAACAGGTCTGTAGCTGACGCCATCTCCCTGGCACTACACACGGCCCTGGAGCACCTAGACGGGAGGGACACCTACGTCAGACTGCTGTTCATTGACTACAGCTCGGCGTTCAACACCAACGTGTTCAATCCCTCCAAGCTGGTCCTGAAACTGAGGGACCTAGGTCTGGGCGCCCCCATCTGTAACAATGGACTTCCTGACGGGCAAGCCTAAAGTGGTGAAGATCGGAAACAACATCTCATCCACTCTGGTCCTCAACACCGGAGCACCCCAAGGCTGCTGCCTCGGTCCCCGGCTGTACTTGCTGTACACACATGACTGTACTGCCACACACAACAATAATCGGATAAGTTTGCAGACGACACCACAGTCATCAGCCTGATAAGCGAGGACGACGAAACAGAGTACAGAGATGAGGTAGTCCGGCTGACGCGATGGTGTGAGGACAACAGCCTCGCACTGAATGTCAGCAAGACTAGTGGCGTCACTGTGTGGTACGGCAACACCATTGACCAGGACAAGAAAGCCATCCAGAGGGTCGTGAGGACGGCAGAGAAGATCATCTGGTGTGCACTTCCATGCATTGAGGAGATCTGTAGGACCAGATGTTGGATGTAGACCATGTCCATCATAAAGGACTGCAACCACCCTGGGCACCATCTCTTCTCCCCCCTACCGTCTTCTCGTCCGTACAAGGACTAGCAGGTTTAAGGATAGTTTTTATCCACAGGCAGTGACCTACTGAACTGCTAGGAGTGTTGCCACTATCATAACATTGTCTTTAACATTACAGTATCATAACATTGTCATTAACATTACACTTTCACACTTTCCTGGACTTTCTGAACTCATCACAGTTACTGCACTGTTCTGCACTGTATTCATGATGCTGCATTACTGGTACTTTAAATGCTTTTAAAGATTTTTGTAAAAAATTAAAATAAAAACATGTACATTCAACACATGTCTTTTTTTATTGTATATATTATTTTTATTGTATTGTTTTGTTTTGGAGATGTATACTGCTGGAGGGAATGGGTAGTAAGCATTCCAATGTACAATGTGCAATTGGCCAATAAATATCTTGTATCTTGTATCTTTGGGAGTGTGTCACTGATGCAATGTTTGCCGAGAACGACAGTTGGTCGTCCAGGGTCAAACCCAGACTCATTGCAGTCGAGAAGGTGTCACCACAGCATCATCGATGGTGACAGCCAGGTCTCGGTGCGGACAAGCATGAGTGTGTATGGCAGTGAGGGCGAGTCTAGTCTACTAGCCAGAGGCTCTGTGAACCAATCAGCAGAGCTCCCTGCACTGGTGAATACTAACACGAACATCCCCATCCACCATCAAACACCACCAAGCTTCACGAGAGCACCTTCCTTTCTCCCCTACTTCTACAACCAGCTGCCACCACTGATACAGACTCAGGTTCAAGAGTCAAGAACTTTATGTGTCACATGCACATGCAGCTATGTGCAGTGAAATGAAAGTCGCAGGGCCTTACAGAGATGGTGCAAGTATAGCTCAGGAGGTAGAGCGGTCGCCTCACAACCGAAAGGACGCTGGTTCGATCCCCCGGCTCCTCCTAGCAAAAAAACTGTCGAGGTGTCCTTGAGCGAGACACCCTAACCCTAACTGCTCCCAACGTGCTGACTGTCTCCTTGCATGGCTGACTCCGCCGTCGGTGTATGAATGGGTAATGTGAGGACATGACTTGTAAAGCGCTTTGGATAAAAGCGCTATATAAAAAGCCAGCATTACAATACAATATAGGCCTTCACTTCCACCTATACATAATAGATACAATAGATAGATCACATTATGGAACAAGGTGCACCTGTGCATACACACCCGTTTACAGTCATTTCTAACAACCAGACTCTAATCAGTCTGACTGGGGCCAGGTGAGGCTGCTTCAACCAGACTCTAATCAGTCTGACTGGGGCCAGGTGAGGCTGCTTCAACCAGACTCTAATCAGTCTGACTGGGGCCAGGTGAGGCTGCTTCAACCAGACTCTAATCAGTCTGACTGGGGCCAGGTGAGGCTGCACCAACCACACACACTCCACACACCACTTGATCCACTTTCACCCCTATTCTGCCAAATTGTCAATTCATCTCAACATGGGCTTCACAAATATGATTCAACTCAATTGATATTAAACAAGTTCCAAGCACACACACGTGGAAGTGAATGTCATAACCCGTTCACACCAGGTCCGGGCTGAAGGACGGTTCCTCTCTTTGTTCCTCGGGGTTGAAACACAAAAGCCTGGGAGAAATGTTTGGCAAGAGCTCCGTCCTGGGAGCAGGGAGGGCTGGTGAGGAGGAGAGAGGCAACTCTCTCTCTCTCTCTCTCTCCCTCTCCCTCTCCCTCTCTCTCCCTCTTTCTCCCTCCAACGCTTCTCTGTCTGTCGCTGCCTCCCTCCCACTCTCTCTCTCTCTCGTTCGCCCTCTCTCTCTCTCTCTCTCTCTCTCTCTCTCTCTCTCTCTCTCTCTCTCTTTCTCACTCTCTCCCTCCAACGCTTCTCTGTCTGTCGCTGCCTCCCCTCCCACTCTCTCCCTCTCTCTCCCGCTCTCTCTCTCTTCCCCCCTCTCCCTCTCTCTTTCCCGCTGATTCTCTCTCTCTCCCCCCCCCCCCCCCCCCTCTCCTCCCTCCCTCTCCCTCTCTCTCTCTCTCTCTCTCTCTCTCTCTCTCTCTCTCTCTCTCTCTCTCTCTCTCTCTCTCGTTCTCTACTCCCACGCATAAACCAGAGAAACCCAAAAAACGACATTCCTGCTTCCTACATTATAGAACGAGAAGAAGACCGAGGGTGAGTGATGACCACCTGAATCCCTGTGTGTGTGTGTGTGTGTGTCAGTGTGTGTGTGTGTCGGTGTGTGTGTGTGTGACACACACACATGACTACGTTTATCGAATCCACGGCAGGCAGTGTTTTTACTGGCCGGTTCCAGCGCTACACCGAGCTCTCTCTAAACGAGGCCTCGCGGACCTCCAGAAGAACCACAAAGCCAACAGTGATCCTTACAGAGAGGAAGAGGAGGAGCAGGAGGAGGAAGAGGAAGAGGAAGAGGAGGAGGAAGAGGAAGAGGAAGAGGAAGAGGAAGAGGAAGAGGAAGAGGAAGAGGAAGAGGAGGAGGAGGAGAAGGAAGAGGAGGAGGAGGAGGAGGAGGAGGAGGAGGAGGAGGAGGAGGAGGAGGAGGAGGAGGAGGAGGAGGAAGAGGTGGAAGAGGAGGGGAAGAGGAGAAGGAGGACGAGAAGGAGGAAGAGGAAGAGGAAGAGGAGGAGGAGGAGGAGGAGGAAGAGGAGGAGGAGGAGGGGAAGAGGAAGAGGAAGAGGAGAAGGAGGACGAGAAGGAGGAGGAGGAGGAGGAGGAGGAGGAGGAGGAGGAGGAGGAGGAGGAGGAGGAGGAGGAGGAGGAGGAAGAGGAGGAGGAGGAGAAGAATGAAGAGGAGGAGGAGGAGGAGATGAATTTAGGTCCGGGAGTGGCTCCAGGTCTTGATCCTATAGCGTGGACAGAGACAGGCTTCCTGGTCCTGGTCTCACAGTCTCAGAGGAGGAGGTCCAACCCCATGATGAGTCCATGCCAAACGGACCATGTGGCTCTGCTTTCCTATATATCTGAATGGAGCAGAGAGTATAAGGCTTGGATCTCGGCCTCCGCTCCATCACCAGGCCAGTGGAGGGGTTTCTAAGATGAAATCACCTGATTACTACAGGTTTCTGCTCCAGCGCCAACGTGTGTGTGTGTGTCTCTCTCTCTCTCTCTCTCTCTCTCTCTCTCTCTCTCTCTCTCTCTCTCTCTCTCTCTCTCTCTCTCTCTCTCTCTCTCTCTCTCTCTCTCTCTCTCTCTCTCTCTTCCTCACTGACAGATGGCTCACACATGCAGCACTGGGCCGCAGTGGGCCATGACCCGCCCACGCTCTCTCTCTCTCTCTCTCACTACACACTACACTACACAACACTACACTACACTACACTACACTACACACTACACTACACTACACTACACTACACTACACTACTACACTATACTATACTATACTATACTATACTATACTATACTATACTATACTATACTATACTATACTATACTATACTATACTACACTACACTACACTACACTACACTACACTATACTATACTATACTATACTATACTACACTACACTACACTACACTACACTACACTACACTACACTAGACCACCAGCTGGGAATCTCACTGCCGAGACGCTTTGCAGTGGATGAGACCCGTGTGGTGAGACCCGACACATGACGACTGGAGGACCTTAACGCCGTCCTCTCCGTTCATCTTGAGTGGTTGAAGATGTATGTAAGTCGCTTTTTAAGTCCAAAGCATCTTCCAATAGTGTCTTTTCAACAAAGGAAGGAACAACTCATCACCAGAAGTTTAAAGTGCATTTCATTCACAAGTCTCCAAGAACTGAGCCAGTGCTCAGGTAAATATACAAAGTTCAGGTAAAAGTACAATAAGTTCAGGTTAAAGTACAATAGGTTAAGGTTAAAGTACAATAAGTTCAGGTAAAAGTACAATAAGTTCAGGTTAAAGTACAATAAGTTCAGGTTAAAGTACAATAGGTTAAGGTTAAAGTATAATAAGTTCAGGTAAAAGTACAATAAGTTCAGGTTAAAGTACGATAAGTTCAGGTTAAAGTACAATAGGTTAAGTTTAAAGTACAATAAGTTCAGGTTAAAGTACAATAAGTTCAGGTTAAAGTACCATAGGTTAAGGTTAAAGTACAATAAGTTCAGGTTAAAGTACAATAAGTTCAGGTAAAAGTACAATATGTTCAGGTTAAAGTACAATAAGTTCAGGTTAAAGTACAATAAGTTCAGGTAAAAGTTTCTTGTCATCACTGCATAAAGTCCCGAGTCGTAATTCTATATGATGTATTATGTTAGAGAAATGGTGTTAAGCTGTAAACCGCAGTGCTTCACACCTTCTCAAAATCACCACCTCTATTAGGCCGGCAGTAGCTCTGTTGGGACTTGCTTGGCTTAGGAACCGGAAGGTCGTCGGTTCAAGTCCCCCTAAGCACCTGGGCACACTGCCGAGGTGCCTTGAGCAAGGCACCAGACACACTGCTCCCCCCCAGCTGTGTATCCAATAGCTGATACCCACTGCTCCTAATACTAGGATGGGTTAAATGAAGAGGAACTTATTTCACTGTGTGTGTAAATGTGACCAATAAAAAGGATTCAATCCTCCAGAATTAGATTTAGATTAAGTTTGCAGACACGTTCTGGTCGTTCACATTCATACAAAACGTTTCAGTTTGTGGTCACTCAGATCTTGAGGAGGAGGAGTCTCCAAACGGAACCAGAACCAGAGTTCCTTCACTCTGGCTACCGGCTGTTACCATTTCCACGCTGCACTCGCCTGAAGGGTGGATGAGGAGAACATCGACCGTGTTTATGGCTCCATGAAAAATGCGTGACTCATAAAAGATTAATCTCATGCTAACACCGACTTGGCACAGTCGGGGAGAGCCAACAGAACGACTACAAGACGACTTTTGTCTGTGAAGTGTGATGCAAGCAAGACTACACTTGCCCAGCAAACACATAACAAAAGGTTTCAGAGGTATGTGGGTACGAGAAGCACGACTGAGAATGGTGTCTCCTCCTTTACGAAGGAGCTGGATCCACAAGCACCTTCCTCCTCATAAGAGGGACATTTAGGAGAAATGGACATCGGACTGGTTATAAGGTCTACTCATCTGGATGTCAAAACACTACAGACCAGATAGTGAGAGCCAGCAAGCAAGCCCTATGCAAAGTGGCAATGCCCTAGTCACATAATGATACTCAGACATTGTCTTTAAGGACCGTATTGAAAACAAAACTCAACCACCATGTGTGAAACCTCCTCTTGTGTCACACAGATACTCGACACACGGAGAGCAGGAAGTGAAACCGACCCGAGCCCAAATGATGACGAGGAGGAGGAGGAAGGAATGAATGAATGAATGGCTTAATCAATTCACCAAATCACATCAAACGTTCCACTGAAACTGTTGAATCAACTCACCAACTAAAACAGGTCCACACCTTTGAGCAATAACAGCTATTTGTCTACGGACAAAGAACAAAGAAAGAAAGGAGAACACAGGACGGATATATATATATATAATATATATATATATATATATATATATATTATATATATATATATATATATATATATATATATATATATATATATATATATATATATATATATATATATATATATATATATATATATATATATATATATATATATATATATATATATATATATATATATATATATTATATATATATATATATATATATATATATATATTATATATATATATATAGTGGTGCCTCATATCATATTGCGGAACCTTACAGCCATGCTGTATGATTGAGACATACCTGGTTGTAAAATTGCTTGTTCCTGTTTACCGTTGAGTTAAGGGCTAGTCTGACTGACTGACTCACTGTCTGACTGACTGACTGTCTGACTGACTGACTGACTGACTGACTGACTGGCTGACTGACTGACTGACTGATTGACTGGCTGACTGACTGACTGGCTGAGTGACTGACTGACTGACTGACTGCTGACTGACTGACTGGCTGACTGACTGACTGACTGATTGACTGATTGACTGGCTGACTGACTGGCTGACTGGCTGACTGACTGACTGACTGACTGACTGGCTGACTGACTGACTGACTGACTGGCTGATTGACTGACTGGCTGACTGACTGACTGGCTGACTGACCACCACAGCGCAAACAAACACTGGGAGCTCAGGTTGAGTAATAACATACATTTGCACAACCACAACAAAACACTTATCATCAATTATGAGTCAATAGTTATTCAGAAATGTATTCATATAAATAAATGGATACTTATCTTATATATATATATATGTATATATATACATATATATATATATACATATATACTGTATACAGCGTTGTGCAATGAACCTGTTGAATCAGATATGATTGGTGGTTAGCTATGGTATTAGCTATGGTATAAAATATGTATTATTGTTTTTCAAAATGTGTTACTACAATTAATATCTGAAGGGTTGTTGTTTCATATTTTCATATATTTATATTTATATATATATATCTATGTATATAGATATATATATATATATAGTTAGTTATTCAACACAGGGTTGGCTGCCAAATTCACATACTCACCAAAAGACAACCTGAAGTACAGCTCTCATGTAAACCTCCTGTTTATTATTATTAATAATCAATTATTATTATCATGAACTAGAACCAATCCACCAAACAAGTGTGACATATATGATGTAATTTACACTTTGTTCACTAAGATTAGTGTGAAACAAGGTGATGTCACACCCTTTACCGACTTTTAGACTTCTTGCTTATGGTCGTTGTGTAACAACACTGTCATGTCACACACACACACACACACACACACACACACACACACACACAGTGATACACACAGAAACACACACACACACACCGTGATACACACGCACACAAACACACACACGCACACACACACACACACACACCATGATACACACACACACACACACACACACACACACACAGTGATACACACACACACAGTGATACACACAGAAACACACACACACCATGATACACACAGAAACACACACACATATACCCTGATACACACAGAAACACCGTGACACACACACACACACACACACACTGTGATACACACACACACAGTGATACACACAGAAACACACACACACCATGATACACACAGAAACACACACACATATACCCTGATACACACAGAAACACCGTGACACACACACACACACACACACACACACTGTGATACACACACACACACACACAGTGATACACACAGAAACACACACACACACACAGTGATACACACAGAAACACACGCACACACACACACACCGTGATACACACACACACACACACAGTGATACACACAGAAACACACACACACACACACAGTGATACACACAGAAACACACACACACACAGTGATACACACAGAAACACACACACACACACAGTGATACACACAGAAACACACACACACACAGTGATACACACAGAAACACACACACACACACACCGTGATACACACAGAAACACACACACTGTGATACACACACACACACACACACCGTCATACACGCACACACACACACACACACACACACACACACACACACACCGTGATACACACGCGCACACACACACACACACACACGACACACACACACACACACACACACACACACACACAGTGATACACACAGAAACACACAGCGTCCAACTATGGTGCTTACAGTGCTGTTACTCACCCAGGCTGTTCGTCGAACTGTCCATACTCCGATCTTAAAGAAAATAATAATAATAATAATAATAATGATAATAATCTAATAACACTCTCTACAAGTGAGTGTCGTGTCCTCGGCGTGTATCTTCCATGACCCAACACGCAGGGCAGACATCCCGGACTCGGACCCGGACCTGGACCCGGGACCAGGGGGGGGGGGGGGGGGTAGGCTCCTCTCCTCCGAGGGATCCGAAAGTTCCGGAAGATTAATATTTCATTACATGGAAGTCATCATCGCATTATCGCCATTATTATATATCCGTGCACTTGAGGAGGTGCTGCTGTCATCTGTTGCTTCTTCTTTATTCCTTTTATCCGCCGTTTATCCAACTGCTGTCGTTGTTGTTGTTGTTGTTGTTGTGTGTTTGAAACGTCTTCACCTAACTTTTTGGTTCTCATTCTAGTTACTCCCCCCCCCCCTCTATGACATTTTGATCAATATATATAATATATTTAGTGTTTTTGGGGCAGGGAAGTCCTGCCCCCTGGTGGTCAAGGTGTGGTAGTGCATCCACCACCGGGCGGAACCACACGTGTTGTTGTCGTCGGTGTGTGTTTCCGTCGTTTCTGGCGGACACTTGTCGAGGTAGGACCGTCGTCAGCCGGTGTCCCTGATGGAGACGATCATTTTGAATTTAATGTTCTCAACAATTGTACGTCGTGTTGTTTTTTCTTCTTCTGTGTTCATTCAAATAATAACAACACGCTGTTCCCCCCCCCCTCTCTCTCTCTCTCACGTGTAATAGAGCTGTCATAAACATTAGAAAGGGTTCCTTTGACGTTCTTCTTACTGTGTACTAGTACTACTGTCACGAATACTATGGATGTGAATAGTGTGTGTTCAAGTATATTCGCGTAATCGCGTATTTACAATAGATGTTACGATTTATGCCAATGCCTGAAGTCCCTTGTTGTGATCCTCCTGCTTCTTCTTCTCCTCTCCCTGAAGGTCAAACTGTAACCGGGTCTATGATGACGTGTGCCCGCTGCCTCCTGAGGCTCCAGGGTCTGGAGGGGGTCATGGGGGTAGTGAGGCCCTCTGCAGACCGGGGCGCCGCTCTGCTGCAGGCGGCCTCGGTCCTCACCCAGACCCGGGGCCTCTCCAAGCCTCATGGCGAGGTAAGCTGAACCTCATCCTCCTGGATCATCGTACTTTTTTTTTAGAGGCTCTAAATATTGCGTTTTATTGGCATCCAAGTGGAGAATAGAGTGAGAAGTCAAGTCAGACATGTTTTAAAATGTCCTCGTCAATATCATTATGTCATCATAATCTCATCTCTGTCTCAAAATAAATACTTAAATACTGTTTAAAAACACAACAAAACAAATTGCGCTGACTAATCTATTCATTTGACAAACTCTAAATATATTCTTGGAGCCACACCAACGGATTTAACTCCTTAAACTCGTTTTGAGTGTTTTAAAGTACTGCCGTTAGTCACACCGCGTTTCGCCCCCCCTCAGGTCCGGAGGCCGTTCCACGGCAGCTCGGCGCGCCGCGAGCGTCGGCCGCCGTCCGCCCTTCTGCAGCCGGAGGAGGGAGGAGAAGCAGGCAGGTCGGTGGTGGGAGGAGAAGCAGGCAGGTCGGAGGAGGGAGGAGAAGCAGGCAGGTCGGTGGTGGCTCAGGACAACCTGTTTGAGCCCCGCACCAGAGACAAGGCGGCCTTCGGGGCGGCCATCGAGGCGTTCACCCGGCAGAGCAGGAGGCGGCGGGGCCACGTGGAGTTCATCTACGCCGCGCTGCAGAAGATGCCAGAGTTCGGCGTGGAGCGAGACCTGGTCGTCTACAACCGGCTGCTGGACGTCTTCCCCAAGGAGGTGTTCGTCCCCAGCAACTTCATCCAGCGCATGTTCAACCACTACCCCCGGCAGCAGGAGTGTGCCGTGGAGGTGCTGGAGACCATGGAGACCTACGGTGTGTGTGTGTGTGTGTGTGTGTGTGTGTGCAATTACGCACACCACGGACCATGCATTGTTAATTCCCATCAGCCGGGACAATAACCTAAATATATGAGGGGTAAACACAGGGTACCACTCAACAATATAACTTATCGCCCGGTTAATTAAAAAAACCTTCACATTGACCCCTGAAACCGGGGTCAACCCAAGCTACATTATGGCTCTTATCGCAATGTTGAAGTATCCAGAATCACAGGCGATGAATTTGATGGATCAAAACATCGAGCGGCAGTAGCTCAGGAGGTAGAGCCAACCGGAAGGTTGCTGGTTCCATCCCCCGGCTCCTCCTCCTCCTATCAGAAACCTGTGGAGGTGTCCTTGAGCAAGACCCCCTAACCCTAACTGCTCCTGACCTGCTGGCTGTCTCCTTGATGGCTGAGAGCGCCGTCGGTGGTGGATGAATGGGTGTATGAATGGGTGAATGCGAGGCTTGACTTGTAAAGCGCTTTGGATTAAAGCGCTAGATAAAAGCAGACCATTTTACCATTTACATCGATATCATGTGTCTCGTACGGCTCTGTTCCTCAAGTAAGGACCACCAGCGCCTCCTCCTCTGACCCGTCTGTGTTTTTTCTCCGTCTGTGTGGTCGTTGCCTTCAGGCCTTATGCCCAACATGGAGACCAAGGTCCTCCTGGTGCAGATCTTCGGGGAGAAGAGCCACCCCATGAGGAAGTTCCAGCGCCTCATGTACTGGTTCCCCAAGTTCAAGCACGCCAACCCCTTCCCGGTACCCCGCCTGCTGCCCGCCGACCCCGTTGACCTGGCGCGCTTCAGCCTGACGCGCATCGCCGATGACCTGGACGCCAAGGTCACCGTCTACCAGGTAACCCAGAGGTCAGAGGTCATGGACCCAAACCGGGCTTTAGCTTAACATGTGGGGCTTTACATAGTGGGCGGCGTCAGTAGCTCAGTCTGTTGGGGCTTGGGGAACCAGTAGGTCGCCGGTTCAAGTCCCCGAAACACCTGGGTTCACTGCCGAGGTGCCCTTGAGCAAGGCACCAGACCCCTCCCCTGTATATCCAATAGCTGATACCCACTGCTCCTAATACTAGGATGGGTTAAAGGAGAGGAACTCATTTTCACTGTGAGGACATGTGACCAATAAAGAGGATTCAATCCTCTAGATTTTGATTTTGACATGTGTATATAGTAAAGCCTTAATAGCCTTAATAAATATTAAAATACTAAATAATAAAAAATACTCTCCATTCCCTCTCAGTAGTATGAATTTCAGCAATGATTGCGTTATAGCATTTAAATATGCACCTTCATAAATATGTCATATTTATTATTGAGATCATGAGATACCTGGCATTGAAATGCATGGCAAGAGATTATGGAGATTTATGTTTCACTGAAGATAGTTTTTGAATGGGCTTCTCCTCCCCACAGATGCCTTGCACAGACATCACGGAGGCTGGAGAAGAGGTCACGTTTCCACACATAGTGGGTAGGGATGGATGCTTTTTTTAAAACCTTTTTAGTTGTTTTCCAGTGTCCATAGTGCGTGACTATCGTATCGGCACTGACTAAATGATCCGGAATGTTCCACGGGAACCAATGTGTACCCTGATTCACTTTAAAAAGGTCTCTAATGTGTCTCTAAGACAAGCCCCATGGCGACCATTTCTAGAGAGTAGTCTTTGATTATGTATACTCTGATGTATACTATGGACAAGAGACGGCTACTGTTTCACAATGTAGTTATAAGATAGAACACACGTAGATCAGTTCATGTCATCTCAACCCACTATCTCCACCCCTGGTGCCCGAGCCTTTCAGGCAGTATCACTATGGAACGCTGTCCCCACACGCCTCAGGTTTGATGAATCTATTGACTACTTTAAAGTGCAGCTAAAGACGTACCCGTTTAGACGTTCTTTTGAGTAATGTATTTATTGTTGTGCCACGTATTTTACGGTGTTTTGTGTCCACCCGTTCTGTCCTGTGCATTTTACCTTTTCTGTTCAGTGCTTTGTGACTTTTGTCTGCGAAAAGCGCTTCATAAATACATTTGACTTTGCTTACTAACAACCTTATTCCTAACCGTTTTAGGAAGTCTGTAATGTCAATGTATTTTTTTTGCGTTTTCATTAACATTGCTACTACTTAACTATATATATATAGATATAGATATAGATATAGATATAGATATACAGTTTCTGTGTTTTCTTTGGTTTTTATTCCATTTAGTTTGATCTCTTACTAAAAACAATATTGATTGATCCCAGACGGGTAATTCTACTACTACTAAGAGATACAATTCTAATACAATATAAACAACTACAAACTACTGTATATACACATTTATAGTGGCAATGTAGATTTAAATGTAAACCTTATCGACAATCCCCCCCCAAAAAATGAGGTAACATTTAGATTTGATTGAATGAAATCTAATCAACATTTGGGGTAGGAGTGAGTGGATCCTGGAACTGGGCCATAGAAAGGCAGACTTTAGTCTTCATCCATCTTCCATACAGTAGATGAAGCCCTGAATTCCTCCGTGTGGCTGCAGGCTCCCAGAGTCCGGAGCAGATGGAGCTGCTGGCCCAACACCGTCCCAGCAGGCCGGTGTTTGTGGAGGGGCCGTTCCCCCTGTGGCTCAGGACCACCTGCCTGTACTACTACGTCCTGAGGGCCGACCCGCTGCCCCCCGGGGAGAAGGTGACCATCACATCACATCACGTCACATCACATGACTTTACATTACAGTCCAGTAATTTAGCAGATGCTAAATTGGTAGGTAAGAGAACAACTCGTCACCAGAAGTCAAAAGTGGATTTCATTCCTAACAAGTGTCCAAGAACTGAGCCAGTGCTCGGGTAAAAGTACAATAAGTTCAGGTAAAAATACAATAAGTTCAGGTAAAAGTACAATAAGGTAAAAGTACAATAAGTTGGCAAAAAATAGAACAATATCTACCTGACAATCTATTTAGACTTACTTAGTGGGATGCTTGTACGCTAGTAAAAAGTGAATAAGAGGATGCACTAGGAGGAAGGATCCGGTTAGTGTTTCCTGAAGAGGTGAGTTTTCAGCCTGTAGTTTAAGATGGGCAGTGACTGCAGTCCTGACCTCCGTGGGAAGTTCATTCCTCCACTTTGGGGCCACAGGACAGAAAAGAGCCGTGACCATGTAGATTGGCCCTCAGGGGCCCCTAAGCGAGAGGGAGAACAGACGCCCTGAGGAAGCAGAGCGAAGTGGACGGGCAGGGATGTAGGGCTTGACCATCGCCTGGAGGTAGGATGGAGCTGTTCCTTTCACTGCCCTGTAGGCTAGCACCAGACCACATTAGACTGACCATTACTGACTGAGATCTTGTCATGTGACTTTATTAAACAGTAAGGGTGGTTGAGGAATACTCATTGGTAAGGTGGATATTTTCCTGGGCTAGAAGACTTTGGAATCGTTGCATCACTTTAACTACACTTTTAACCCCTGTCAAGACCAGGAAAAGTCAAACAAACAAAAAATCAGGGCTGCAAACTTGTCACCTTTCGGCGAAATTCGCCGTTTTGAAACCAAAATAGGTCGTTTGTGTGGTTCGTGTAGATCTGCAATAAAAATATTTGGGGGGGGGGGGGGGGTGTCATCTGCGACTGCGAGTTTGGGTCTTGAGATGGATTGAGATTAATGACAGCTCCCGGGCGCAGATGACACTCCTCCCGGGAGCTGTCATCTAAATCCATCATGACAGCTAGCGCGCGAGTCTTCCTGTCGGCTTTCTAGGAACTACGCTTCTCGGACTTCACTGCGCCGGAGTCGATAGCCGTAAAACCTAGCTACAGGAAGCTACCTACGAGCCTACATTCCTGTCGCAGAACGTGGAACACGCTCTCAAGGTAAGCTATCTGTTATTTAAGTTATTATGAGTTAGTTAAGGTTAGCTGCTGATGTGTTTTTTAGCTTACCAAGGGAGCTAGCGAAGCTATTGTTAGCCAAGGGCTTATTGACTACACCTGTAGGCTACAGGTGTAGTCAATACAGGCTGTACAGGCTGTAGCTACCAGATGTGAACATATTTTCTTTCGTTCTTTTTTATTAAAAAATAATAATAATCCATCTTGAAATAACATCATATAATATATAAAAAATGTATATATTATTATATATGTACATAATATAAGATATTTTCGCGCCATAGGTAAAGTAAAATATTTTCTTTTGTTCTTTTTAAATTAAAAAATAAATGTTCCATCTTCAAATTACATAATATAATATCAAAAATGTGTCACTTCAGGGTGATGGAGACCGCCAAGGACTCATAATTATTTGTCTTTAAATGTCCTTTTATTCCTTTGCTGTTTTATAATATAGCTTTTTATTGCCATTGTGTATGAAATGTGCTCTACAAATCAGAGGTGGATTAGAAGTACTCCTTTCTCATACGTTTTCTAAATGTTCGACCGGGAACTGCTGCTAACAAATTGTTTCCCTTTTGTCCCTTTAGAAATCATCTCGATGAAAAAGGAAGGTGTGCCGCCAAGAAGTGTCAGAGTCACTGTCTTCTGCCTTTCTCTTTACTTTTACCTTTACAGAATAGTAAAACTGTCTTTACCCTTGAAATGAGAAGTACGTGTGAGGAAGTGAACGTTACCGAGACATTTTGACCCAGACAGACAGAGGGAAATTATTATTGTGTTGCTGCAAGCTGTGAAGGGCACAGTAGCATCGCTCACATTTCAGTCCCAATCCAACATGTGCAAGGCCTGTTTTTCTATTATTTCATGAAGCAACGATTCAACAAGTATGATTGTGCAGTCACGTTAATGCTGATTCCTCTCAGAGAGGACATGGCACTCTTTCAAAGTAGAGCACAAGCAGTAAAGTGTGCTGCTGATGTTCTCTGTAAAATTGGCTAAATTAGACAATTATAGTGTTGAAAAAAGGCTACCGCTAACTGAGTTTACACCGTCCACTGATGTGTGTTAATGATATTTTCTGCAACACATTGAATTATTCCTCCTGACACACTCATTGCAAGACCACTTTGTCTTCTCACTCTTAATATTGTTGTGTTTCAGTGCAGAGGTTTAAAATGCTCCCCTTTCTTAAATGAAAAAGTGAATTCTTGGCAGAAAGAAGAATTTCCCTTTCGGTTTGTGGCGCTAAAAAAGTTAGCACCTGTGATAGGACTCAACTCTATAGTTGCAAATTGTGTTAGATAGTGGTACGGCTCTACAAAATAAATGCATTGTTATATTACAAATGGAAATTCTGTGTTTTTCTTATTATTACCACTGCTCTTTTTGTTGTTCTGATTGCTAAAATTGCCTGTAAATCCACATTTTAAAGCTGATAATTCAAAAAAATCTTCCGGGGAAGCTGACCCCCGGACCCCCCTAGGGGGTTCGAACCTTGTCACCTTTTTTATCCATGATGAGTTTGCACCCCTGAAAAATGCTATTTCCCCTTTTACACATCTCCTATTTGCCCTTCCTCTTAGCCCTTGTTAGCTCTATTTCTTGTTTGCTCAGCGCTTGTTTATAAGCTTCTGCTTGTTGGCTTTGGACAAAAGCATCTGCTAAATAGTAATGTATTATGAATATAACTATTTTATGTCGGCTCTACTAGAAACTGCAGCTAGATGGAGTTACAACACATATATACACCTTTCAGAATCTTTCAGGGGGGCGGCAGTAGCTCCGTCTGTTAGGACGTGGGGCTTGTTAGGAATCGGAGGGTCGCCGGTTCAAGTCCCCAATAAACGGACCAAGTACAGAGTGACAATTGGTACTTGGGGGGGGGGAAGGTGCCAGTTCACCTCCTGGGTGCACTGCCGAGGTGCCCTTGAGCAAGGCACCAGCCCCCTCCCCTGCGTATCCAACAGCTGATACCCACTGCTCCTCATACTAGGATGGGTTAAAGGAGAGGAACTCATTTCACTGTGTGTGTTTACATGTATGTGACAAATAAGGAGGTTTAAGTTTGGTTGTCCAAGTCTCTTTGGATAAACATGTGGATGACTGGAGTGTACGGCTCATTGACGTGTTGGGGTCTGGCTCCCTGCCCTGTCTGCGTGTCTCCACCAGGGGGAGGAGCCCTATGACCCGGAGAGGTCTCTCTACTACCCTCTACAGCTAGAACTGGACTTGGAGCGGGACATGGGCGACCTGGGGGACGACTTCGATGTGGATGAAGGTGAAATAATACCCCAAAAACAACAACAACATTTGAATGAAACCAAGTCATGCCACACAAACAGAATTCATGCACATAACAGTTGAATAAAACAACCACATAGATTGTCGAGCTACTTGCTAGTAGTAATGCTGGGAGCAACCAACGTGTTCTAGTGTTGCACAACCTACTTTACAAAACAAGAGAAATACAAGTTTATTTTATTATTGGTGATAGAACGAACGGTTACAGTAGACCTCACATACAAAAAGTGCTTTCTCAATGCCACAACAGTTTTATTTTACATTATATTACATTAGTGTTCTGTTACAGTGTAAGTAAGTAACATGACATGTAACTTAGCATGTACTTGGTGTGTAATAGCAGTTCTGAAACAGCATGCAACTACTCAGGAGTCAGGGGGTTAGGAATAGGTGGAAAAAACACTACATTGTGGAGTGTGTGTGTGTGTGTGTGGTTGGTGGCTGGTTGAAGCAGCCTCACCTGGCCCCAGTCAGTCTGATTCGAGTCTGGTTGAAGCAGCCTCACCTGGCCCCAGTCAGTCTGATTAGAGTCTGGTTGAAGCAGCCTCACCTGGCCCCAGTCAGTCTGATTCGAGTCTGGTTGAAGCAGCCTCACCTGGCCCCAGTCAGTCTGATTAGAGTCTGGTTGAAGCAGCCTCACCTGGCCCCAGTCAGTCTGATTAGAGTCTGGTTGAAGCAGCCTCACCTGGCCCCAGTCAGACTGATTAGAGTCTGGTTGAAGCAGCCTCACCTGGCCCCAGTCAGTCTGATTAGAGTCTGGTTGAAGCAGCCTCACCTGGCCCCAGTCAGTCTGATTAGAGTCTGGTTGAAGCAGCCTCACCTGGCCCCAGTCAGTCTGATTAGAGTCTGGTTGAAGCAGCCTCACCTGGCCCCAGTCAGTCTGATTAGAGTCTGGTTGAAGCAGCCTCACCTGGCCCCAGTCAGTCTGATTAGAGTCTGGTTGAAGCAGCCTCACCTGGCCCCAGTCAGACTGATTAGAGTCTGGTTGAAGCAGCCTCACCTGGCCCCAGTCAGTCTGATTAGAGTCTGGTTGAAGCAGCCTCACCTGGCCCCAGTCAGTCTGATTAGAGTCTGGTTGAAGCAGCCTCACCTGGCCCCAGTCAGACTGATTAGAGTCTGGTTGAAGCAGCCTCACCTGGCCCCAGTCAGACTGGTTAGAGTCTGGTTGAAGCAGCCTCACCTGGCCCCAGTCAGACTGATTAGAGTCTGGTTGAAGCAGCCTCACCTGGCCCCAGTCAGACTGATTAGAGTCTGGTTGAAGCAGCCTCACCTGGCCCCAGTCAGTCTGATTAGAGTCTGGTTGAAGCAGCCTCACCTGGCCCCAGTCAGACTGATTAGAGTCTGGTTGAAGCAGCCTCATCTGGCCCCAGTCAGACTGATTAGAGTCTGGTTGAAGCAGCCTCATCTGGCCCCAGTCAGACTGATTAGAGTCTGGTTGAAGCAGCCTCACCTGGCCCCAGTCAGACTGATTCCTCTATGGCTGGTGAGGCTGCACACCTGTGGGTCCTTGTTAATCAAAACAATCTGGCAATAAACCAGATTCCTCATCCCCCTGAGTCCTTGTCTTCAGGAGGAGCCTCAAGCAGACAGTTTAATGGCTTGTTTCATCGTCTGCTACATACATGTAGAATTACACTGTGTAGAAGTACAAATGCATGCCTATTATATTTATTTATCTCTATTTGTAACATGTTTGTACCCTCTCCTCTCTCTAGTGGACGAGGGCCCAGTATTTGCCATGTGCATGACGGACCGGGGAGACCAGGCCACTCTGAACCAGTGGGTCTCAGGCCTCCAGGAGACCAACCCCGTGCTGGGCCAGGTGCCCACGCTGTTCCGCCTGGACTCCGGCCCTCGCATGCTCCAGAACCCCGTGGCCCAAGGGTACCGACCACACCCAGAGACGGAACCACCGGCCCCAAAAGAAGAAGAAGAAGTAGAAGTGTATCCGTCCCATCAGCAAGCGGACGTGACCCTGGAAGAGGAGCCTCGACACAGCCGAGGAGTGAAGCAGTGAACCGCAGGTTCATCGCGGTTTTAAAAAGAAGCAACGGACATCGTGTGTGGGGGTTGCTTAGCGTGTGGCTAAAGAGCCACGGTGGGCTCAGATTAGACTAATAGCCAATTATCTCTAACGATGAATAGCATTCAAGCTAAATAAACTATTTCCCACATGACTTGTTTTTTTGTTATCTTGTCTTCATTAAATTATTAAGTGTATTTGATTTGTGCATTTGATATTGTTGACCCAGTGAAGAATTGTATTACTCGTTACAGGACGGTTCAGTCACAGAACGACCCCCAAGCCAAAGGTATAAAAGTTTTTTATTTGTTCAGAAAGAAAAAAAGCATTCCTTTTTGTTTTGTTTTAACAACATACAAGTAGTTAGCGTTCAAAATTACATTCTCAAATGGCTTCATTTGTCACGGATGCCAAAACCTGTCGTCGTGCAGGGATTCTGTTTAGTTTTTTTTTTTCTTCCTTTTTTGTTTAGATTCAAATATAAAACGACGAGTTAAGACTGCTCCGTGGTATGCTAACACGCGTTAGCATAGAGACTATGAATTGTGTCTAAATTGAAATGAACTGAAGAGATTCTCCCTCCACACATGCAAGAAAAACGTAGAGTATTCGCAAATGAGATCGGACACGAAAAACTAGCTATAGCAATAATGCACGGTTAATATAAAACACGCCGTATGACACGAAGCTTTCAATAAATAATGAAAAAAGGTTACATTTCCATCGAAGGATGGACCGTAAGGAACCCCAATGTGTACAAGTAAACAATTTGGCATATTACTTACATACCATTGATATCAAACCTACCAAAAGAAGAAGGTAACAGGACATGATTCTCCAGAGCGTCACGTGAACGTGACGTGGAGCTGATGAGAAAAAAAAATCTTAACAACTTTGTTTTTAAGAAAGTTTGAATACAAATTAAAAAAAAGGCAGGATATCAGTGGTGGTGGTGGGGGGGGGGGGGGGAACACTGATGCATTAAGCAGCTACAAAATGACATGCATCATCCAGTTTAGAATATACCGTATCGAGTGTGAACGCAAACTGTATTTGTGCAGTCATAGCATAATAGTATAAAACAGTAAACCGTTGTCAAACGCCTTTTCCCAAATAGTAACAATATTACAAAGGTTTTTTTTTTTTTTAAGACTTGTGCTCTGAGTATCGGTTAGAAATCAAACCAACTGGTAGGCGTGTTCCCTGTACAGCATTCAGTTAGGAGTGGACCCTCTAAGGCGTCCCAGTCTCAGAGAAGGAGAACCACACAGACAACGGGGAACATGGCGGTCCTTTCCGCTGCGTCACTCCGTACTTTGTCTTGTCCCTTTTGAGGGTTTTTTTTTTCTCCAATTTAGGTCCCGTTTGCTCCTGTAAAAGAAATAGTGAACTAGAAGTTTGTAGATTGCATAAATCAAATCTAAATCTTTATTGATCACATACATGTACACACAGGGAAATTAGTTTCTCTGGTGACACTAATACTTAACATAATATGTACTGTTGAAAAAGGCCTGAAATAATGAATGAGAAAACGATCTATCGAACAGAATAATCGTAAACAAAACGTTTGTTCTCCCTATAAACAGCATTTGGTCTATTGACCTTGTTGGCCCATAGCGAGACCCTTCTGTAGGCGTCACGTGGTTATGAACAAACCCCTGATGGTTCACCCAGTTCAGCGTTTACCTGCCAGAGTGGGGCCCCGCTGCTGGAGCTGGCTGGTGAAGAAGCGCTCCCGCTGGGACACCTGCTCGTCCCAGGCGTCCAGGATGCGGCGGCGCTCAGGCGGCTCCAGGTTCAGGGTGTCCGGGTGGGCCTCCTCGATGTGGGCCCTCACACCCTCCAGGCTGTGCGAGTAGAGCAGGTCTCCGCACACCATGCACACCAGCAGCTGGTTCAGCGGATCGTGGTCCATGAGGTAGCGGTTTCGCCACGCGCCGTCCGAGACGGAGCCGTCCTCCTCGCCGTGGTCGTGGTCGTGGTCGCCGTCGGCAAAGAGGACACCGTTGTCCGCGAAGCAGGCGTCCGGGCCGTCGTCTGAAAGAGATGATAACTCAGGTTTAAATCACATGATCAGGGAATTGGAATCTGTTTTTTGACGAGTCGAGTTACTACAGTCACCTTCTAGCGGAGCAGTGTAGCTCGAGTATGAATAATAGCCCATTTCGGTATCTGAGGTAGAGCTGTGGAAGGAAAAAAACAGATGAAAAAGGGAAAGACCGTTAAGGCATGTTGTTGATGTATTTCATTTAGTAAAAATGCAGAGATAGCAAATTAGGCCTCGCCTCATTCGATGTTCAGACTCCTCACAGCCATTGACCCAATCTCCTGGGTCCTAGAGGAATGAATAGAAGAAGACAAGATAAGGAGATGGTATACCATGATGAGGAACTACTATTTTACATGTGAGACTTGTAAAGCCTGTACCTGTTTCTCCATGCACTGGGGCTGGTCTTGGCCCTTAGCGGGCCTAATGGGCTTCCAGTTGCCAGGTGCTCTCCTTTGGGACAGGTCCCGGTCTCGAATGGCCTTTCTCGCTCTCTGCTCCTTCTTTTTAACCCTCCAGTATTCCCTCTTCCTCCTCAGAAACTCTTCTTGGGACTCTCCCGGGATGGGCTTCGGGGGGGCCAGGGTGCTTATGGGCAACAGTTTACTGGGTGAAGCCTGCGCCGTTTTTGGCCTTGGGGACTGAGCATAGGTGGGTTTTACAGGACTGCCGTTAGAGTACTTGCAACCCGGGGTTGGAATGAGGGGTTCGATAGGTGAAAAGTTGATGCTGGACAGTGGATTGTCTGGGGGCGTTAGAGTAGCGAGGGCCGGGGCAGCGTTGATGCTCTCCTGCACCGTCCATTTCCTCACTCTGGACCCATCGTCGGAGGAGCTGTGCATCGCTTCCAGTCGATTCTCCACCAAGCGCATCTTGTCGTCCAACAGCCCGTCGGACATCGGCACACCGAATTTGCCTTCCGCCGTTCTAGAACATGCCGATATGTCCGGGTCACAGGACGTGCCTGAGGGCTGGGCGTTGACCTCATTCTGGCCCCTACTCGGTGATGAGGTGAAACTGCAGACCGGCGGTTTGACCTGCAGCATGTCAGGTGACCGTCCCCCATTGGACCCAGTGGGGCTGACCACCAGCAGTGTGGGAAGGCTGTGCATCGCGGTGAGAGTAGCAGCAGGAGGCTTGGGCGGCAGGGAACGTTTGTTGAGTGGATTCTGGCTTTTGCCAGACTGGGCGTTGTTGATCGAGAGAAGATTCAGACTCTGAGATACGGAAAAAAACAAAGCTGTTCAATGCATTCAGAACATTACAGAATGTGGAACTCTTTAAGATGTCACAACTTAGTATGCATAGACACTTAACATACCTGGACGGTGGTGTTTGGAGACAAGAGCCGGCCGTTTTGTCTGTGGCTCCCCTTTTGCCTGGCTTTTGAGCGGGCTCTTTGCTGTCTCTTCATCAGCTTCCAGTACTCCCTCTTATTCTGCAGGCTGCTCCCACTGCCCTCCACTCCCACGGACTCCCCTGTGAACCATCTTCTGCATTGTTGTTGTAGTGCAGTCGGCTGAGACTGTGGAAGGCAACGCGGAGGTTGCGGCGATTGCACTTTTTGCCCATGCGGCGGCTGCTCGGAGGGCAAGTGGTGCAACTTTGGCGGCTCTGGGGAACAGCAGTGCTGATGGTGGTTTCCCGTTTTTTTTGCGTTCAGCCTCTTGGCCCGACGTAGCGGAGACAACGTCGGTGTGGGACACCCTGCACCTTCTGTAGAGGCGCCCTGGAGGTCCGGTGTGGTTGAGGACAGAGGAGGGGGAGATTTTCCGGTCGGGGATGAAAGGGAAGGGTCTTGTGAACAGGCATGCACCAAGTCATCAGGGTCTGCCTGCCAGCTTTTGATCTGCAGCGTTAGGTTGGCAGCTAATGGCAGCTTGTCTTCTTCTCCTAGGGGGATCATTGGGATGTTTGATTTCATCTCTTGTTCCAACTGCTCTTCTGAGACATAATCTTCAGTTTTGGTTTTACAAGGAAGCTGCTCTGTTTTAATATCGGCGGGCTGACATTCAGCCACTGTGCTAAGGGATTCCTCAAGGAGTTTTTTCATGGAGGCCACAGCTAGAAGAGTGGTAGCCTGGGTTTCGGCACTCAAGGTTGGATCCGGCTCTGGAATAGGCAAAGCAAGGGGAGGCAACAGCGAGGGAGGTGGTTTGATTTGACAGATGGCTTGCTCAGGTAGAATAATTAGGTCAGCTGCTGCAGCTGGTTCTCTCTCTACTTTTATTTGTTTAGCCTGCTGAGGATTAGGCACCTTAACGTTAGGGGAGGGTTGTATGTTCACTTCCCACTTCCAACTTTGAGCAGTATTGGTCATTGCTACTCGCTGATTGGGGATCTGCTTGTGGGCCTTCCTCCTTTGCATGGCTGCATTGCCCCTGGCCAGCATTAAGCCCTGCTTTAGCTCTGTGGCTCGAGCAGCTCTCTGCTCCCTCTTCTTCACCCTCCAATACTCTCTCTTCTTGGCCATCCTTTGTTCATTTGTCAAGCCTGGATCCTCACACGGTGCCGCCAACAACGAAGAGACTTCCATTTTCATGACGCAACCACCGCCGCTGACCCCCGTCGCTGACACTTTTAAGCCCCTGTCCGGAGGAAATGGAGGGTGTGTGAGAGTGATCTGAGCAGGGTTGTGTACAACTAATCTATTTGAGTTGGCTACAGCCGCCCTTTGAAATTGTGTCCTCGGCCTGATGGACAGCAACCGGGGAGGTTTGTTGGCGGACTGACCATCTTGTGGCAAGAAAACTCTCACTTGAGGTGGACGTAGTGGTGGTGGTGGACGTAGTGGTGGTGGTGGACGGTGGCTGAGCCTTCCCAAGTCTCCTGGCGCAACAGTTCCGTGGTAACCTGAGGACTCCACTTTAAGTTGATTCTGCGAGTGTGCAAGGATATCATTGTGGGAAAGCAAACAAGATGGGTGTTCTGCCAAGTGTCCTGCTGCTGCTGCTGCAGCAGCAGCAGCCTCCGTGGAAACCTGGGGAAGGCTGATAGTCACCGTCCCGTCTTCTTTGATAAACCCTCCGATGGTCTCTGAGGCGTGAGTAAGCACGCCACCAGTTAGCTGGTTCCCGGCTAGGGCTAGAGTCTGTGCTCGAGCCCTCCTCATCTCCTCTAGTATGTTCTGATAACGTTTGACTCTCCTGGTCAGAGAGTCCTTCTCCTTCAGTCGGTTCTTCACCTCCATGGACTGCTTGGCGCGTTGTTCCCGCTTTTTGACGCGCCAGTACTCCCGCCTCCTGGAAGCCGTCTGCTCCGGGGACTCATTGGGGTTGATTTTCGGGACGTTTCGCGAATTGTAGAACGTGGCGAGGTTTGGGAACTTAGCTCTTATGTTCCTTTGATTTGAGAAACACTTTTGGGTTTCGATGAATCTTTGTCTTGGTGTCCGGCATCTGGGGATGCCTCGGCTAACATTAGAAAAGAACATGTAGTTTGAAAACCTTCTGGTGTGTTCCAACCTTCTTCCAACAGTGGCGTTAGGTGCGAAAGCAGTCTTTTTCTCAGATTTCTGATTTTCTTCTTTGATAAAGACCGGGTTCTGATTCGGTTTAGTTTCAACTGTGTCCAAAATTGCTGGGCCCAATTGTTCACTTTTTACCTCCTCTCTCTTTACAGCTGTGCTGGCATGTCGAGGAATAGAAGGTGGACCTACCAAAACTTGGGCGCTCTTCAGTAACTGATGTGCAGTGGTGTCCAGAACCACGGGGCTGTTAACGCTTTGTTTTTGGCTCGTACTTCTTCCGGAAGATAGAGAGGGGAGATGTTTGAGACCCCCACGGTGCAATAGTCCCGTCTTCTGCGTCATTGGCCTTTGTAGCGTTGTTTCAGCGCTGTGTGTTCGCTCTCTGCTGCTTTTAGCCGACCTGCCCGCCAGCTTGGCTCTCTGTTCACGCTTCTTCATCCGCCACTGCTCTCTGCGCCTGGCGGCCCTTTCCTCCTCCAACCCTGGGGTCACCCGTGCCTCATCAGGACTTTTGGCTCTCTTGCTGCACACCAAGGCACTCTTCTTTATTCCAACCTGACTGGCCATGTTCGCCACTCCACTCCTCGCAGCTTTGAAAGAAAATAGGTGAGGTGTCGACTCCATATTCAGGTGATGTGGCGACTCAATTTTTAGGCCTGTGGTAATATCAACATTTAAAGGTTTGGGTTGAATGCATACGACGTGTGCCTTGTGTTGTGCTTTAGGTAATGACAGCCCCGGCCTGTGCACACCTGGATGGGGTGGTGCATGAGAGGCGCTGCCTTTCGTGGCCATTTTGGATTGCAGCAGGCAAGCAGCAGCTGCTGCTGCTGCTGTCCCTGATGGGTGCACTGTTACTCTATTTGGAGGCACTGAGGGGGCGCTGATGTCCAAAGTAGTTCCACTGGGCCTGGACCTAGGCGAGGTACTGTAACCACCTACAGTGCCTCCTGTAGATTGGCATTTCAAGGAACCGTCATCAAATGCACCGGTCCTGCTTGCAGTGTGTCCCGGTGCCGTAAACTGTGGCAACACTTGGTTGAGTTTCATCGTTTGGAACCATCTCTCTTTTTGGCTTTGACTCTGATCTCCTGCGTCCTGAGCTGCTCTTTTCTCCGTCAGTGGGGCCAAAGACACGCTGACCGCATGGTCCGAATTCGGCTTCTTTTGCACGGGCGAGATAGTGGGGGCCCTGCAGCCGGAGGTCTGTGATGCACAGACGTCTCCGGCCGGCCGCTTCCCCCCTCTGCCATCTTGTTTTGGCCTGGACCTCCGTCTCTCCGCCAGCCGGGCCCGCTGCTCGCGCTTCTTGTTCCTCCAGTATTCTCTTTTCGAGGTCAGGGTGTCGTGGTCAAAGTCAGACGCCGGGCGGTACTGCTGGGCGGCGGCGCTCCCGCCTTTACCTTTCATGGCCGGCGTGCTTCTACCGGACGAGCTCTAGAACGGCCTCCAACCTGCTGCTCCACTACTGCCAAACCGGCGCGTCCCTTTCAGTTCATTATCCTGCCGTGGGTCACTTCGAAATCATCCCTTCCGAAGGCACACGCTCGTAAGCTACATATCAGAAGCCAGCGGCGACGTTCCTTCTGTGGGTTGACATCACTCATCACCAGCCTGGGTCCTGAGGGGGAGAGAGCAAAGGGGCTTTCAGTTGCACTGTTTGGTTGTGTACACAGTGATTCAGTTTACACACTTATATACAACATATAGTGGATTTACTAATTCAACAAATCGTAATGTAGTAACTGAAATGTCTTGACGCAAATATAATTCCTACATTTTAATTACAAACTACCGTCGGTTCATATGGTTCATTAATAAGCACCCGCACGCACGCACACACACACCCCTTGATGAATTGTGTTGAATCAGCAATCTATGCGTTTTATTCGAATAGCAGAATGCAGACGGGAATGAAAAGGCTACCAACAGCTATAGCGATGCAGTCCCAGTACATTGTGACGGAGGGTTTATATCCGAGCACCTCACTTTAAAGTGTGCGAATTTAAATCACCATGTGACGTTAAATCGCATGATAATTTTCAAACGTGTAGGACTGTGTGTGTGTGTGTGTGTGTGTATCTTACGGAGGACATTTGTTTATGATGGCGAACCAGGAACCAGGAAGGAAGCGGCGCGGCGCTGTCCCTTTAAACCTGTCCTCTCCTTTCCTATCGTAGCTCGTCCCATTGTGTCGCGATACGTCCCATTCTTTACACCTTATCGATACGAAGAAGAAGAAGACGATATAGCGATAATGCGCGCATACAACGTACGGCGGGGGGGGGGGGACACCCGGATCGATCGATCGGAGCTTGTGTGTCTCTCCTGCGGCGACACAATGGACAACAAGACCTCCCTCCTCTGTCCACACAGGCGGGCGGCCTGTCTGTCTGTCTGTCCGTCCGCCTGTCTGTCCGTATGTCCGCCTGTCTGTCTCTCGATCGAGAGGCCGCAAAAAAGACGAAAGGGGGGGAAATAAAAAGCATGCGTTTTCTGCCGTTACCTTTTTTGGAGTCACACGGAACTTTTTGAACCGGGTTGGCGGTTGGTTGTGTTTTGTGGCGATTGGTTTTTTTTGTGGCCCGATATTTGTGGCCTGCAGGACCCTGCAGTCAGCAGCTACTCTACTCCACAGACAGAGAGCCCGCTGCCTCTCTCTCTCTTTCTATGTCTCTCTCTCTCTCTCTCTCTCTCTGGAGCTGCCTTGACAACGCTGCAAAGTACCAGGATGTGGGACCTTGATGTGTGTGTGTGTGTGTGAGTGTAGTACTAGTGTGTGTGTGTGTGTGTGTGGTGTGTGTGTGTGTGTGTGTGTGTGTGGTGTGTGTGTGTGTGTGTGTGTGTGTAGTGCATCGTGTGGACATGTAGTAGGCTACAGCCCAATCCCTGTTCATAAGCACTCGCTTTATCGTCCAGGGGACCTCATAGGACCATAGAGAGTAGGCCCACCGCGGTAAGACGCGCCAATACATCGATTATAGAGAGAATCGATTACATTATTTACAATATAATTAATTGTAATAATACGGGAAAATTAGCTTTTATTTTAGCTATAGACGACACATTACACAAAGCATTTGTATGCCTGCACAAAAATGTGAATAAGACTTTCAACCACATCAACAACGTCAATAATAGTAATAATAATAGTAATAATAATAATAATGGCATAATGCATTATAAATGATTGCATTTAATGTAATTTTAAAACGTATTACATTCAAATGACCGCTAGTAGACCTACACTACTTATTATATAAAGGCAGTGTTGTTGTGTGTTTATTACAGAGGCGACACGTTTGTGTGTTTATTTTTGCCTCTGTTATTTTATTTTATATAGTATTTGATATGATATTATATGTTATGTTATTGTGGTGTTATGCGGTGGGGGAGGGGGTGATACTAATAAACGTCATAATAATAGTAATAAGCCCCTGTTCTCCATCTGGCCCCCGGGTGGGTGAGGAGCGCGTCGTCTCGCTAGAGTACTGTCTCTTTAAATTTACCCAGGAGCCCCTTAAAGGAGCCCCAGGGGCCCCTAGCGCGGCTCCCCACCCCGAAGACAAGCACAGACCTTAAAATACATACATAGGGAGGGCCCTCCGCTAAACAAGAACCACCGACACACACACACACACCGAGACCGACACACACACCGAGACACGGACCACGGAGAGGAGGACCGAGGAGCAGCGGGGGGACGATCCATAAAAAGTTAACTTGTGTGTGTGTGTGTGTGGGGGGGACGGAGAGGGGGGGGGTCCTTTATACAGAGACACAGGCACCCACAAGCGGTGTGGTGGGTGCCTCGATCCTCCTCCTCGGTGGGCCATGGCCATGGCTCTGTAACACCACCGCGGTGTGAAGGCGACTGACTGACTGACTGGGGGGAGAGAGAGAGCCACGGGGGGAGAGAGAGAGAGAGACCCCCCCCCCCTCCCTAAAGAACCAGTACCACTGAGCATTGGGGGAATGGAGGAAGAGGAGGAGGAGGACGACACGGGGGAGGAGAGCGGCGAGGAGCAGCCTGCAGGGGACCTCCGGACAGACCTGGTCTCCTTGATCATAGGCGGAGAGGAGGAGGAGGAGGCGACGCACGAAGGGACCGACTTGGGACCCTGTGCACCACTACTACTACTAGGAGGTAAAAATACAGCCCCCAAAAAAAAATCCACATTTGGTTGATGTTTTTGTAGTGTATACACACCACCAGCACCAGCAGCCGGGGTGTCAGATCCACGGTGTTCTCCCTCCCAGCCATTGTGGCCCAGGGTTAGTTAATCCGTGTCATCATGGACAATGCCGTGCAGCAGCAGCATGGCCCCCTTGTCTCTGTGGCTCCTATAAACAAAGGCTAGATACCGTGCTGCTGCCGGCCGGGGGACGCGGTGCGCGGTCGCCCCCTGGTGGCGGCGAGTGGTGGTGGTGCCCCCCCCCCCCCCGGGAGGCGATGCGGACACGCGTTATTTGTCGGGTTTATTTGCCGTGTGTATTGTAGCCTGCGTAGCGCTGTGACGTATTGGCTGGATAAGGAAACGTGTGTGTGTATGTATGTGCGTGTGTGTGTTATGCGTGCATTGTATGTCTGTAAGTAGGTGTGTGTGTGTGTTATGCATGCTTTGTATGTACACAAATGCATATAAATGTGTGTGTGTGTGTAAATATATATATACACATATATATGTGTGTGTGTGTGTGTATATATATATACACACACTCACATGCAAAATAACTTCATGAACCAGTTTTTATTATAGAACACATTAATCATTGACATTGTGTTCTGGCTGTGAATGTTATCAGTGTAACAGTGTAAATGTTTTTGGCTGAATGTCCTGATCTGTCCTCCAGAGGAGGACGGCGAGGGCAGCGTCCTCGCCAATGGCCACCATGAGGACGAGTCGGGCAGCGGCATGGCCACGCCCGCCGGCTCCCCGCACACCAGCTACTGGAGCGTGACCGAGGGCCCCGACCGGCCCCCGCTCCTCTCCCCGGCCCCGGGGCCCTCATCCTCCGGGGCCCGGGTCCCCAGGGCGTCCCGCCGGGGCCTGAGCCGCATCCCGGGGCGGGACCACCGGCGCTACTACCACGAGTACTGGCGCAGCGAGTACCTGATGGACTTCGACCGGCGGCGGCAGGGCATGGTGTGTATGGTGTGCGGCAGCTCGCTGGCCACCCTCAAGCTCAGCACCATCAAGCGCCACATCCGCCAGAAGCACCCCGACTCCCTGCTGTGGAGCGCCGGGGACAAGGAGGTCATCCGCTCGGGCTGGGAGAGCCACCTGGGCCTGGGCGGCGACCACAAGCCCTTCTTCCCCTCGGCGGAGGAGGACGGTGGAGAAGGAGAAGGAGGACCCGGCGGGCCCCTGGAGCCCTCGGAACCGGGGCCGGAAGATCCGTTTGATTCTCCCCCGGCCGTGCAGGCGTCCGCCACGGCCGCCGCTCCCTCCGGTGGGTTTGAGTCCCGCCCCCGAACGCAGACCTCTTGTGTGGGTCTCTTCTCTCTGCGAGGGTGTCCTCCCCGGATCCCTCACTAGGTGGCAGTGTGGGCTCGTCTTGCACTCGGGGAGTAAAAGAGGAAGGGGGGGAGGGAGAGAGAGAGAGCAGGGTGGTCATGTGGGGAAGGGAGGATGATGTAATGTTGCTGTGAACGCCCGTGAAGGAGCAGGTTGAGGTTTTGTTTTTCTCCGATTGGACGGCTTGTGTTGTTGTTGTTGTTTTTTGTTTTTTTTCCATGGCCCTGTGGAGCGTACATAACACGGTTACTATGGCGGCAAAGTTCAATGTGATGTGAAGCAGTCGCACGCACGCACGCACGCACGCACACACACACACACACACACACACACACACACACACACACACACACACACACACACACACACACACACACACACACACACACACACACACACACACACACACACACACACACACACACACAGGTAGAGGAAAGTGTTAGAATCAAGAAAAATCTGTTGGCCTGTGGTGAGTTTAATGGGACGTGTTTGTGTGTGTGTGTGGGGGGGAGAAACGAGAGTGGCTATTTCCGTTTTGAATAGCTGATGAAAAGGTTACTCTCTGGTTGGGGGCCAATCGTATTTCACTTGGGTCTGCGTGTGATTGGCTCATCACCATGTTTTCAAACGGTGTCGTGTGCGCTGCTTCACTGCCTCCAAGGCAACCCGATTATGAGGAACGCGTCAACCATTTTGTCTCCTAGCCTCCGTGCTTTATTCTATTAACGTTGTGGAAGCAGGGAATTAAACCACAAGCATCTAATGGTTTATGCAGCACCGTGTTTATGCACCGAGGCGAGTAGTACTGGATGGACATTCTGAGTTGGAAGGTCTGTGCTTGGTTTGTTTTGGTTCTGACACAGCAGCTTCCAGACCAGCGGATCAAACATGGCCGTCTGGTTTCTTTCCGTTCGCAGGATACGTCGACACCGTCTCCCCCCAGCTGCTGCAGCTTCAGCCGCCCCCACAACCCCAACCTCCGAGCCCGCCCCCTCACACGGGGCCCCGCCCCTCCAGCGATGACGAGGAGGAGGAGGAGGAGACGATGACGACCGCGGCGAGGACGGAGCCGTCGCCGAGCACGCTGGAGCGCTACCTCAACGACTCGCTCCACGCCTGGTTCCGCCAGGAGTTCCTCATGGAGTACCGGGCGCCCCCTGCGGCGGGCTGTGGGGCCCAGGGGCCCCCGGGCGGCGGGGCCAGTCGGCTGCTGTGCATGGTGTGCGGGGGCCAGCCTCGCTCGCTGCACCTGGACCACATCAAGGGCCACGTGCTGGAGCGACACCCGGACTCCCTGGTGTACAGCGCCGAGGAGAAGCACCGCGTGCTGCAGGCCTGGGCCCAGGCCCACCCTGGTGAGGGAGGGAGGGAGGTCAGGGCCAGGCCACCCTGGTGAGGGAGGGAGGGAGGGAGGTCAGGGCCCAGGCCCACCCTGGTGAGGGAGGGAGGGAGGTCAGGGCCCAGGCCCACCCTGGTGAGGGAGGGGGGAGGGAGGAAGGGAGGGAGGTCAGGGCCCACCCTGGTGAGGGAGGGAAGGAGGTCAGGGCCCAGGCCCACCCTGGGGAGGGAGGTCAGGGCCCACCCTGGTGAGGGAGGGAGGGAGGTCAGGGCCCAGGCCCACCCTGGTGAGGGAGGGAGGGAGGTCAGGGCTGGCCTGGGATAAATATCTTCTGAATAGAAAACGCCATTCTGGACTAGTCTAACTGAGGGTCATTGTTATTATTATTAAGTATGGTATTGACTAAAAGGTTTTTTTTTGTCAATAGTTACTTTTCCTTTAGGAGCCTTTTTTTCTCATTTCCGTTTCAAACCTCACATTTAGATCATTTAAAGGGCAAATCCTCTCCATTTAGACGTTAAAACTAAGCCATAAGTCTGTCTCTTCATTCCATGACGATACAGTACACATTCAAGACGATAATACGATAATATTGAATGATTGCCGAGCCCTTGGTGAGGTTAAAAAGGAGGAGGAGGAGGAGGGGAGGAGATGAGGTGGAGGAGGAGGAGGGGAGATGAGGAGGAGGGGGAGGGGAGATGAGGAGGTGGAGGGGAGATGAGGAGTAGGGCGAGGAGGGGAGATGAGGGGGGAGGGGAGGTGAGGAGGGGAGATGAGGTGGAGGAGGAGGGGAGATGAGGAGGAGGAGGTGGAGATGAGATGAGGAGGAGGGGAGATGAGGAGGAGGAGAAGGGGAGATGATGAGGAGGTGAGGGAGGGGGGGAGGGGAGATGAGGTGAGGGAGGGGAGATGATGAGGAGAAGGTGGGGGAGCGGAGATGATGAGGAGGTAGAGGGGAGATGAGTATTTACAGTTTCTAAATAATTTCTAAATGTGTTTCTTCCAGAAGAAGAGACGGCCCCTTTCATCAAGTCTGAGGACGACCCCAAAGACCTCCAGGCTCAACTCTTCCCCCGGGACGCTGGGACCCCGGGGGGCTACCTGCTCCCTCCGGGCCACACCCCCCTCACTCGGGACGCCGGCGGGGGCGGGCTCATCGGCGAGGACGGCGTCGGCGGGTTCGGCGACCCCGACCGCCGGGGGGGGCGCGGCAGCCGCCCGCCCCCGGCCCCCGCCCCTGGGAGGAGGCGCCTGCGGGGCGGGGACCCGTGGCGGCTGCGCCTGGACTACCTGGTGGCGTATGGGCCCCGGGGCCGCGGCACCTACTGCATGGTGTGCTCCCGGCCGCTGGCCGAGACCAAGGTGAGCGGCTTCCGACGCCACATCCAGGAGTGCCACCCGGAGACCGGCGGCCTGAGCCGGGAGGAGAGGGAGGCCGTGGCGGCTGCGTGGACCAAAGATTACCACGGCGACGTCAAAGAAGGTACGGGGGAGGGCGGGGTCTCCCAGCAACATACCAAACGTCTTTAGTGCTTACTGTTAAGTGATGCAATACCAATACCGTATTTCCAACGTTTTAGGCGCCGCCAATATTACATAGGATTACTTGGAAGCGTTTGGCAGCACTCACGGTAGTGCTTTTGATTTTTTTTGAAATACGATATTCAAATCATAACATTGTGCAGGCTTGTTCTTAAAACAACTTAAAAAAACTAAACCCAAAACATTCATCAAGTCAGTCACGTATTCCCAGACACGGCGTCCCAGTCTGTCCTTCTGTGTCTCCCTCACGCTGTCCCCCCCCCACCCTCACCCTCACCCCGACACCCTCAGAGCTCACCCCCAGCGAGGTGGTCGCCCCCACGGCCACGGACGGGGCGGCGAGCGACTGGCCCTTCCTCGCCGACCGCGGCCGTCGCCGCCGCCGCCGCGCGGTGAAGAAGGAGGAGGGGGAGGGACGACCCGGGGAGGAGGAGGAGGGGCCGGACCTCCTCCTCCCCCCTGGGTCCTGCTCCTCGTCCGCGCCGTCGGCCTCCCAGCGCCACACCCACTACCCGGGCAAGGACCAGCGGCGCAACTACCAGGTGCGCTGGCGCCTGGACTTCCTGATGGACTACGACTGCCGGCGCCACGGCCTCATCTGCATGGTGTGCGGCTCCACGCTGGCCACGCTCAAGGTGAGCACCATCAAGCGCCACATCCAGCAGGTGCACCCCCACTCGCTTGCCTACGACGCCGCCCAGCGCCAGCAGGCGCTGCTGGGCTACGGGCGCACCGCCGCGCGCTTCCCCCACGCCCAGGACTGCTTCGCCACCGCTGCCGCCGCCACCGGGGGGGACCGCGGGCCCGGGGAGGCACCCGACACGCCGGGCCCCCCGGGGTCTTGAGGGGAGGGGGGGTGAGGAGAGCGCCGTGGAGGAACTGACTCTGGGATTCTGGGCTCTGAGAGGCGGCGGTGTGGAGAGCGGATAGGATTTTGAAAGGACTACGACTATGTGGGTCATACCGTACGTAGCCTTATATGCTAGCTCCACACCGGAGGAGGAGGAGGGCCACATGCAGGAAAGAAAAAAAA
>CM051021.1:1948703-1986203 GCA_027704905.1 Muraenolepis orangiensis | reverse complement strand
TGCAAACTGATCCAGTGAGTGCTGAAGGTCACATACTGATGACGCAAACAGGACCACATCATCTGCAAACAGCAGCAATTCAATCCTGAGCCCACCATACTGAAACCCCTAACCTCCATGACTACGCCTTAAAATCCTGTCCATGAAAATCACAAACAGAAGATTCAAGATTTATATTTTGCCATCTACAACAAGTACAATGTAATGCTTACTCCCCATTCCCTCGTGCAGTATGAATTTACTAAAACACAATAAAACTTAAAAAAAACAAAAAATAACAAGTGACTGATGATATGAAGATGAATGTGTTGAATTGTGCAAAAAGTATTTAAAAAGCATTTTAAAGTGCCAGTAGTGCAGCAGCCTCATGAATACAGAGCAATACAGTGCAGTGACTGTAATGAGTCCAGCAAAGTATGACAGAGTAATGTTAATGACATATTATGACAGTGTAATGTTAATGACAATGTTATGATAGTGTAATGTTAATGACAATGTTATGATAGTGTAATGTTAATGACATGTTATGATAGTGTAATGTTAATGACATGTTATGAAAGTGGCAGCACTCCTATCAGTTCAGTAGGTCACTGCCTGTGGGTAAAAACTCTCCTTAAACCTGGTAGTCCTTGCTGTACGGATGCTGAGGAACCGGGGACCAGACGGTAGGGGGGAGAAGAGATGGTGCCCAGGGTGGTTGCAGTCCTTTATGATGGAGATGGCCTTCTTCCGACATCTGGTCCTAAAGATCTCCTCAATGCATGGAAGTGCACACCCGATGATCTTCTCTGCCGTCCTCACGACCCTCTGGATGTCTTTCTTGTCCTGTTCAGTGGTGTTACCGTACCGCACGGTGACTCCACCCGTCAGGACGCTCTCTATGGTGCCAAGGTAGAAGTTGGATGTACCTACCTACCTTCCTATCTGGATTTAATATAGCAGTATGGGAGTTATAGGCTTCTGGCCTCCTACAGCTTCAGGAAAGTTCGATTTAAGACTTAAGGTTTTAATGGCAAGACCAACTTTACAATAACAAAAATTAAAGAAAATAATGAAATTACTTTATGGGGTTAGGCTCGATTGTAACAGAAAACATGACTTTGTTTGGTCCAGGGAAAGGGTGAGATGATCTACTTTAAATATTTAAAACATTTTAATTCATTATTGCAATGTCCGGAACAAAAATATTCATAATATCCCACTTCTCATGTCTGAGCATTTTTTTTACTTTAGAAAATATTGATTTTAATACTTTTTTTTTATTTATTCATGCATTGTATGTATTGTAAGTATAAACCATGGTTATACTTAAAAAAAATAAACTGGTACTACAAAATATATACGTGATATATATGGAGCTGTTAAGCGATTGTAATTGACATATTTATTTTATTTGTTTTATTAATAATAATAATAATAATTAGATTTGTATAGTGCCAGTCATCTGGAACCATTATGGGAGACACCACGTGGGCCAATCCTATGCCCCCTATCGGCGAGACAAGGAACCACACCGCGCTGTCCTTTAACAGTTTTATTAATTTCCACTCACAGTACAGTCAGGGACCACAGTTGTTTATTAATTTTTTTTTCATCTGTAAGATCTTTTCCCCCCCAAACAAAACACAAAAATAAAATAAAAAATAGCTCAGTGAACAAAGATCTCTCCTCAGATGAAGTGACAACACCTACACACACACAGCCTACAATCCGAATTAAACCCAAATGATAATGTAATCCCATCTCATCAGGAACATTACAACTTTGCAAACATGCCGTAAAAAGAAACACGGTTAAAACACTGCACGGGTTATCCTATTTTATATATATATATGTATTATATATATGTAATATTACATTGAGGCAATAAGCAGTACGACGCCGAACCTGAAGACAAATTAAGTTTGCTGTAATTCCTTTTTACATTGCAAAAAAAATAAAAACCACATGTGATGCACTGTGATGTTGCATTACCACGCCTTCATCGAACCAAGACCACGACGGCGTGTGACACACACACACACACACACACACAGACACACATCAGGGGGTTTGGCTATTACATTGTATAGAGAGCGTTACACAGCAAGTCCAGCGTTACTAATTGTGTGTGTGTGTGTGTGTGTGTGTGTGTGTGTGTGTGTGTGTGTGTGTGTGTGTGTGTGTCAAATCTAAACCAAAACACTACACCTCCAGTGTGATAAACATGTTCCAATAGCTCGATCGATTACAGACTGGCTTTCAAAACCACGTGGCCCCATTCACTCGCTTATAAAAAAAAAAAACGAAATGAAGCGAACGTGGCCCCTTCCAGTGAGATCGATCGATCGATCGATCAGGGGAGCTTGTTAAAAAAAACATGCGAAAGGAGCGAATACATGTGCGCATGTGCGCGAGGAGGGGACGTCTCTCCCCTCCCTCCCCGCCACTGAATAACATTGGAAGGGCGATGACCAGTGGTGAGCAATCATGAGGGGAGGGAGGGGGGGGGGGGGGAAATAAAACGATTCACTTCAACATCAGTCCTACAAAGTATGGACTGGTTTAGTTTTTTTCTCACTCTCCATTTAATTAAGAAACACCATCGTTAACAATGACATAAGCATCTTAATGAGCAGAAAGGAAATGAGTGAATGAGTGTGTGTGTGTGTGTGTAGATAGATTCTAATCAATGAGGTTACATTTGGTTATCCTACCGCATGCTAATCAAGTTACAACAAAAATCCCCGAAACAACCTAGAATTTAGCTAGATTTTTAACAACTTGCCAATCGTGAATTGTCCCCACTCAAGGTAATATATATATCCCTAATAAATAGCCAATTTAAATAATATCATGACATGTATTTTCCGAGATGTGTAGTTCGTAGTGAGCCTAGCAGGGGGTCAAAGTGTATCTTATGCATAGGAATTAAATACAACTTATAGTGAGAAGCATCATTTACAGGTGAACGCAAGACAGGTATACAACTTGAACCTCTTAAAAGGGGAGTAGTATACAACTTAAACCTCTTAAGGTGGAGTAGTACACAACTTAAACCTCTTAAGGTGGAGTAGTATACAACTTAAACCTCTTAAGGTGGAGTAGTATACAACTTAAACCTCTTAAGGTGGTAGGTCACCTCTTAAAGGAGAGTAGGTTCTGTGTTAGCAAAGTGGGGGGAATCAAAAGCAAGAAGTCAGTGTGTTTCCATTACAGCAGAAGAGACACCATCGCCATCTTTAAAGTGTGTGTATGTATTAATGTTTGAACATACATACACACATGCATACATACATATAACATTTGCATAAAATCATAAATGGGGTGAACTAAGCAAACCCAAATCAGCACAGCTGGTTCAATGTTACCAACGTAATTTATTCCAACCCCGCTTGTGTCGGCGAAGACACAAAAAGGAAAATAAAAATAAAAATCAGAATTTCAGTGCATCGCAGATATGCCGTTTAAGGTGAGCACAATACATGGATAAGCTAGCCTGCCCGTACAAGGGGGAGAAAATATATTAAACCTTTTAAAAACACACATTTGTATTTATTCTTAAGTTGAACTAAATGTATTTTTCTTTTAAACCTTTTCCAGCGTGTTTTGGTCGTACAATTCCGTTGCGCCAAAAAATAATAATATATGCATCGTTCCGATGTTACGGACGTTAGCGTTCGGCAAGACCACAAACAAGGAACACACACACACACACACACACACACACACACACACACACACACACACACACACACACACACACACACACACACACACACACACACACACACACACACACACACACACACACACACACACACACACACACACACACACACACACACACACACACACACACACACACACACACACACACACACACACACACACACACACACACACACACACACACACACACACACACACACACACACCCTTTTGCCCATGTACCACAAAACCAGGTAAATAAGATGATTCAGTCTAGTTCGACACTCTGGCGCCCCCCTGTGGACTGAGCCAGTGGGGCTACGACAGGCACAGCTCTTGTTTGCTAAGCTAAACGCTTTGTTAATCTGAAGCTGCACAGTAGTTTCAACATTGACTATCGAGAAGCTTGGTTTCTGTTTTTGTTTTATAAAGATGTTACTTCTACTACAGCTTGTTCAGTGCGCGTGACTGAGGGGGGGGGCTAGCTAGGTTAGCTGGGGGGAGGGATGGGGGCAGGGCATAAGGTAGGGCAATGATGAAGATGATGATGATGATGATGATGGCGGGGGGGTTCGAAGGGTCTTGTTTCGCAGCAGCGGTCGGCGGAGGGTTTACTCGGCTTTGGTGCGCTTCATGGAGCCGGGGAGCTTCTCCTGCAACCTGGAGGAGGAGGAAAGGCGTTGAAAGATACGTTGCTATTGCAATACAGATGGATAGATCAATATTTATCATGCATGCGAACACACGCACACACTTTCATACACACACATACACCATAGATGGACCATGGACATATCTAAAACTAAAGCCTTTTGAATCCTCTTTATCGTACACACACATACATGTACACACAGTGAAATGTGTTTCTCTGCATTTAACCCATCCTAGTATTAGGAGCAGTGGGCAGTGTAGGGGGTCTGGTGCCTTGCTCAAGGGCACCTCGGCAGTGACGAGGTGTTTCGGGGACGTGAACCGGCGACCTTCTGGTTCCCAAGCCAAGTCCCAACAGACAGAAAGCTAACCAGCCCCCCCCCCCTATTTTGCATTTCTAGAATTTATTCTAGAATTCAAATCACATGCTCTCATTTTCTACTTTCATTTTTGATATTATTGTGGTCGATATATTTTCTGTTATTCTCAGCCTGCCATGGCTTTTACGTAGTTCTATAATTGTTTCTGTATACCACGGTGTTGTTTAAACAATATTTAGGTGGAGACTTCAAATCAGAAGCTTTTCTGCCTCTTCCTGCACGGTTTATTATGCCTTCTCTTTGTAATTCTTGTTTCATTCTTTAAAACTTGTGGGGAAATGAAACTAAACCTAAGACTAAAGTACATCCCGGAGAACAGCTGACCGGGTCAGGCCATGACCCCCGGACCAGACGCTCAGTTACAGTTTTTGTCACATGACCCCCAACCCAACCGCTGACAGCTTTGGCCGCGGTCGGCCGAGTTGTGGACCGAGTTCCACCGGTGAGGGAGACGGGACGACTACGGCGACGGGTGTAGCCGCCGCATTCAGACGAGGAAACCAAAAAGATAAATTGCAAAAACAAAAATACTCACTTGGCCATGGTGGAGTTGATCTGCGTGCGGGCCACGTCGATGTACTGGTCGATCTGCGTCTGGAGAGGGGAGACATGGGCTCACGTTAACTGGGCACCGACCCAACGGGACATCACATTCACAATCAATTGACCCTGAAACACACCGTCCTCTGGACTATTAGGTCATACCCGCCGTATGCAAACACACACTTCTGCAGCGCAAAACGTTGCCAAGCTAAATGTAGCTGACTGCACCATCACTTTAGGCACTCGGACACACACACACACACACACACACACACACACACACACACACACACACGCGCGCGCGCGCGAGATTGGCCGAAGCATGACTTGTTCTCGTTAGTCAGCTGTAGAACGTATATTTTTTTTTTAAAACTGCCTGGTGTTCGAGAGAAAAACTGACGGCTACGTTGCAATTTAGCCACACTGTTCATTGCATCAGTACATTTGTATTTTTACTGATTGAAAACATCAAAAGTGGCAGGTGTATAGTTTTCTGCTGCTATTCAGAAACTTGTCATCTCACAATAACCAATACTTTCAACCCTGAAATACTCATAAAATACAAACCTTGTAATTCAACTATAATTCAAACATTTGAGGGTTTTGAGAATCGTATTCCAGAATACGACGTCTCAATACCACTCACTATTTGGCCTAAAGTATTTCCCCAGAGGCCGGGCGTGGCCCCTGCGTATGTACCGTGTGCCGATCGGATGGCTCTCTGGACTTTGAGACCAGCTCACCAGGGAGCCAAGATCAATAGAGACAGGGGGACAAACACACTCCCAACACATCTGACCTCTGGAGAGAACCTGGACTCGGATAACAGTCTGAGCTCAGGACAACCAGCATGTACCGTATACACCCTCCTGTAGATTGGTTCCCATGGCAACGCTCACGGTAGGAGGCAGACCATAATATCATACGCTGGTGTCTGAAAAATGGCTCTTGCATGTGGCCCTTATTATATATCAAATATACAAACATCTCTCTCTATATAGATATCTATATAGATATAAATATCTATCTATATAGAGATATATCTATAGATATGTCTCTATCTCTATAGATATGTCGATAGAGATATATCTCTCTAGAGAGATATATCTCTATCGATATATATCTCTATCGACATATCTATAGAGACATATCTCTATAGATATATCTCTATATAGATAGAGATATATATATCTATAGATATATATATATATCTATATCTATCTATAAAGATATATATCTCTATCTATATATATATCTATCTATAGATATATATCTCCATCTCTATAGATATAGATAGATATCTATCTATCTATCTATATCCATGTAGCCATTCATCTATAGATTTATCCATCTATTTATATATGTACACAGTACATATATAAGAAGTCTCCCTTTGTGTAAGCCAATCTGTTTGAGCGTTTTTGAACGAATTTGAACCCCCGAGTACATGAGAATTGAGCTTTGCCGTCCTCTCTGTTCACAGCCCGGTGGGTAGTGAGGTGGATCTGATGCAGAGGGGCAGGGACCAATTTGTGCTCAATTTGTGTGATTAGACAGGAATGAGCACCTGGTTTTGTCGGGGACATTTCAGACGTTCAAGCATCTCTTTTCACTGACAGAACGCCGTTGGCTTGGAACCCATGTTGTTCACATTATATTGACATGATTTTTAAAATTGTTTATCAAAGCACAACATAAACAAGTTACATTGTGTACACTGTAACCTTGTTATTCAAGACATGCTAATAAAGTTATTGTCCTAATCGAGTGATGGCAGTGGAGGCCGGATAGAGCACAAAAAAACAGCCAATGGAGCTCGGGGCTCTTCAGGTCATGTGATATGAGGTCATGTGACATGAGGTCATCGTCTGGTCTATCTACTGGTCCGTCGGCTGGCTCCCCTGACTTCATGCTGTTTTAACGATTGTCTGGTCGTCACGGCGATGGCTCACCTTGTTCTTCTCGTAGATGGGAGGCACCGCGAAGAGGAGGATGTCGGCTGTGTAGGAAAAGATTAAGAGAGATTAAAAAACAACAACCGTCTGTCGAAGTTTAATAGACTTTCAAACATGTTTGACGTTGATAAGAGATAAAAAATTGCTGAGTCACTCTAGTAAGAGAAGTAAAACAATCTGGAGGTCTCTTGTCCACTCAGTGAGATGAGTTCCTCTCCTTTAACCCATCCTAGTATGAGGAGCAGTGGGTTTCAGCTATTGGATATACAGGGGAGGGGGCTGGTGCCTTGCTCAAGGGCAACCTCGGCAGTGTGCCCAGGTGAACCGGTGATCTTTCGGTTTTCTTAGCCTCAAGTCCCAACAGATCGAGCTACTAAATACGATATCGAAATGATCATTATATTAGTCAGCATTTTTTTTAAATGATCGAATTGAAACGAGGCCTCGCAATGTATTGATTCAGAGCTCAGGAATGGATGGATGGGGTGGGACAAAGCATCGCTTCCTTCCTTCCTTCCTTCCTTCCTTCCTCCTTAGTGTCCTATTTCCCTCCCTCATGGGAGCCGGTGATTACGCAGTGCTAATGTCTTGAGATCCGGCTCAGACCGGCACAAAGCAGGCCCAGGCCAAGCTTTACAGCCGTTTTCTTCCCTATTAAGGGAAGCATTATGCAGAGACAGTTAGCGGTTAGCCGTACGTTGAGGTCATGAAAATGATGTATGCGTCTAAACTGCTTTTACCCTAAAAAGAGAGCAGTACTACTACGACTAAAGCCTTCTTCATGGGCCTCGCTGCGACAAGGACTGCACTGAATGGAGGGGTGAGACATCAGGGCAGGGGGTTCAATCACCAACCGTTTACATGCATTTCTACACAGAGCATCTCGATGACTCCTATGGGGTATAATGTATATTAGATACTGTATATTTGACTCATGTATTTTTGGTTTCGTTATTGTCTAGTTTGGTTGTGACTGCTTTACTAATCAGTGGAAAAAGGAAAAAAAAATATTAAACAATTCTAACACTATAATCATGGAGGGAAAAGTATCACTATGAATATGCTTATGAATTCAAAGTACCATTGTGAACAGGTTCGATGGTCACGACATTGAAGCAGAGGATGACCGGTCAGTATCGGACGGAAACTACTACTATTTCCCTTTCTATCAGAGGTTTCAAACGTCATATGTTGATCATTTAAAAATTAAAAGGCCTCATTACCCTCATTTAAAGTATCCATTTGGATTTTAAAACAACGTATCACGCCAAGCGGTCATCTAATGACCATTCATAGGGCTGGTGCGGCCCATTCATAGGGCTGGTGCGGCCCATTCATAGGGCTGGTACGGCCCATTCATAGGGCTGGTACGGCCCATTCATAGGGCAGGTACGGTATTCATAGGGCAGGTACGGTATTCATAGGATGGTAGTGAGCGACTGCAGACACCTTACCGAGGATGAGGATGGTGATCCCGTTGAAGACTGCTCCCACGTAGGTCAGCAGCCACATGCCAACAGCCAGCTGGAGGAGAGACAAACCAGCTGGGTTAGACGCTACCACCACCACCATCTCCACCCACCAGTTTCTAGCACAATGCAATCGCTCTACACTGCCATTACTCAAGAAGTACAAAAAACAGGTCATCACAGATTAGCCAACCCCAACGCGATTGCTTATCTCCGTTGTTAAATATTAATGGTTTTTTTATTTACATTTTACAATGTATCTGTTCAGTGTATTTAATAACAACGTGTGCGGTCCTCCTAGAACAATACAATATGGTTTATTCCCCGTCTCGCGTCGGCCCCCCAAACAAATAACCCACTTAAAGAAGCTTTCGGATCACTAAATACACATCCATTAAACATGGCGGAGGTGAAGCTCCACTTAGCCAATTAGCGGTCGATAAATCAGAAGCCAAGAGGCCCCTGCTGCCAAACGGCCTGGGGGAGACCAAACGAGGAGGGGGTCGCAGGTCCGGAGCCGTCGGGGCTCGGGGACCGTCCTCCGAGCTGTGCTCAGTTCATCTCATCTGTACTGGACCTCAAAAGCACCCCCACCCAAAGCACACCCCCCCCACCCTAGACTCCGATGGCCCGCGACCGGGACTAGCTTGGCGTGCCGAGGCCTGGTTATTTCCATCTCCCTCACATTTCATCATCAACTTCCCCCGATTCGGCCCACATAAAACGAGCTCCACAGAGAGATGTGGAGGAGCTAAGAATAGAGAGCGCTGTCCGGGGCCGCGCTCCCAAAGAGAGAACAAGGAAAAGAAAAGAACGGTGGCCTGTGATTGGACCGTTCACCGGCAAAAAAACAAGAGAGAGGGGAGAGACGAGGGACACCGATTGGCCAATTAGCACCAATTAGTTGACCTACCTTGAGGGAGTCGACGAGGTCTTCGACCAGGAAGAGGCGGCTCATCTGCTTCAGGGCGCAGTTGATGTAGGCCAGACTGGCGTCCACGTACTTACGGAAGGTCTCGGGAGGGATGCTGACGTCCTTTTCCATCATGCACCTGTAGGAGCAGCAGGGACACCAACCACTCAGACCCAATAGAAGAGATCGTAATATATTGTGTGGGTGAAACTCTTACAGATTCCCCTCTACTCCACATGTTGTACTCTGAATCTAAATCTGGAGGATTGAATCCTCTTTATTGGTCTCATGAGTCTGAGGTGATTCAGGGACTTGAACCTTGCTTGTTCCCACCAGTCCCAACAGACTGAGCTATCCTACCGCCCCTTTTAATTGGTGGTAAAAAACAACAATCCAAGGGTTTTCAGGGTTACATAACAAGAGGTCCGGTGCTGGAGACTGATGGGCTCTGAAGGGTCTGGAGATCTGAGCTTTGTGCCTGAATAAGGCCCTGGGCTCTCCTGAATAGGGCCGTCTATAAATACCACCGGGCTCAGACCCCTCGTCACGCCCGACACTCACACATACTCTCTCGCCCGTGTCTGGATGCCTGGTAACACAGAAGCTCAGCACAGAGACCCCGACCCCCCCCCCCCCCCCCCCCCCCCTCTGTGTGTGTGTTTCACACCGGTGTCCTATATTTGTGCAACTCACTTAAAACCCACCTGCTAAAAGAACTACATGCAACGTCACGAAAACAGTCGACTCTCCTATGCTAGATGTCTAACGTCACTGTCCCATCACCCCCAACAAAAACACAGCTTATTAGCGTTATTATTGGTTATTAATGGGCTCACTTGAAGGGGTGGCCATCCCCGGACTTCTGCACGGCCTGCACCACAGACTTGTAGATGCGGAAGGTGATGGTGACACAGAGCAGGGCCAGCAGCAGGTAAGACACCACGCTGATGACACTGAAGGCCGCCAGCGACAGCAGCACCAGCATGGAGACGCCGAAGACCACGCCAGACTTCTTGGGGTCCCGCCAGTGGATCAGATCCTTGACTGCAAGGGAAGGCATACAGAGAGAGAGAGAGAGAGAGAGAGACAGAGAGATTGGGGAGGATTTGAGAGAGTGGGGGGGGGGGGGGTTAGGGGAGGGGGCGATAGAGGGAAGGAGAAAAAGTGAGTGGACAACCCTTGAAACCACACGTGTCTTCCACACCGAGCTCGGGGTCCAAAGTTACACCCATCCCAGTTGATTATTTGGTTAGATGCCACACGTTGAACAATGACAACACAGTTGAAACTAATCTAATCTATTCTAAAATCTCTACTGCGCGTCAGTCACTCTCGTACTGAAAGTATATTGTTTCCCCCCCCCCCCCCCCCCCCCACACAGGGGAGAGGTTGGAACACAACAAACCAGAAAACAGAGAATTCCACACCACACACCTAAAAAAAGGACATGCACCCATTTCACACTGCCATCGCTGTAGGGCCGTGCAAAGCTCTGGGGCTGCTCACGCAGCTCCCAGAACTAGTTTAGTTAAAGGGGAAGGCCACCATGTAACGAACGTTACGTCTTAACAAGAGCTGGAGAAGAGAGATCAGAGTACAACAACAACACTCCATTGTTTCCTCCAAAACATAAAGGGGGTTTCCTTGGCCAGCACTGCAGGGGTCTAAAACCCCTCCCCAGCATGCATTGCGCAGGGCGCCAGAGAGCGATGCAGGGAGCTTGGCGGTCCCTTGTTCAGTATCGCTCACTGCACTGCACCCCCCTCCTCCTCCTCCTCCCTCTCCTCCTCCCTGCATCACAGGCCCAGATCTAGAGGCAGGTCTCAGTGGTGAGAGCTGCAGTGGCCTGTTTTCCAGCTCCATGTGCAGCTCTCTTAAAGGCACCACCCCACTCCACCACTGTGGCTCTGGGTATAGGAGGATCTTTATTTAGTGGTCTACTTGCATTATCAAATCAAATATGCATTTCCTTTGCTCTGCTCAGGCATTTCACCTTTGTCATCCATGTATTTGGGTCTCATGATTGTGATTAGGAATATGGACGGGGCCAGCTAAGGCTTATTTAAAGGTTTCACACAATGCCCCCCAGAGGTCAATGTCTTTACATTCCGGTGTGGGATTAGAACATTTATGGCTTTTCAGTACAAATAGAAAACCCAATGTATAGATAATCTTTAAAGACACGGCAACAAGTCAGGCCTTATACAAAGTGAGCCTTTCACTAGCCGAGGGCACGGACCACACTCTGCTTGCCTGGATTCAGATTAGATTAGGAGAGGAGGCATGAGGCGCAGTGTGGGGGTGGGTTCTCCATAGCAAAAACGGTGGACTTCAGCCAGCTGTGTGGAGGTGGCAAAAAAAACAGGACCCGCCCAAACCACGCTCTACACCGGTAGACCAACGCTGCGGAACAAACCTCAAATAGAACAAGGCTAAGAGGTGAAGGCTCGACCCGGCACAGAACAGAATGTAGATGAACCCATCTATATATTTAAGTTATTACGGGTTTGTCTATACCAGAATGAACAAAACACTTGGATCAACGCCTCAAAGTCTTGGGTTCAAAATGTGTTTGGTTGCCAATGCCACAATGGTAACCAGCTGACAAGTGCACACACACGCACGCACAAAATGACCGCAGCGAGACACTTATGCAGTCTGCATACCATCGCTGTTTAAACTATGAGTGTGTGAGCGTGTGTCAGGGAACTATAAACGTTTCATCATTTGAGAATCGATCAGCGTGAGTGGCGCAGAAACTACTAAACAACAGTTAGCTCCAAGATCCCTGAGCCTTTCTTTCTAGGATTTCCTTCGGTCCATTTCGTTATCATACATTTTGTATATTTATGTCATCCATATTTATGTCATGTTACCCATCCAGAACACTGCAACAACGCATGACGGCAGACTGGCCTGGAAGAGCCCTGCTGTTGGCGTCATGTTTAGCTAATGGAAGCAGGCGGTATCTGGTGTCAATCGAGACAAGGGGAGCGGTGAGCAAAAATATCTTATGACCTCCAGCCGACTCTTCGAGGTTGGCGTTGTGCCGAGAACCGACAATAAGATACCAAGGATACAGAAATGTACACAAGACCAATTAGCACGACATGCGTGTATGAAGTGGGTTAGCTCAAAACGGACAGCGCTAATTAACATGTTAAATATAGCCCTTTGTAAAGTCCACTAGTCAAGGAATATTTGTCCTCTGCGAAAGGCTGCGATGAAGCGGAAATTCGATACGACCATGGTACTTCCCGCACGGCAGGGGGGGGGGGGGCATACTACGGGTCAATGGCCCCTAATGACACACAAGTCGCCCCAACCTCCACCAATAGAACACTGCCACACTTTATAAAAAGAACATAGGGCAGGACAAGGGGTCAAAGTCTCAAGGAGTCGGAATCTCAGCTCAGAAAGTCACGATCGGCTACAATAAGGTTGGGGTTACAACCTAGTTCCAACTGTAGGTGACCGTACATTTATAAGTTGACCTGAGACAACTACATATGTTTAAGTTACATTTAAAAATAAAATAAAAAGTAAATATCGTTTCACTATTCTGAAATGTTGCGGTGACCATAAAGACCACAGGGGCTTTATTCAGAATAGGAGGGGGACATTCAGATTCTTGGAGCTGTTCAGACCTACAAACAAAAACCTTTCTTCCCGTCTTCCTTAATGATATGCAAGAACCACTGCAGGCATTTGACTAAGACCCAGTTAGGATGCACTTTGTATCAGAATTGTCAAATGCATTTTAAGGCAACATCAAAATAGGGAGATTTAAACTGGGGGAAAATGCGACCAGGGACGAATGACACCACAGAAGTGAAATGTGTTGGTTCATTGAGGTGCTTGTGTGGAAGGTTAGCAGGCCTAGAGCCCAGACGGAGGGGCTGTTACCTGATAAGTGCGTTAGTATTGTTGTCAAGACATGCTCGGCCAGGTAGTAGGCCTCGGCCACCCACTCGTCGATGGCCTCTACCTCTTTGTAATACGTGCAGTCCGAGGCAGGGCCGGCTTGTGTGGACGGCGGCGCGGAAGTTGCGATGCGAGGGGATTGCTGTACACCGGTGGACCCTGGGCTTGGTTTCCCCACAACATAAGGTTTAAGTATGGTCTTTTCCACTTCTTCATCTTCCCCCTCCTGACTGCTGGCCAACTCTTTAAGAGCGCAAATTGTAAGCTCCTCTTTCTCAAGGTCCATCGCCATGGACGCAGGAGGCTGCAGAGCGTGCTCCTCGTTTCCAGGCTGCTCATCCACGGCGGTAACATCTTCTGGCCCAGGGTCCTGCCTCGATTTCAAGCACTCTTTCATGAAGTCAACAAAGCTATCTGTGGCTCGGGAAACCGAGCAGTCTGGCTCGATGCTTTCAGGGTCGCTAGTGGTGTCAGGTGTGCGGGGACCATCGTCCGTGTCCATGTGGACCTCTGAGCCAGGGTCCTCCCGTGGAATTGAGTCAATGTTTTTTAAGGTAGCCGTAATGGTGTCACTGGTCGCTTTCAAATCCCCGACTGGCTCTTTGTTGGTAGGTGGTTCACCAAAAGAAGAGTATGGGTCTTTTGGATATTCTCTTGGAGACGGCTGGCCTCCAACTGGCTTTGGGAGTGGCTCTTCATCTAGCACACAAACGGCCTCAGAGTTTATAACATCTTTAGGGGCCATGAATTCTGTGGCGTTTGCACACAGAATTTCAACATGGATTTGTGATGTATCCGAGGAAGAAGACACCTGATCATTACCGAAGTCATTCTGGTCAGGTGTGTCATCCAAAGAAGGCAATGCATCATAGTCGTCATCAAATGACTGCCTTTCATACAAGTCATCCTGCATGAAGCTTGGGTTACACGGTGGCAGGGCTTCAATCTGGCCTTGTTTAGCATCAGTATCCATCTTTCTATCGGTTATATTCAAGACGTCAGACAAAGCCTGAGCAGTTCTGTCCGTCGTCTTGTCAGGTTTAATGTGAACATCATCAGACCATTCATCGTAGTTGTCGGACAACTCAATATCTTCCTTTGAAAAATACTCATCGGTTTTGAAAGAGGAAAAGTTATTATTCGTGTTGTCGGAGGACCGGACCTGTGATTTTTCAGGTTGGGTTTGGGGAAAGTCGACCGAGGTATTCTGTAAAACATGCATCTTTATTGTGGATTCTTGTCTGCCTGGGTCGGGTTCAGAAGCGGTTAATATGTGGGTGGGCGAGTATTCAATATCAGATTCCATGGGGGAAGATGGAGGAGAGTAGCCTTCCATGAATTCAGTTTCTAATGGCCGCATGTTAGCAAGTTCTGGGTTTGTTTCTGGTAGTTCGGGTGGTAGTTCGGGTGTTCTTGGAGCATCTTGGGCAGGGTCTTCCACAACATCATCACTCTGATCCTCTTCTTCCTCTATCTCCATTTCCATCTCCATTTCCTCATCACTGTAATTTGGTTCATCAGTCTCAATAACATTAATGGTTGGCACCTGCATTAGCTTTCTCTCAATTCTCAGTGGTGTCTTCTCTTGCTCTTCATCGGGGAGGGAGGGATCAGAGGAAACCAGATTAGGGTTAGGATCGTTTGAGGGTACAGGAACACAGGAAGCCGACTCAGAGGTTGTGGGGTGAGCGGCACCATCCTCAATGACCGTTTCGTCTGATTCCCCCGAGCTGTCCACCTCCGGTGCCTCAGTTGGAGCCATATCCCCATCATACGGGTTCTTGGCCACACCCAAATCCTTGGGTTTTGTATCAGTGATGGCAGAAATGAGAGGGGGTGTGGATTCAAATCCTGTGGGAGGGGCAGGGGATGGAGGTGAAATAGGGGCGGGGTTTATTGGATCTTGGGTACTCTGGTTCTCCTTTTCCCACATGTAGGCGGTTGGTAAGAATCTCAGATCAAACTCTGAATCCTCTTCAGCACGAGGCTGTTTTGGGGAGTCTTCAATTTTGTTTATTGATTTAGAATCTTTAAAAGCTGCTTCGGGGAATGAATCAGGGACACTTGTAAAGGCTGCAGGAACACCTGGTATCACTATGGCTGCCTCCTTCACCTCTTTCCGCATCACCAAGTTTCCAGAAGCCTGGTCACCTTTGCGCAAAGCTACGGCATCGTCAAAGCCCGGGGCTGGGGGTAAATGAGCCCTCATCCAGTCTGCAGTGTTTTCAAATTCATTGACCTGGCCGAAATCCCCAAGCACTTCAAAGGGAGATTCGGGGGACTCTGAGTTGACGGAACCTCTTTTCTTCTGAGGAGCGGGCAAGACCTTATCAGCTGGAGTAATCTTCTCGGGGACCGGAGCCTTCTCGATGTGACGGTCTCTGAAGTGAGAAAAGCCACCGTCGTTCCTGAAGTCCGGTTCCTTCTTCTTGGCGGCCAGCGCCTCCAATGCCTTTATCCTCTCGGAGACCGGGGACGTCTTGATGGGTGAGTCCGGCTGTCCATCAGGCAGGCCGACTTCCCCCCCGTAGTTACCGGGTGAGAAGGAGCCGGGCTGAGATGGATAACGAAGGGCGGTGGCCACCACTTCAGACGGCTTGTCAGAGCCCAGAACCACCCTCTTGTCTACGTTGGAATTCATCAGGGACGGGGGGGGGGGGGGGGGCAACAATAAAGAGGGACGGGGGGGGGGGAGGGTATAAAAATAAATCTGACACAACTCCCATGCACTTCATTATTTAGTCAGCAAGGCCTATGTGCTGCAGCCCAAGCAATCATGCGTCGAGTCAAGAACCCGTTCTTTCAGTTTTGAAGATGGGTATACTTGCATTAGGTCACATGCTTCTCTTAACCACTAAAGAAACGTGTGAAGCAGCACTTGATGCGGGAAGGGTAATGCATGATTCGTATGCTCTAAATGCGGCAGCTAGAGCAAAGAGAATTTCATCAGTCGACCAAATTGTTTGTATTTCCCTCGGTACTTACTGTATTGTATTACATGTACTTTGTTGTTAGGGACACAAACAACTCACAGATGCCTGAATTCACAAACCAAAAGGATCCACTCAAATTAGTGATTTAGTAAACAACAAGAGATCTTAATTACAGAATACCATTTTGGTATATCACACATTTGCCTTCAATGGTCAAATGTATATTTTGTGTATTTCTAAAGGTGTATTTCTTTATATCTTCCAGGAGAGCTCCCTGACAAACCAACGACATGGTTAAGTTGAAAGTATGTGGCACTCCAAAATGTTAATTTCTTTATATGACACAAGGAAGCAAGGACATGGTGTAGAATACGGTACTCTTAGCAAGTATTTGTACATCACAGCACAAACAGTGAATTAAAGGCCATTTAGAAAATTGCATTGTCAACCTTGTTGGAAGAAGCCAGCACAGGGCTATAACAATCCTGCCAGAGACTGCCTGGTGTCCTTTAATCAAAACCACAGCCAAGTAAATCGCTGATTAGGTTTTTCAGATTGCTTCCCTAAGATTCTTTAATGGACAACCGCACCGATCAATCAATCAATCGGCTCAGGCCCCAACTGTTTCCTCCACTGCTGAACTGACATTTACTGTGGATGACAGCAGTGTGACACAAATGGTGTGTGTGTGTGTGTGTCAGCACCAACAGTCCCTCCTGTCATTTAAAACAACCCAGTGTCAAACGGTCATGAGAGAAGCTATATAGAGATTCATGGCAGCTGTCTCAACTCCTACCAGACAAAGTGAGTGCTCCTTTGCACCAGCAGAAATGTTTCTAACTTTGCAAATCATTGTCCCATGTTAAGGACTACATCGCTGACATTCCCCTCTACTAACATCACATTTAACCTTGCCGCAGTAACGGCAACTCAAACGCCAATAGCTGCTGCTGGTGGGCATCGGACTGACCCCCCCCCCCACACACACACACACACACACACACACACACACCCACACCCCCCCCCCCCAGGCATTGTTCAAACTAGGGCACATGAGTAGACTTTCCAATGGGACAGACACAGTCCATTGCCTCCACCGAGGGTAAACAAATGATCAGACCAGCTAGTTCTCTCCCAGAGTACTAGCTGGTTTGAGCACCAGGCGCTGCTGCAATGTGTGGGACGGAATTTAAACAGAAACAGCTTTTTGGGGGAATTTATCTTGAATACCATCCTCCTTTTCTGCGATAGGCCCGTTTCCTCCAGAGGAGATCACCATTGATCTTCCTTCTGAATAATGCAATGGTGTCTCAGCCTGACAGAGTGCTGTTGTGTGGCAAACACAAACAGTTAAGGTTTAAACGGTTTAAGTTTTTTAGGGTACGTCATCCCTATTCCTAAGCACAGAGGGGCACGAGAAGGAAACAATCCTCCAGTCGGTTAACGGTCATTTGAATGGGAACTTTATATTTGTCACCATTTAACATCAAGCCCGTCGTAAGAAACAAAGCCATCCAGTTCTGTAGCCGTAAACGGCTTTCGGTTTCTATTTTAGAAATCAATTAAAATAAACGGCTCTTGGGAACAAGAGGCAGAACCAAAAGAAGAAAAAAAACCAAACAATGGTCTTGATGAAAGAAAACCTAGTATAATAAGCTCCAGCAGAGATGAAGATACATGCACAAAAGCCTTAGAAATAAAGCCATAAGCAAAATATAAGCATAAAGTAGAGAGAGAGAGAGAGAGAGAGAGAGCGAGAGAGAGAGGGGGCGAGAGAGAGAGAGACCCATGGAAGACTCCTTGGGCTCCTCCTCCTCCTCCGTGACCTGCTAGGTGCTGGGCGAGGCTGAAGCATCAGCACCAGGACACCAGACCCCCGTATCCCCATCCATTCCTTCTCCCACCGCCGCAACGTCTATTTGAAACTTACTCCTGACTACTTCAAATCAGGGAGGCAATCATGGGATTAGCGTGCTGGAGCCAGCTCGCTGACCTACATAGTCGTGCCTTTCAGGGCTGGCAAACAGGAAAGACCAAAAATGGAGCCACAGCGTAGCCATCATCTGGACGTGTTTAAAAGATCTTTCTAGATGGGTAGTTCTGAGGAATGCTTGGCGCAGCGCCATAATGAATGCACGGCAGCTTTGAGCACTTCAAACTTTGAGTAGGTCTCACCTCGAGCTAGCCGAGGCAAAAGGTGAGCATGTTTTACGCGCATGCCTCGACGAGGTCGGGAATATTACAAATGCCATATGCTCCGTGCCTCCGAGTATTAATTAGCATAGCCACCCAGGGTCAGTTAGCAGCCGACGCAGATGGTGTATAGTTACTACAGCCATGAGTGGAGGAGGGGCGTCTGAAACGCAGACGGGGGTTCAGGGATAACGCTACGCTACCAGCACAGCCTGGTTGGGAGCTAGTCTGGCTAACTAGTCTAGAGTTTAGAACCAGAACTGTGGCAGGGTGAAACACTTGCTCCTCTTTTTTTTTTTATATAGATGGTGCGTTAATAGAGGGTTGGTCGCTTTTTTGAAACCAACAAATCATGGCGCCACCGCCTTACAAAACCATCGCCACGAGAGTCCCGGCGACGAAGGCACACACTCGACCTACTGGGCAACTGAAAGAAAAGCATGGCAGACATGGCCATCCAGCGCAATGGCACACAGAGTTAGCCGGACTAGGCGGAGCACCCCTTAGGGTTGGTTTGGTCTAAAGAGCAGGGCACTGGAGGGGCAGGACAGCCAAGTCGGCGTAAAGCCAGGGACGGGGAACGGGGGGACAGGGGGGAGAGCAGAGATGAGGCAGGTAGAGAGAGGGTGGGGAGAGCAGGCGTGCAGCGTTAAGGAGAACCGTACACTTGCCTTGAGACTGAATGAGAGATACAGGCGAGGAAGAAACAAAGGAATCTGAAAGGTAACAAAAGTATAAAAAAAGGTGAGGAAAGAAGAATGAGCATCCCAGCCAGGTAGAAAGTCTGTTGAAACCCCCTCAACAAACAAAGAGATTCAAATGAGAACAGGGGGAAGAGAAATCAATTTTGGCCTCAACTTAATGTTACGGCAATTAAATGGTGAAAAAAATAAATGGAACTTTCCATGCTTATTCTATTCATTTAGGTTGCTATACTTTCGCAAATATATACTGTATATTTGTACTTATACTCTAAGCAGGCAAGGATAGAACCAATGTAAAACAGCTTGGTTGGTACGCTTATTTGCTTTATATTTTAGTCAAAGTAATAGCATTTCTCACCAATAACAATACATTTAAATAAATCATTTTTTTATAGTAGGATCTGAACTCAAAGCTCCACATTGCCAAACCGGCATGTCATACCTGTCAAGAACTCTTACTACATTTAGCCGGTCTGCTTCCCATGCATGTGACACACTGGTTGTGAGGAATGCCTTTAGTCATGACTCAGAATTGATGAGGCATCGGAGCCCGTTGCAGAGAGCGAGAGGGGTGGTGTCCCTTAGGCAGGTCGGGAGACAGGCTGAGCCACTAGTGCCCAGCCCTTGCATTGCAGCATTCCAATGTTCCAGTCATAGTGCTTCGCCTTCTCCACACACACACACACACACAGTTGTGTTTCCAGATAGTGAAAGGTCTTTAGTCTGCAATTAACCGTCATAGGAAGGCGTGGCTGATGGTGGGGACGAGCGTCTGTGGTATGGGGGACCGTTCACGGAATTTGGCAAAATGCCAAATTTGTTCCACCAACGCAAACGCCGTCAAGCCAAAAAACGAATTCCAGGTTCCTTCAGGACATTATCCAAAATGGTACATTACATTGACTGCAGACTTGTAGCTGCGTGTCCTGCTTAATATGCTTATTATGGAGGAGAAAGAAAAATACCTCAGAGAACAAGCGTGTTGAACCATTTGGAACAAGCATTTAAAAATGAACACTAGGATCAGTAAAACAATGATCCATCTATATCTATATAACTATTATATAGATATCTATATATATATAGATATATCTATATATATCTATATACATATCTATTATATATATCTATATACACACACAAGCATAATAATTCTACAGTGACCGTGTCAACATATGACAAGAACATGTTGGTTTTTCCTTGTTTTCGACCTTTGTGTGTTCGACAGCGCCACGATGAAAAACGTAAACACAAAATGTAACTGAATAAATAAAACAGAATGCACTGGGGGCTTCAAAATCAGGTTAGACAACAAACAAACACGTGTGGTGTTGTGTACAGATAGCTTCAGGTCTCATTATATGCCCAGGACACTCCCAAGATGTTGAGACACGCTGGAAAAGCGGTTAAAAACCAACTGGTGAGAAGCGATCAGGAGAAAACAACCACCCCCGGCTGATAGACCTCAGGAACCGTACAGTACCGTTTCATGGGATGGTCGTGTCACTCAATAGCTTCTCATGGGCTTTTTAGTTGTCACAGGATTGGTATAGTATTAAAACTTACGAATTCTTAGCATACTACAGCATACTTTACATACTATATACTTACTAAACTACAGGCATATATTCAAATGAGAATTAATTTGTGTGAAATATGGGCCTTGTTTCCGCTGAAATCTGATCATCTGCAATGTCGTTTGTTAAGAAATTAGGTCTCTAATTTGAAGTGAGTCACATCCTTTGTGGATTTCGTCACTCGCTGTACTGTTCAAAAACCGAGCACGCAGGTGCCGAACGAGTTAAGATAGAATCAGACACATAAAATAAGGTGGTTCTGGAACTGGTTCCGTCTGTTCTTCCTTCCAAGCAGAAGATACTGAACATGTGTGTTCAGTCCAAGGCCAAGCTTCCAGTAGTTTTCCGTTTTGCACTACAAACCCTTTACTACTACTGTAGTCCCATTGTTTCGTGTCTTCCAACTGGCAATACAGGTTCGATATGTTAAATATGCAATTAGCGTCATCATCATCCTCAGCCAACGCCAAAGAGTCGAAGGGCTTTACATTCAATTGGCGGAACAAAATATCTTAATCTGTGTATTAGCCTAATGACATTGGCAAAATTTGTATTTATCCGAAAATAGGAGTGTGTGTACCCTGATAACTGACAGGGTGGTGGTGTGTACACAGATGATCCAACCGCTGGTTCTCCTCCTCCAGGCCTCCTGCTGCCCCTCCCTGATACAGTCAACGAGGTCATCACCACAGGCCTTTGTTACACGCTGATCAACTACAACATTCAAAATGTGTGTGTGGTGATTTTAATTTTTTGTTTTGTTAATGAATGGTATGATTTTAGTCGTTTAGTGTGTGACAGACAGCCAGGCCGTGGGTGGGGTTTGTTTACCCCCCCCCCCCCTGAAGAGACGCAGCGTCGCCGCCATGGAGGCTTCTTCTTCCCTCCCTCCCCTGGTTAACACACAATGCGCCCCTGCAATGGAGCCTGCGCCACATGGGGAGGGGCTCGGACACAGGGGGGGGGGGTGAAGAAGGGCGTTCCCGTCCTCACATTTAGACATCAAATTAACCAGAATATTGGCAGTGTTTTTAAATAATATTATAACAGTCGAGCTACCAGCAAAAGGCGAACATGCTAGCTAGTTAGCTGGCTAGTTAGCTAGCTAGCACACTAGCTCCGTCCGCATTACATGGGGAACGATGGCGACATGAGAAACGAGTTTATCGAGTGCGTCGTCTCGTCTGTCGCGACATGACGTGTTGTATTCGTTAACCACGATAAAGCCAATTTGACTTTAAAAAAAAACTAAAAAATAACACCACGAAGACATTTAAGGCCCTTAGTCGTTACCCCAACGTCGAATCGACTATAGCCAACAGGTGTTTCCAATCACTCGATCGATAAGTCGCATTCCGGCGGTACCAAGCAATAAAGCTATCATTTTTACTAAACCCCCCCCCAAAAAAAGGGGGTAAATAACATGCATCATCCATAACACCTTCATATCAAAAAAGGGGAGAGAGAGAGAGAACACGTTATTCACGATGGTCGCACATAGGAAGACGTGTGTGTGTGTGTGGGGGGGGTGATCGACCACATTGTGTTTGAACCTAATCAAAGGTATCGAACCGTAGGATGATGATGATGATGCCCATTTCTTACCGGAGACTTTAGACTCTTTCGGGGCGACGACAGCAGCAGCAGCAGCAGCAGCAGTCGGTCCATCGGGGAGACCCTCCGACGACGAGATCTGGGCGGATTGATTCATCGAATCCATGTTTTTGTTCCAGACAGAAGAGAAGAGACGATCAAACAACGACGAGTGAATGGATGAATGGCCCTCTTTGTGTGTCTTCGACGGTCCTTTCTTTAAATTAAAATCTTGAATTATGTCTTGTATTTTTGTTTAGTTCCTAAAGTACAGCAGCAGCAGCAGGAGGAGGAGGATGATGATGCTTCTTCTCCTTCTTCTAGCACCTTCTCTCAGTGAGTGTGTGAGTGAGCTCCGATCAGCGAGTGTGTGTGGAGAACAAGGCGGACTCTAAAGGAGGAGAGAACATGTCATCATGTCGCTTAAAGGCATAATACCCCGCAAGTAAAAGTGTACACGTTCGTGTATCGACACGATTTAGAGTTTTTACCTTAAACATATGGAATCCTGAAATAGGATTTTCTTTTTTATCGGAATACATACATTAGAAGAAAATGCACATTCATGTTTGCTGGAATATAGATGATCACGAGTGGGAATATCAATGTATCGTAATATATCATAATATCAAAGATATCATACGATATCATAATATAAAAACATTGTATTTGTATTTTAGCACCACGTATTTATTGGGGGTAATTATGTAACGTTTACTTAGTGGTGGTTTCGTGTTGTAATCGTGGTGGTGGTGGTGGTACTGCGCGGCGTCAACATCGTGACACAATGTGTGTACAATAGCGTCCTCTGCTGGTGGTGGGTGGTGGTGTGCCAGCCAAGGATACCTCTCTCGTCGCGTTAACGACACACACACACACACACACACACACACACACACACACACACACACACACACACACACACACACACACACACACACACACACACACACACACACACACACACACACACACACACACACACACACACACACACACACACACACACGTTGTGGATTGGACTAAGTGGATTGGACATGGCGCCCGGTGTCGCTGTGAGATCTAGTAAAAATGTCTAGGGGAACCACACAATCCATCCACGCATGCGTCAAGCGCCGCGCCCCCACGACCCACACACACACCACACATAAACGCTGTGGATTGGACTAAGTGGATTGGACACTGTGCTCGGGTCGCTGTGAGATCTGGTAAAAACGTCCAGGGGGGAACCACCACGACCGAACGAAGCGCTGCCCGCCCGGTGCTCCTCTTCAAACACCCCCCTGCAACTACGCGGCAAAACGGAGACACACACAAACAAAAAAAGAACCATGTGGTTAGTGCGTTCGTAAAGGACCGGCGAAGGGACGGGATTTTTGGATGCTCTCTCCGTTGAATGAGCGACGATTCCCCAAGGTAAGCGGAGGAACCCTGGGTTTTGGAAAGTGCATCTTTATCTGTTATTTTTTTGGCCTGGCGACTAGCAGGCAGGCTAACTAGCCGCCACTTGTGGCTAAGCTAACTATTGTGTCACCCAGCCGTCATCACAGTGTTATTTATAATGAATACCTCTCACTACAGTTGATTAAGTGTGGGATCTTATTGTTTTTAATTAACGTGGAAACACGCCTCGACTATAAATAAATATATATATATATATATATATATATGTGTGTGTGTGTGTGTGTGTGTGTGTGGGGGTTTTCGTTCAGTAGTGCCGGTATATTGCTTTGGGGGATGCTATATGTCGTTTAGTCTCTATAGTTAAATACAATAGCATATTTTCAGTCCTGAGATTGTACGTAAATACTTCATGTTCAACAGCCATATTACATGTTGGTAATATCGCTATCGTTGTAATATGGAGCTTCACCTCTGTGTGTGTGTGTGTGTGTGTGGTGTAGTGCCCCGCCCACTGAGGTCCACACTTCAGATCGGTTAGTGTGTGTGTGTGTGTGTGTGTGTGTGTGTGTGTGTGTGTGTGTGTGTGTGTGTGTGTGTGTGTGTGTGTGTGTGTGTGTGTGTGTGTGTGTGTGTGTGTGTGTGTGTGTGTGTGTGTGTGTGTGTGTGTGTGTGTGAACCACGTTGCATAACACAACGAGTCGCCTAGCCACAGACTCAATATAATCAAGGTCCACGTTGGATATCTCATGACCCCAAATGTATTATTGGTGACTCTTCAGTGTATTTGTATCGTTCAGTACTGCAGGTGACAAAGATCACGTACCCCCTGGACCTGATCGGCGGGGGGCGACATGGGGCTTCACTCCGCACAGAAAAAGCACTTCCCTCTGCGGGGCATCGACGGCGTGTTCCAGCTGTTCGACGCGGAGCTTCGGAAGCCCGAGCCGGACCTGGCGCTCCTCTCCCTGGTGCTGGGCTTCGTGGAGCATTTCCTGGCGGTGAACCGGGTCGTCCCCATCAACGTGCCCGGGGTCCGGTTCGAGCCGCTGGAGCCGGACTGTCCGAACTCCTGCTTCCCCACGGTGGAGCTGGGGATGATCTCGGCGCTGCACGAGCGCTTCACCGCCCAGATCCGCGGCGCCGTGGACCTCTCTCAGTTCCGCAACCCGGACGACGGGTCCGGCCGGGAGCTGGTGAACAAGGTGTCGGACGTCATCTGGAACAGCCTGAGTCGCTCCTACTTTAAGGACCGGGCCCATATCCAGTCTCTCTTCAGCCTCATCACTGGTACGCAACAAGCACTGTAACAAACCGTAGTCTCTCATACAGGGAGGTCCCCTGACTGCTGTCAGATAGTAGAGTTTTACCCACGCACAAGAGCCTTTTCAATCGTGTCGGTTGGCTCTAAAGTTTTGAGTTGATTATACTCATACCCAGAATCCAGCATCAGTGATGGGTCAGGGCATTGACTTAGTTTCAACCTCTATGGGTAGTTCAGCACCGTAAATGGGCTGACCAAGTAAAGTCCTATTCTACAGTGTTAAAACACAAATTGTTTTATGTCAAGCGAGTAATTGGATGAGGATTGGATTGGCTCCATCTAGTGTGTTCCGTTTGATGACTGAATGCACGTGTTCGACGTCGTGCAGGAACCAAGCTGGACAGCTCTGGGGTGGCGTTTGCGGTGGTGGCCGCCTGCCAGGTGCTGGGGCTGAGGGACGTCCACCTGGGTCTGTCGGAGGACCACGCCTGGGTGATCTTCGGGAAGAACGGCGAGGAGACCGCCGAGGTCACTTGGCACGGCAAGGGCAACGAGGACCGACGCGGTCAGACCATCACCACCGGCGTCAGCGAAAAGGTTGGACCCCACCCCTCCCTCCTCCGGTCATTTATGCGGCTAAATCGTCCGCAGTGTGCGACGCTATCGACCAGGTCTGCCCTGTATTGTGTATGAGTGAAGTCAAACGTGTCTCGTAATAAAATAACCAAACAATAGGGACAGCACCACCTCTGGTGAAACACTAGCTATTGCACTGGTTGTAACCGTTTAGTTGTAACGCCACATTACAGCGAAATGACTTGGGGCCCCAATTGGATGTTCTAAAAAAACATTGTGATTATAACTCACGTCTACACTCGCGTACCTACACGCTTTAATGGGGAGTAAGCATTCTTATATACTTGTTACAAATAGCCAATAAATAGCTTATATCTTGTACTGTCTTGGTGTGGCTTTATTAAAATGTCATTTAATTTCCCGATGCACTTTCTATTCAGAGCTGGCTTTACCTCAAAGGCTCCTACATGAAGTGTACCAGAAACATGGAGGTGGCCTTCATGGTGTGTGCCATCAACCCCTCACTGGACCTGCACACGGACAGCTCTGAGCTCCTGCAGCTCCAGCAGGTAACGCCTGCCCCAACCATCGCCTCATGGTGTAGTACAATCTTTTGTACAATTTGTCTTTTCCCTGAGTACTTACATTTTCCTGGTTTCAATCCCTGACAGAAACTGTTGTGGTTGCTCTATGATCGAGGAGACCTAGAAAGGTAGGACTCTTTTTGGAATAAGCCTGATCATGATTATGTACTTTCCTACACTCGGCCCCACATATGTTCCTGATATGTTAACGTGTCTCTACGTGTGGTGTCTCAGATATCCAATGGCCATGGGAACCCTGGCTGACCTGGAGGACCAGGAACCCATCCCCGGCAAGGAGAGCCCCATCAAGATCCACCTCAAGGTACATTTCAATAGGCAATTAGGCAGTAGGCAATAGGTAATTACACTGTCATACACATCATTATTTTGCTTGACTTTCTGGACTCATTCCAGTTACTGCACAGTTCTGCACACATGATGCTGCTGCACTACTGGCACTTTAAAATGCTTTTTAAATGCTTTTTGCACAATTCAACACTGTATTATTCAATATATATATTATCTATCAGTCACGTTTATTGTTATTTTTATTGTGTACAGTATTGTTATAGTATATTGTTGTGTATTACAAGTATAGTACATAGTATAGTTTGAAGTGTTCAATGGTAGTTAATTCATACTGCTGGAGGGAATGAGGAGTAAGCATTCTATTGTACTTTGCATATGGCAAACATGAATCTGAAATCTGAAAAAACATCTTGAATCTTAAGTAGGAGTAGTATGGAGTTTAGCTCTGTCCCTAAACTCCATACTGCTCCATTTAGAGGCTCTCCTTGAGGTACCAGAAAGTGTTAAAGAAACACTACGGAACGGGACAGACCTTTTCAAAACGGCTTGTTGCCGATAAAAACATCTAGAATCTCGTAATCTCGACATCTGGCGAACAAAAACATGAATGACAAATGCATTCCTTAACCCTTTCTTTAATTGACTGCATTCCCACGAGTTAATTAAAAAAAAAATGTGAGTGTGAGTTCTGCAGATAATTCTTATCTCAATAATTCTTGCCGTCACTGGGATGAGGGTGACTAGGATGAGGGTGACTAGGATGAGGGTGACTAGGATGAGGGTGACTAGGATGAGGGTGACTAGGATGAGGGTGACTAGGATGAGGGTGACTAGGATGAGGGTGACTGGGATGAGGGTGACTGGGATGAGGGTGACTAGGATGAGGGTGACTAGGATGAGGGTGACTAGGATGAGGGTGACTGGGATGAGGGTGACTGGATGAGGGTGACTGGGATGAGGGTGACTAGGATGAGGGTGACTGGATGAGGGTGACTAGGATGAGGGTGACTGGGATGAGGGTGACTGGGACGAGGGTGACTGGGATGAGGGTGACTAGGATGAGGGTGACTAGGATGAGGGTGACTAGGATGAGGGTGACTAGGATGAGGGTGACTGGGACGAGGGTGACTGGGACGAGGGTGACTAGGATGAGGGTGACTAGGATGAGGGTGACTAGGATGAGGGTGACTAGGATGAGGGTGACTAGGATGAGGGTGACTAGGATGAGGGTGACTGGGACGAGGGTGACTGGGACGAGGGTGACTGGGACGAGGGTGACTGGGACGAGGGTGACTAGGATGAGGGTGACTAGGATGAGGGTGACTAGGATGAGGGTGACTAGGATGAGGGTGACTAGGATGAGGGTGACTGGGATGAGGGTGACTGGGACGAGGGTGACTGGGATGAGGATTACTAACCCTAGATTAGGGTTACTAGGATGAGGGTAACCAGGATGAGGGTAACCAGGATGAGGGTGACCAGGATGTTGGTCAAGGATGGTGGGTTTTTGAGCTCTAATCTCTCTCTCCTGTTCCCTCCCAGGCGGTGGGCTCTGCCCAGAAGTACTACAACAATGAGCACATCTACCCCTTCATGTACCTGGCGGGCTTCCACTACAGACATCGCAACGTGCGAGACGCTCTAGGCTCCTGGGCCGAGGCCGCCCAGGTCATGCAAGAGTAGGTCAAACTCTTGTTGGTTTGTTTGTTTACAACGGAACACGGATGGGTTCACCTCGGTCCACAGTGAGGTTATTCGCCCACTTTAAAGGACAATCAAACTCCAGAATGACTTATTTGGGATGCCTTGTTTCCTGCTTCATTACGGAGATATTCTACAGAAGTAAACTCACTGATGCAGGAAGTATTTTAATCATTCAAGTGTTTCTACAGAGGCTAATCTACATTGCCCACTTTACAGACACATTTTTATTTTACAGTTTTACAGTTGGCTGGCTGAGTTTGCAGTCCCCGCCTCCAGCGATATGATTGGTCGAAAACATATATGACGCAAAAGCAATTGCCCTCAGCTTGTCTGCTTATGTGATTGTGTTTGGTTGTCCGGACAACCAGATGAAATGGGCCGGCTTCAATCAATCTTATATATATTGTATTTCCGCAGCCCCTCGTGTAAGGCCTGGACCGCCCATGACTGGCAAGCATATGCATTTGGAATTGTTTTTAATATTTTTAGTAAATTGTCTAGCTTACAGTGGCCGTTGTTATATTCTCAAACCGCATTGTAGATTACAGTATCTCCAGAACGGGAGAAGTGAGTTCCTAAGCCCAACTCCAGATGGCAGTAAACACCAACCTTATTCTGTTGGCTGAAGACTTGAAGCACTTTTCTCTCTGACTGTGGACATGTCATTTGAAATATAACAGAGTATTTCACTTATTTAGTTGGTTTATTTCATTATTTGGCTCCACTAGGATCACATCAAAAAGCAATGATTTCCTTTTGAGTTCCATTGGTGGGTGCTGGGGGGGTGTGGTTTACGAGCAAGGCGTGGCTCGGGGAGCTTCCTTTAAAATTCTCCCTCCCAAAAATGGTGTGGGGACAGTAGAGGCCGCCTTGGCCTCCTCCTCCCCCCCTCCTACACCTAAAAATACCTCTTGCTGACCGAAGGACCGGCTAGACCAGGTTGGTCCCCCCCCCCCCCTCCTGTCCAGTGATAGGATGTGTTCAGCTTCCACATTCCCCTCCCCATCACTCAGCTTCCTGTTCCCCTTAGAGCTCTTCCTGTCTCCCATTGTTCGGTCGTTCTCAGCCACAGCCGTTCAGACAATCCTATTTACAAACAGTCTCTATTGGTGTTGTTCCTCAAGGCCCTTGTTATTGTTCACTTTATTTAACAGGCCCCCATTATTGCCCTTATTATTAAGTTAAAAGTTGCGATCCACGGCAATAACCGACAAAATTTAACAATTAGTCGTATGGTCGCTGACAATTTGTCAAAAAACTAACCTTTTAGTGAAATACGTTTTGGTAAGATTGTATTCATCGGCTTGGGGAAACAATGTTTTACCTCACCTTGGAACTGTGTCTTTTATCTCCTGTATTTAATGACTAATACTGGTACAAATTTGCCATGTGTGAGTAAAAATATAATAATAATTATAATAATGGAGGATTGAATCTAAATCTGGAGGATTGAATCCTCTTTATTGGTCTCATGTCCACACAGTGAAATGAGTTCCTCTCCTTTAACCCATCCTAGTATGAGGAGCAGTGGGTATCAGCTATTGTATATACAGGGGAGCAGGGGAGGGGGTCTGGTGCCTTGCTCAAGGGCACTGAGGCAGTGCAGCCCAGGTGTTTCAGGGGACTTGAACCGACGACCCTCCGGTTCCCCAAGCCCCAAGTCCCAACACACTGAGCTATCCTGCTGCCCAAATAGCATAATAATTATGAAAAAGTATACAATATTCAGTGTAATTCCCCAAAACCTGCACACGTTGAGTCATGGGAATGCGACACACCCACCGCCCACCCCTTCCTGCCAAGTCTATTGTTCTTATTGTGTGTGTGTGGCTCCACCATCAGATACAACTACTTCCGTGAGGACGAGGAGATCTACAAGGAGTTCTTCGACATCGCCAACGACGTCATCCCCACCCTGCTGAAGGAGACGGCCGCGGAGAACGCCGGGGAAGAGGGAGAGGAATCGGACAAGGTGAGCACTTTAGCTATCGGGTTGATATATTCTGGAGGAAATGTAGGCTCCCATCCTCAGCTCCCCCTGCTACACCACCTCCACCACCATGTGTTAATCCCCCCCCCCCCCCCCCGTCTTCCCGAAATAGGCCGGTGGTAATTACATCCCATGTATCTCCTAATGCCTTCTTGATGGATCGCGTTGGGGTCTCTGCACTCATTCCTTATGCCCATCCAGTCCCCAAGCTCCCAACTGTTCTCTGGAAAAGTGGGGGGCAGCACAGCTCAGTCTGTTGGGGCTTGACTTGGGGAACCGGAGGGTCGCCAGTTCAAGTCCCCGAACCCCGAAAGTACGGAGTGAGAACTGGTACTTGGGGAAAGAGCAAGGCACCAGACCCCTCCACTGCGCCCCTGTATATACAATAGCTGATATCCACTGCTCCTCATACTAGGATGGGTTAAATGCAGAGGAACGCATTTCATTGTGTGTGTACATGTATGTGACCAATAAAGAGGATTCAAAATCCTTTTGATTTAGATTAAGATTGGAGATTTTCCATCCCAAGTCACAGTTTTATTCTCTTCTCTCTCTCTCTCTCTCTCTCTCTCTCTCTCTCTCTCTCTCCCTCCCTCCCTCCCTCCCTCCCTCCCTCCCACCCATCGGGAGCAGCCCAGACAGGCGGCGGTGTTCTCTGCCCTGCATGACGCAGAGTGCTTCGCCCACCTGCTGCGCTTCTACGACGGGATCTGTAAGTGGGAGGAGGGGAGCCCCACGCCCGTGCTCCACGTGGGGTGGGCCACCTACCTGGTGCAGTCCCTCAGTCGCTTTGACTCACAGGTGAGACCCCTCGAACCAACAGGTGTGTCGTAAGAGCTGGTTCACTATAGAGTACCACCGATGACTCTTTGCATGGTTTTTTTTTTTTTCTCCGATGTTTTGAAAACGCAAACGCCAGTTCCGTTTGAAAAGCCGCCTTCTTTAAAGGGCCAGTACCCCCAGCTGAAGCCTCAAGGTGTGAAATGGATGGCGTGTTCCTTTAAAGGAACCTCCCTGGCCCTCATCGGATGTACAATAGAAGGACTCCAGGTTACTTAAAGTCTTAAAGCGTGCCTCAGAATCAACAGGGTTTTTTTTATTGCCTGAGGCTTTTATATTCCAAGGTGTGTGTGTGTGTGTGTGTGTGTGTGTGTGTGTGTGTGTGTGTGTGTGTGTGTGTGTGTGTGTGTGTGTGTGTGTGTGTGTGTGTGTGTGTGTGTGTGTGTGTGTGTGTGTGTGTGTGTGTGTGTGTGTGTGTGTGTGTGTGTGTGTGTGTGTGTGTGTGTGTGTGTGTGTGTGTGTGTGTGTGTGTGTGTGTGTGTGTGTGTGTGTGTGTGTGTGTGTGTGTGTGTGTGAAAGCATGTTAAAGTGCCAGTAGTGCAGCACTGTGGTGAGTGTTAGCAGCATCATAAGTAATAAAAGTGCAGTGACGGTAATGAGTCCAGTAGGTAAGTATGACACAGTGGAATATTGGTGATAATGTATGAATATGTTATGGTGTGTTTATAAAGAAGAGATGCAAGAAACAAACAAAAAATGCTAAAAACTACACTGAATAATTATAGCACTTTTACAAGAGTCGAGAGCTGAAGTAGCTTCCCTCTGCTTTCTATAATTTAAACCAACAGACAGACTTAGTAACTGAAACAAACCAAACACTATTCTGTTATCAAGCTATGAGACGGTAAACAATCCTATTTATTATTCCTAGATTCCTTCTAGTTTTTCATCTTCTCCTTCCTCCTCCCCTCCCTCAAAAAAGATCCGCCAGAAGGTGTCCATCATCACCAAAGAGCCCGAGTCCCAGGACGAGGACGACCAGTCCAGCGACGACCCCCGGGAGGGCCGGCGGCGAGGCCCCCGCCGGGAGTCCAAGCTGGAGGAGCAGCAGGCGGGGGGCCTCCCCTCTCTGCCCACCTCGGGGCCAGCCTCCCCGCCCGGGCCCCCGGCCCCGCCCAAGAAGGCCGCGGAGGTGGGGGGACGCCGGCGCTCGTCCCACCCGGAGGGCAAGACCAAGTCTCCGCCCAGCCCCTCGTCTTCGTCGAACCCTTCGTCCCCGCAGCCGGGGGGCGGAGGGGGCCCCGTGGTGGTCTTCCAGAGCGAGAAGATGAAGGGTATGAAGGGGCTGCTGTGCGCGGCCAAGGTCAACTCCAGCGCCATCAAGCTGCAGCTCACCGCCCAGTCTCAGGTCCAGATGAAGAGGCAGAAGAGCACACCCACGGGGGACTACTCCATGTCCTTCCTCAAGCGCCAGCGCAAATCCCTCTAACCGGGGGGCGGAGAGAGAGAGAGAGAGAGAGAGAGAGAGAGAGAGAGAGAGAGAGAGAGAGAGAGAGAGAGGAGGGGAGAAAGACTCCACTGTTCTACTGTACTGTGAAAGACAACGTGACGAAGCACCAGTTGATTTGCCTTTCTTTCTTTCTTTCGTTTGGGTGCACACAACAAGGGTTTGATTCTGTTGTTGTTCCTGCAGCAGAATGCTGGTCTCTCCCCCACACACACACACACACACACACACACACACACACACACACACACACACACACACGCGCACACGAGAGAGACCCACTTCTCCAGTACACATCCGTTATAGTGTGAATATCACCCCTTTTTTTTTTTTTTTACAATCTTAAACTCCTTATGTTGTGTTCTCATTAACAGCCGAGTGAAACCCTGTTTTGAAATACTTTTTAATTAGGATGGTTACCATGTAACATTGTCCAACTCTGCTCTATCGTCAGCTGATCTCGCTAGCTCTACGTTGCCTTACTACTTGTGTTGCGTTTAAATGTGTCCCCACCCTCCTCCTCCTCCTCCTCCTCCCACCGTCTGTAGGGGGTAGCTTTTAGCTTTGAGAGTAGCTGATGTAGACCTATTTCTAATGATTAGAGGAAAGGAAGACCAGGCACTGTTTCAAAGGGTGGGGGGTCACTTTGGGTGGGGGTGTCCCACCTAAAGTGACCCCACCCCCACCCTTTTATACGTTACATTTTGCTCGATAACTTGTGTTGTTGTTTTTTTAAATCGACAAGTAATAAAAAAAAGATTTGAAGAGAGAGAGAGAGGATAATGGCGTGTTGTTTTGTGGGCGTCTTCTCGTCCCAGCGATGAGGACCTCTCTCTCTCAGCCTCCCAGACTTCTCCCTCTCTCTCTCCCAGCCTCCCAGACCTCTCTCTCTCTCTCTCCCAGCCTCCCAGACCTCTCTCTCTCTCAGCCTCCCAGACCTTTCTCTCAGCCTCCCAGACCCCTCTCTCTCAGCCTCCCAAACCTCTCGCTCTCGCTCTCAGCCTCCCAGACCTCTCTCTCGCTCTCAGCCTCCCAGACCCCTCTCTCTCAGCCTCCCAAACCTCTCTCGCTCTCAGCCTCCCATACCTCTCTCTCTCTCAGCCTCCCATACCTCTCTCTCTCAGCCTCCCAGATCCCTCTCTCTCAGTCTCCCAAACCTCTCTCTCAGCCTCCCAGACCTCTCTCTCTCAGCCTCCCAGACCTCTCTCTCTCAGCCTCCCAGACCTCTCTCTCTCAGCCTCCCAGACCTCTCTCTCTCTCACTCTCACTCTCACTCTCTCAGCCTCCCAGACCTCTCTCTCTCTCAGCCTCCCAGACCTCTCTCTCTCTCAGCCTCCCAGACCTCTCTCTCTCTCTCAGCCTCCCAGACCTCTCTCTCTCTCTCTCTCTCTCTCTCAGCCTCCCAGACCTCTCTCTCTCAGCCTCCCAGACCTCTCTCTCTCAGCCTCCCAGACCTCTCTCTCAGCCTCCCAGACCTCTCTCTCTCTCAGCCTCCCAGACCTCTCTCTCTCACCCTCCCAGACCCCTCTCTCTCTCAGCCTCCCAGACCCCTCTCTCTCTCAGCCTCCCAGACCTCTCTCTCTCTCAGCCTCCCAGACCCCTCTCTCTCTCTCAGCCTCCCAGACCTCTCTTAGCCTCCCTGTCAGACCCGCGCATGCGCAGTGGAGCGCAGCGCTCCGGAGCCGTTGAGGGACCTGCCTACCCTACAGTGCTCTCCCTCTCCCCGGGTCGAGGCTTCGGAAGAATCGGGAATGGATGGCGGAGGACACCGAAGGACTAGATTATATATTATCTTTATTGATCTGGAGATATCAACTCTAGATCGATACATACATCGAGATTGAAGGGAGTCGTTAAAGTTATCGACATATTAGCCTGTGCATCGATCTGCATTCCCATAATCGCATCTTTAGTGACACACACACACCAGTTTGTGATGCTCGACTGAAACCCGATTCAAGGGGGAATCCGGACTAGTTTTTAGTATTTTTAAGTATGAATACAATCGGAGTTTCGTTCCTGGACCCCCTGGACGACTACGAGTTGATCCACCGGATCGGGTGCGGCACGTACGGAGACGTGTTCAAGGTGAGGAGAGGGGACCAGGTGGAGGACCAGGAGGGGACCAGGTGGAGGACCAGGAGGAGGACCAGGGGGGGGGGACCTGGTGGAGGACCAGGAGGGGGACCAGGGGAGGACCAGGGGGGGGGACCAGGAGGGGACCAGGGGAGGACCAGGAGGGGACCAGGTGGAGGACCAGGAGGGGACCTGTCGGCTGACAGGTTGGGGGTTCAGGATGATGAAGGGGGGGGGATACAGACTTCTAGAACAGAACAACGGAAAGTTAACGAAGTTAACCCTTATTTTATGTATTGTTATGTTCATGTATTTAAAATCTATATTCTCGGTATGGGGCTATAGGCTACACAGAGTGACCTTTGTGGGGTTCAAATCAATGCAAAGCATGCGGTATAAACATGACGTCAGAGCAGTACCATTATATATTTATATTTATATTCTGCATCTGCATCTTGCAGTCGTTACCAACGGGGGGGGGGGGGGGGATTCACCCACAATATTTGAACCCTGATGGACGACGACGTCATCATGGGCCCAGACAGATGCTGTTGTTGTTGTTGTTTTAGATAAGGCTACTTGGTAGACAGCAGGGTTAGGGTTGTGTGTTGGATGGTCTATAGGCCTGGCGTGTTATTCCCCTTTAAAGCGAGCTATTGTTTTGGTTGTGATGAAGCGAGGTCTGTAGGATGCTCACATCAGGATGCAAACATCCTGTGTTCTCACATACCCCTAAACAATGAAGGAGAGTGTCTCTCTCCTTTGTATCTCTGGTTGACACTCTGATGTTTAAGGTATTAAAGCTATAAAGACATTGTTATTATTATTATTATTATTATTATTATTATTATTATTATTATTCATCTGACAGTCAACCTAGTGGTCGTGTTCTTGTTGTGTCTCAGGGACATTGGCATATTTCTGTGGAATTCCTTGCTCTGAGAAAAACTACTCAAGAATCCATTTATCACCTCGTCCAACCTCTCTCTCTCTCTCTCTCTCTCTCTCTCTCTCTCTCTCTCTCTCTCTCTCTCTCTCTCTCTCTCTCTCTCTCTCTCTCTCTCTCTCTCTATGTGTCTCTGTCTCTGTCTCTCTCTCTCTCTCTCTCTCCATGTGACACAGTCCGTGGGGTGTCGGTTTCTGTTCTGACATTATGTTAATGATCTGGCGTTACACACAACCTCACAGGGTGGCTATATTAGTCAGATGAAGTTTCACCATTGTAGTGTGTGTGTGTGTGTGTGTGTGTGTGTGTGTGTGTGTGTGTGTGTGTGTGTGTGTGTGTGTGTGTGTGTGTGTGTGTGTGTGTGTGTGTGTGTGTGTGTGTGTGTGTGTGTGTGTGTGTGTGTGTGTGTGCGTGCGTGCGTGCGTGCGTGCGTGTTACATCCGATGGATGAATGAAGGTGAAAAACGTATCTTGTACCCTGGCAAATCCTCCAAAAAACAGAGAGTATAGTAGTATAGTAGTAGTATGTGTACAGTAGGCCTACACATACACACACACGCTAGTTTTGCACTCCAGAAATATCCCCTGCGACGACTCCGTCACAGGAAGTGTGCCGGCTGTGGTCCCGGGCTGACAGGAAGCAAAACAGGAAGCCGGTGCAGCCAAAGCCACCGCCACTGCAGGCAAACCTGTAGTCCTGTACTCTTTGCTCTGCAGTGGATGTTAAAATCCCCCTCGTCATCCCATGGTTTGGCCTCAAGTCATCAGAGAGCCGCGACTAAAGCCCTCATCGCCTCCCAACAAAATAGCTTAAAACACGTTTCAAAACATCCTCCCTCCCTTCTGAATGCCTTTGTTTGGCTGCGTTATCTGGACGGTCAACTCGGACGGCAGGTTTCTCCCGAACACCCACACTGAATGGACTCTGAGTGTGTGAGACGGGGGACTGAGGGTGAGACAGGGGGGGTGGTCCCTTGAATGGGCTCTCAACACTGAAACAGTCCCGATGACCGAGGGGTCTGAGCTGAAACTTTGACGCATTTCAAAAGATTACATTAGATTAGATTCTAATGTATTGTCATTGCACAGCAGCACAAGTACAGTACAGCGGAAAGAAGTTGGCCTCTAAACTCAGAGTGCAGATGTTGCAGTAAAGTGCATTGAGTGGTTGATAAGGTGACACCAGGTGACCCTCGGCAGGAATGCAAGGCATTCTGATTCTGATCTGATTTGATTCTGACACCTCATCACACAGTGACACCCCTCCTGCTCTGAGCAGAGCAGGAGCAGTGACCGGGAGATAAAGCTTAAAGAACTGTTTTAGTTTTCTCTACAAACCGAGCGAACAAACCTTTTAAAAACAACCTCGCTTTGCACGATGACGTCTCAGACCGGTTTTTGATTTGTGTTTTGTGTTTTGGATTAAAAGGCTCCTAATACTAGGATGGGTTACATGCATTACATGCAGAGAAACTCATTTCACTGTGTGTGTACATGTGACCATCCTCCAGATTTAGATTCATAACAACAAGACTTTAATATTGATTGGTGGATATGATGTTGTTCTCCACAGGCCCGTAACATCAGGACATCCGAAATTGCCGCCATAAAGATCGTCAAACTGGACCCTGGTAAAGCGTCCTCCACTTGTTAAGGTCACCCTGACTAACCCTAACCCCAACAACAAGCACACAAGTACAGTATGTGTGTGTCTGTGTGTGTCTGTGTGTGTCTGTGTGTCTGTGTGTCTGTGTGTCCAGGCGATGACATCACTTCCATCCAGCAGGAGATCACCATGATGAAGGAGTGCAAGCACAAAAACATCGTGGCTTACTACG
>CM051021.1:1828703-1946203 GCA_027704905.1 Muraenolepis orangiensis | reverse complement strand
CAAAAAAAGATTTGGATTCCCCGTCTGTGTACTAAGCAATTAACTGTAAGCTTTATTTCTGTGTGTGTGTGTGTGTGTGTGTGTGTGTGTGTACAAGATACAAGACAATATACAATATATTTATTGGCCATTTGCAACTACGTTTGCAAACATTTGCAAGTACAATGGAATGCTTACTCCCCATTCCCTCCTGCGGTACGAATCTCCAAAACAATACCATAAAGAACAAAGTGACTGATAGATGATATGTATATGTGTTGAATTGTGCAAAAAGCATAAAAAAACATTTAAAGTGCCAGTAGTACAGCAGCCTCATGAATACAGTGCAGTACAGTGCAGTTACTGTGATGAGTCCAGAAAGTCCAGCAAAAGTATGATAGTGTAATGTTAATGACATGTTATGATAGTGGCAGCACTCCTAGCAGTTCAGTAGGCGCACTGCCCTGTGGATAAAAACTATCCTTGATAGTGTGTGTTTGTGTGTGTATCGTGTGTGTGTGTCTCTCGTGTTGTTGTGTGTGTGTGTGTGTGTGTGTATCGTGTGTGTGTGTGTGTGTGTGTGTGTGTCTCGTGTGGTTGTGTGTGTGTGTATCTGTTCCTCTAGTGACTGGGCCCTTGAAGGAGAAGCAGATAGCCTACGTCTGCCGTGAAACACTGCAGGTAAAACTGTGATCATCACCGCTGGCCGTTCCCCCCCCCCCCCCCCCCCCCCCCTCATTCAGTTCCCTCTCTTCTCTTTTTCTCCTCTCTCCTTCAGGGCTTACATCACCTCCATGAGGCGGGCAAGATGCACAGAGACATAAAGGCAAGCGCTGACTTCACGCCTGGTCATAATACATTGGGAATGGTGTGTGTGTGTGTGTGTGGTGTGTTGTGCTGATGGAAGAGTGTCTCTCTCACTCTCACTCTCGCTCTCGCTCTCGCTCTCTCTTTCTCTTTCTCTACAGGGGGCCAACATCCTTCTGACCGAGAGAGGAGATGTGAAACTAGGTCAGTAGAGATCTGTATCACACACACACACACACACACACACACACACACACACACACACACACACACACACACACACACACACACACACACACACACACACACACACACACACAAACAGCCATGCAAAAGTGTACATGCATACACACACACATACCGGTATGCACATACATGCACACACACACACAAACACACACACACACACGTACAGGCATGTAAGCGAGCATGCACTCATGCACTACGGTGCTCCATCTTGACGCCTTAACCGAACCCTCTCTCCTCTTCCAGCTGATTTCGGCGTAGCGGCAGAGATCAGCGCCTCGGTGGCCAAGAGAAAGTCTTTCATAGGAACACCTTACTGGTGAGATGAATAGTCTCTCTCTCTCTCTCTCTCTCTCTCTCTCTCTCTCTCTCTCTCTCTCTCTCTCTCTCTCTCTCTCTCTCTCTCTCTCTCTCTCTCTCTCTCTCTCTCTCTCTCTCTCTCTCTCTCTCTCTCTCTCTCTCTCTCTCTCTCTCTCTCTCTCTCTCTCTCTCTCTCTCTCTCTCTCTCTCTCTCTCTCTCTTATCTCATTCACACCTGATCGGATCTCTCTCTCTCTCCCCCACTTTTAGTTGCATTGGTTTGTCTGAGTGCTCGATAGAAAAAGGTTTTGATTTAATTTCATTACATTACATTACAGTCATTTAGCAGAAGCTTTTGTCCAAAGCATCTGCAAAATGACAATAGTGCGTTCAACAAAGGAAGGTAAGAGAACAACTCGTCACCAGAAGTCAAAAGTGCATTTAATGCAAATTTTTAACAAGAACTGAATCAGTGCTCAGGTAAAAGTACAATAAGTTGGCAAACAATTGAACAATATCTAGGGAACCAGCCGTCTCCCCTGCATGCTCGGTACAAGCATGCAGTCAACCTGTTAACCGTGCTGTGTTCATTGCCAAATGGATGTATTCATATTTCTCTGTTTGTGTCTCGTTCTTCTTCTTTTGTTGCGTCTAGGATGGCGCCGGAGGTGGCGGCGGTGGAGAAGAAGGGCGGGTACAACCACCTGTGTGACATCTGGGCGGTGGGCATCACCGCCATCGAGCTGGCGGAGCTCCAGCCCCCTATGTTCGAGCTCCACCCCATGAGGTGAGGGGCGCCCCCCCCCCGTCTCCATCCACATACCGAGGGAGGGGGTGGGGAGGGAGCATTCCACGGGACTTACTGTTGGAAATGACAAATATAAACATCTTGAATTTAGAATCTTGAACCTTGTTTGATTGCATTGTTTACCCCTAAAAGGGAATCAAGATTCAACATTCAACATTCAAGATGTTTTATGTTTGCCATTTGCAACAAGTCCAATGGAATGCTTTCTCCCCTTCACTACCACAGTATGAATTTACTAAAACAATACTGTACTAAACTATACAATACTATACTATACTGAACTATACTATACAACACTATATACTACCTTCTATATACTATACTATATACTATAAACAACACTATATACTACCTTCTATATACTATACTATGTACTGTAAACAACACTATATACTACCTACTATATACTATAAACAACACTATATACTACCTACTATATACTATAAACAACACTATATACTACCTACTATATACTATAAACAACACTATATACTACCTACTATATACTATAAACAACACTATATACTACCTATGATTTGCTATACTATATACTATAAACAAACCTATATACTACCTTCTATATACTACCTACTATATACTACCTACTATATACTATAAACAACACTATATACTACCTACTATATACTATACTATAAACAACACTATATACTACCTACTATATACTATACTATAAACAACACTATATACTACCTTCTATATACTATACTATGTACTGTAAACAACACTATATACTACCTACTATATACTATAAACAACACTATATACTACCTACTATATACTATAAACAACACTATATACTACCTACTATATACTATAAACAACACTATATACTACCTACTATATACTATAAACAACACTATATACTACCTATGATTTGCTATACTATATACTATAAACAAACCTATATACTACCTTCTATATACTACCTACTATATACTACCTACTATATACTATAAACAACACTATATACTACCTACTATATACTATACTATAAACAACACTATATACTACCTACTATATACTATACTATAAACAACACTATATACTACCTACTATATACTATAAACAACACTATATACTACCTACTATATACTATAAACAACACTATATACTACCTACTATATACTATAAACAACACTATATACTACCTACTATATACTATACTATATACTATAAACAACACTATATACTACCTACTATATACTATACTATATACTATAAACACACCTATATACTACCTACTATATACTATAAACAAACCTATCTACCTACCTATGATATGTTTTACTTAATACTATAAACAACACTATATACTATACTTACTATAAAGTTAGTAAAGTTAAAGCCAGGTCTAATGGCCGGTAATGAGTGTGGGTCTGAGAGAGGGATGTTTTACTGTAACCTCTCGGGGGGAATTGGTCCTCTGCTCTAAACTCATCTCTTTGAAGCAGTGGGCAGCTGCAGTGCGGCGTTCAGAGATCCAACATCAGAGCTGATGCCAGTGACCTTGCTCAAGGGCACGGGGAGGAGGCGTTGATGTCCCACAGCCACTTTTAAAGTGTTGTCTGTGTACAGTACGTCCATGGACGCTCGTAGAAAGTAGCATCTGCTCACACTAAGGGCGGCAGGACAGCTCAGTCTGTTGGGACTTGGGGCTTGGGAAACCAGAAAGTCGCCGGTTCAAGTCCCCTTCAAAACACCTGGGCTGCACTGCCGAGGTGCCCTTGAGCAAGGCACCAGCCCCCTCCCCTGCTCCCCTGTATATAAAATAGCTGATACCCACTGCTCCTCATACTAGGATGGGTTAAAGGAGAGGAACTCATTTCACTGTGTGGACATGTGATCAATAAAGAGGATTTAGATTTAGTCTCTCTTATATTAGAAAATAGCCAACCTTGATGCCTCCCCCTCTAAAGACAAATACAGGAACACTCTGGTTCTGCTGAGCTGCAGGAGTAATGTGAAGGTACCAGACCACCAAGTCAAGCGTGACTCTGGATGACTCTGAGCCTCATAGGTCACCGTGGCGATACGTCAAAGCCTGTTGAGACAGCGTCCAGTCCGCTGACCTTAAACTTTACTTTGTGTTTCAGAGCTCTGATGTTGATGTCCAAAAGCAGCTTCCAGCCACCCAGACTCAAGGACAAAACCATGTGGTAAGATTTACTGTTCATACCATATATATATATATATATTTTTGGATTATTATAAAATATTCTAATTAGTATTTTTAATATATATTTATATATATATATATATTTTTTTTAATATATATATATATATTTTTTTTTCTCCCACTCTCTCTTTCTCTCCCCCCCTCTCTCTCCCCCCCCCCTCTCTCTCTCTCTCTCTCTCCCCCCCCCCTCTCTCAATCTCTCTTTCTCTCCTGGCAGGTCCACGGTGCTCCAGAGTTTTATCAAGATGTCGCTCATTAAAAATCCTCGCAAGAGGCCCTCGGCAGAAACACTTCTGCAGGTGAACAGGCTCTGTTTCCCTACATGGGGGTGAGGTGGGGGAAGATGGGGGGGGAGGTGGGGGCACTGGCACTCTGTTTGATGCCAGCTGTGGCTGTGTAGTAGCTCTCCTTCCTGCTGTGTGTATTACAGCTTAGAAGGTGCAGGTGCAGTGGAGTCTTTGTTCACATTTTCAGTCCCAACCCTGTAGAAAATCAGTGTTTTCTTGGTTTTATGTTGAATCAATGTGTTTCTCTGCATTTAACCCATCCTAGTATTAGGAGCAGTGGGTATCAGCTATTGTATATACAGGGGAGCAGTGGAGGGATCTGGTGCCTTGCTCAAGGGCACTTCGGCAGTGCAGCCCAGGAGGGGAACTGGCACCTTTTTCCCCCCCAAGTACCAGTTCTCACTCCTTACTTGGTCTGTTTTTTCGGGGACTTGAACTGGCGACCCTCCGGTTCCTCAAGCCCCATGTCCCAACAGACTGAGCTATCCTGCCACCCACATATTAGTCACTTTACCGTTGAAGGGCAGTATCTAGTGATCATTTTCAAATCCCCAAATTCCTCATTCCAAATTCATTGGGTTATTTGCATATATTTGTATTCTCGTCCAATGGGTTTGGAGCGAATTTGTGACATGGCGAAGGGAATGTCCTTTTGGAGCCGTATGTTGCTCCTTGACCTCTGCCTACTAGAACAGGACAATGTTTGACCTCTGCCTTCTAGAACGGGACACTGTTTGACCTCTGCCTACTAGAACGGAAACAATGTTTGACCTCTGACCCCTCTACCCCCCTCCCCCCTTGCAGCATCCGTTTGTGACCCAACTGTTGACGCGTAACCTGGTGATCGAGCTGCTGGACACGGTTAACAACCCGGAGCTCCATCCCCCGGCACATAGCATGGAGGACGGAGAGCTGGAGGTCGGTTCTGCATCCTCAGCCTTCCTCCCTTCCTTCCCTTCCTTCCCTTCCTTCCCCTTCATTCCCTTCCTTCCCCTTCCTTCTCTTCCTTAGCCTTCCCTCCCTTACCCTTCCTTACCCTTCCTTTCCTTACCCTTCCTTCCCTTCCTTCCCTTCCTTCCCTTCCTTCCCTTCCTTCCCTCCCTTACCCTTCCTTCCCTTCCTTCCCTCCCTTTATTTACCCATCCTTCCCTTCCTTCCCTTACCCTTCCTTTCCTTACCCTTCCTTCCCTTCCTTCCTTCCCTTCCTTCCCTTACCCTTCCTTCCCTTCCTTCCCTTCCCTTCCATCCCTTCCTTCCCTTACCCTTCCTTCCCTTCCTTCCCCTTCCTTCCTTTCCTTCCCTTCCTTCCCTTACCCTTCCTCCCCTTCCTTCCCTTACCCTTCCTTCCTTTCCTTCCTTTCCTCTCTTTACCCTTCCTTCCCTTACCCTTCCTTCCCTTCCTTCCCTTACCCTTCCTTCCCTTCTTTCCTTTCCTTCCCCTTCCGTCTCTTCACCTGGGCCCCAGCCTCACCTGGCCCAAGTCAGACTGATTAGAGTCTGGTTGAAGCAGCCTCACCTGGCCCCAGTCAGACTGATTAGAGTCTGGTTGAAGCAGCCTCACCTGGCCCCAGTCAGACTGATTAGAGTCTGGTTGAAGCAGCCTCACCTGGCCCCAGTCAGACTGATTAGAGTCTGGGGCTGGTGAGGCTGCACACCTTTAGCCTATACCCAGTGGGCCGTACCAACTGGTAGTCTTAAAACATCGATACTAGAGATGTGAGAGACATGTGTTTGCACTGTTTTAATTCAATGCCCATACAACAATGTTATCGCTGGTAGACCATAGACTCTCAGTCAATAAAGGTTTGTTTTATTAGCCAAAACTGTACCAAGAGTGTCAATGTCAGTATGTACCAATGTCAGTATGGATTCCAGTTCAAATCCTTGTTTGCCACATTTTGGGGTTTTACCCCCAAAAGATTAGAGTCTGCACATCATCACAGCGACAGAGGTTTTAGATATATTCCCTCTATCATATCTTGCTGTGCACATATTGTACTTATTGTGCATTTTCTATTGCTGCAGATCGAAGAACTTGGGCCAGACAAGATCCAATCAGCAGGAAAACACCTGCCTGTGGAGAGGACTCTCTCAGAGGAGCAGTGTGAGTACACACACACACACACACACACACACACACACACACACACACACACACACACATGCACACACACATGCACACACATGCACGCACATACACACACACCCATGCGTGCACACGCGCACACATGCACACACACAGATGCACGCATGCACACACACGCACACGAACACACACACTCACACATGCACGCATGTGAACACACACACACATACAAAACACACATACACCACATGCACACACACACACACATATAAGCATGCACGCACACATGCGTACACGCACACATACAAATATAACTCTTAAGACCACACAAGTTGTACAATTTCAATTTAAAATAACACTTATGACAAAGATAGTATCATATTCACGCTGCACTCATATTATCATCATTACGGTATCTGAGAGGAGGACAGCATACCTTCTGCAGCAGGACCACAGTATCAAAGGGCTCTGGGGAGAGAGAGTGCACACAAACACACTCACACACAAGCAAGGATGTACTGTACGCCCTTAAATGGAAGTTCCACTTCAAACAGCAGTAGCCACGACTCTGCTGTGGAAGCCACAGCGCAGGGCCACAAGAAGCCCCATTGACACTGTGCCGTGGAGAGGGTGTGTGTGTGTGAAGTCATCGGGGTCATGTGTGGTCAAGACCGGGGCCAGAGAATACGTGGGCGGAGGAGGGGAGGAGGGGAGGAAGGGATGGAGGGGTGGAGGGGTGGAGGGGTGGAGGGGTGGGTGAACTGAGAAGCTATTGTCCTCTGGATGATATTATGCAGATTTTACAGCGGCAAAAAGGACGTGCAAGACTCTGGGGCCGTACAATGTCACCCGCTCTCTCTGTAATGACACACACCATGTCACGCGTTTATATATATATATATATATATATATATATATATATATCTACTCAGACATGCCACCAAAGAGCAAGACGCCAACACTTTAACAGACACATGGGATGAGATCAGAACTCAACAACAACAAGTGAAGGGGTGGCTTGGTAGCTTATCATCCCGTAAGTCTGCAGTCACCCACACCCACATAGGGTGAAGATGCCTTGCAGTGTTGCCTGGTTCAGTGGTCCATTCCAGCCTCGGTGGTCCTTTGCTATGTGTCATTCTCTCTCTCTCTCTCTCTCTCTCTCTCTCTCTCTCTCTCTCTCTCTCTCTCTCTCTCTCTCTCTCTCTCTCTCTCTCTCTCTCTCTCTCTCTCTCTCTCTCTCTCTCTCTCTCTCTCTCTCTCTCTCTCTCTCTCTCTCTCTGGTTGCCAAGTCCCAACAGACTGAGCTATCCTGCCTCCCCATGTCTATATATTCAAACTCGTGTCATTTAAGTCAAGTCAAGTTTATTGTCACATCACAGTTTACACAAGTATAAAGCAGTGAGTGAAAATCTTATGTGCAATACACGACGACAGACAGCAGTTATAAAAATAAGATAAAATGAAATAAAAACAGAATAGAATAAAATAAATAAAAAAAAGTACAAAACTGTATAAAGTTAAAAATATAAACTAAAAATAAAAATGCAATTTATAAAATGCAATATATCGGCACAGAAAAAGAGCAATATGTATATAGAAATCAATGTAATAAAATGTACATTGTTATATGCTATACGCCCTTGTTCAGTAGCCTGATGGCCTGACTGTGGAAGCTATCTCTGAGTCTATTTGTGCAGCACTTGATACTGCGGTATCGCCTGCCTGACGGTAACAGTGAGTACAGTTTGTGGCTGGGGTGGGCATTGTCTTTTATGATGCGTTTGGCCTTGGCCACGCACCGCTGGTTATATATATCCAGAAGGGAGGGGAGCTCACCTCCAACCATATACTGGGCCGTCCGCACCACCCTTTTCACCACGTGTGTGGTGTGCGTGGACCATGTGAGGTCCTCGGAGATATGCACGCCGAGGAACTTGAAGCTGCTGACCCTCTCTACTGCAACACCGTCGATGGAGATAGGGCTGTGCTCTCCTCTCTGTTTCCTGTAGTCCACGATCAGCTCCTTGGTCTTCTTGACGTTGAGGGCAAGGCTGTTCTCCTGGCACCACTGCTCCAGCGATCCAACCTCCTCCCTGTAGGCTGTCTCGTCGTCGCCGGCGACCTTGATGATGACGTTGGAGCTGTGCATAGCCATGCAGTTGTGGGTGTAGAGGGAATAGAGGAGAGGGCTCAGCACGCATCCTTGGGGGGCTCCCGTGTTGAGGGTCAGTGGCTCTGAGGTGGTGCTGCCCATCCTCACCACCTGGCGGCGGTCTGACCGGAGGTCCAGTATCCAGCTGCACGTGGATGGTGGCATGCCTAGACCTCTAAGCTTGGTGTCGAGCTTGGCAGGAACTATCGTGTTGAATGCTGTAGTCCACAAACAGCATTCGCACATAACAGTTCTTTCCCTCCAGGTGGGCAGTGTGGAGGGCCATGGCAAATGCGTTGTCCGTGGATCTGTTTTGACGATATGCAAATTGCCATGGGTCCAGCGTGGCAGGTAACACGGAGCAAATAAAGTCCTTGACCAACCTCTCGAAGCATTTGCTGACAATCGAGGTGAGGGCTACAGGTCTATAGTCATTAAGGCATGTTACCTTGGGTTTTTTAGGGACAGGCACGATGGTGGACATATTGAAGACTGGGGGAGGTTGAAGATGTCTGCAAAGACTCCTGCCAACTGGTCTGCGCATGCTCTGAAGACGCGGCCCGGGATGTCGTCGGGGCCTGCCGCCTTACGGATGTTCAACCGCTTGAAAGTGCGGCGCACATCCGCCTCCGAGATGTTCAGCAGGCTGGTCTCCTCAGCGGCGCTGGCTTCTGTGGGCTGCCGTTCATGTCAAACCGAGCAAAAAAAGTATTTAGCTCTCCTGGGAGGGAGGTAGAGGAGTTCTCTACACAACTGGTTCTCCCTCTGAAGTTCGTTATCGTCTGCAGCCCCTGCCACATACCCCTCACGTCGTGGCTCTTGAATTTCTCCTCCACTCTGTCTTTGTACTCCCGCTTGGCAGTGACGATGGTCTTACGGAGGTCGTAACGGGCTCTCGTATATTCCTCCATATTCCCGGAGCCAAAGGCGGCGTTACGCGCGTGTAGGGCAGCGCGATCGCCGTTAATCCACGGTTTCAGGTTGGGATATATCCAAACCTACTTGGTCGGAACAACGTCATCAATGCACTTCTCTGATTTGCCGAATGGTGGGCGGAGGAGGGCCTTGTAGCCATCACGGAAGGGAGTGTAGCAGTGGTCGAGGATCCGCTCACCCCATGTGTTGCTCGTTATGTGTTGGTAGAACTTCGGGAGAACCTTCTTCAGGTTCGCCTTGTTGAAGTCCCCCGCCACGATGAGAGCAGCCTCGGGGTGTGCCAACTCCTGTTCGCTGATAGCCCCATACAGTTCCTTCAGTGCTGTGTCCGTGTTGGCTTGTGGGGGAATGTAAACAGCGGTCACGGTTACCGCTGTAAACTCCTGAGGTAGCCAGAATAAGCATCAGGTACTCTGATGCTTATGATCAGGTCCGGGGAACAGAAATACTTGAGGGGGGGCATACCCTCCGACATCCTCATGTCTCCGTAAGGCAGATGATACAATTGTCCATAGTTTCCCAGTGGAATTGAATACGAGCCTGTAGCTCACTTAACTTATTGTCCAGAGACTGTACATTAGCCAGTAGAATGGTGGGTAGTGGGGGGTGATCGGATCGACATCTCAGCACGACTAGCACGCCGGCTCGCTTCCCTCGCTTCTTCTGGTGAAGTAATAAGTAATCGTGCCCAAGATGGTCGGAGATAATCCAGCTGTGACTTCGGGCGGGACGTTGAAAGAATGAAAAAACTCCGGTAGGCGGCGAGCGACTGTCGATCTGATCTCCAGAAGTGTGCAAAAGTCATAAATGAACGTGCTGCTAACTTTCTGAAAAAAGATAGTCGCGATAAAATTAATAGAATAAATAACAAAAAACTGCGTCGTCGTGCGGGACCTCGCAACACGGCAGCCATCTCGTACGGCGCCATACTCCATAACTAAACGTGATTCATTTTGTCTTGGCAATGTTTTCCTGAGCTGGTTTCTGACCTTGTTTCTGTAGAAAACCACTGTGTCCTCACCTTGTTACTGACCTCATGTGGAAGCCTGTTTTTCCCCGGGGGCCAGTGGGGGCCGAATGCGCTTGAGGAGTCATGAATGCATATTAGATTGATGTAGAACTAAAAAAATAACATTACATTACATTACAGTCATTTAGCAGACACTTTTGTCCAAAGCAACTTACATGTGTTTCAACAAAGGAAGGTAAGAGAACAACGTCACCAGAAGTCAAAAGTGCATTTCATTCCTAACAAGTCTCTGAACCAGTGCTCAGGTAGAAGTACAATAAGTTCTGGTAGAATACAATAAGGTAAACGTTCAATAAGTTCAGGTAATAGTACAGTAAGGTAAAAGTACAATAAGTTGGCAAACAATAGGACAATATCTAACTAACTAACAAGCAAACAATCTACTTAGTATGACACTAGTAGGAAGATGGGCAGAGACTCTGCAGTCCTGACATCCGTGGGAAGTTCATTCCACCGCTTTGGGGCCACAGAGAAGAGAAGAGCCGTGACCACGTAGATCGGCCCTCAGGGGCCCCTAAGCGAGGGGACCAGCAGACGATGTAGTGTAGTGTAGATGTAAATCCACACGGGGACTCTTCTGCGATACATTTCAATCTATTTACTAATTTTCTTTCCTTTTCAGTTGACCAAGTCAGGTTTGGGCCCCCGCTCAGAAAAGTGACCGACCCAGAGCTGGTAAGGTACTTCAATGAAACAAAAATGATAAGCCATGTCATTCCCCCATTTTTATAACTTTATCGTGAAAAAGTAACTCGGAATTTTCCCGGAAACAAAAACCGTTTTCTATTGGGGTTCTTGGCTGTACTTGACTTGGGTTCACTGACAGCCTATTGATGCGTGACTTTGCTTCAGCAGGGCTCCTATGACGACTACTGGAGTCTCTCTGGGGAGGAAGATACCTCACCGTAAGTTAACCTGACCACCAAATACGCTTATGTGAGTACCCGATATGTGTAAAACTAATGACAAAATAACAGCAACAACAACAACCACCACTAGAGGGCCCTCAGTAGAGCGCAGACCTCGGCCACACCCAAACAAAAAGATCTCCTGGATCCAGACTCAGATCCAGGGGAACCTGGAACCTCTTCAGTGCTTAATTCTGCGCTGGCCAAATTCAACCGTTTAAACCTTTTTAAGATACACGTTTATATCCGGATCTGCCAAAAAATCCCATCAACTGTTTCTTGGCAAGTAAGCGATCAAACCAGTTTTTGTCCAATTATGTGCTTCACCTTTTGAGTTATCTTGCGAAACCAACAAACAGGGGTGAAAACATAAGGTCCTCCCATCGGCGGAGATAACAACAAGTAAGCCCTTCTCCATCGACACACACAAAGCGTGCTACTTCTAGGCTCCGGTAGGTCGATCCAAAAGGGTTAGACAGTCAGGGTATCAGGGGTCTTGCATCCCTGCATCCCTGGTACCCATACTCCATCCCACCAGAGAGAGAGAGTCAGATCAACAGCAGGTCTTCCTGTTTGCAGGAGCCTGTTGGAATGTGTGGAGCAAGCTCTCCAACTGAGGTAGGCCCCGCCCCCCGCCCCGCCTCCCGCCCGCCTGTCTCCGGTAGCCCCTCCCCCCTCCCCCATCTATTACTCTCTCCCATTACCCATGCATTCATTCATTCATCAATCAAAATGATTCACCCGTAAACCAATTGATTGATTGCCCCCAAATGACCATCGCTCAAACGGCCTGTGACCTCAACATCATCATCAGTGGTTTGGAAGTAACACATCCTTTAGTTTTTATAATCCTATATCCACACCACACACACACACACACACACACACGCATACACACACACACACACACACACACACATACACATACACACACTTACACACACACACACATACACGCATACACACACGCATACACACACACACACACACACACTTACACACACGCATACACACACACACACACACTTACACACACACACACACACACTTACACACACACACGCACACACACACATACAAACACACCCACACACACACCCACACCCACAAGCACACACACACACACACACACACACACACACCTAAAGCACACTTAGAAAAACAGGCCTGCAACATTAAAAGCAGATTTGCACCAAAAACCCACTGGTAATGGTATTTATGGCCCTATTGTGCTTGTGTGTGTGTGTCTGTGTCTGTCTGTCTGTCTGCCCGTCTGCTTGGCTTGTCTGTACTTGTGTTGCCTTATGGATGGACGACCGTGTCTGTCTGTCTGTGGCTGTGACATTTCGCCCACCACCTCCACCACCACCACGTGGACACGCCGCCGTCTCATTGGTAATAAATGTGGCTGTCTTTCAGAAGTCTAACCATCCGGAGGGCGCCCTCTAGTGACGTAAGTGGAGATGGAACTATTGAGACACATTGAATTAGATGATGGGTTCCTATCCCTCACCGGCGTGTGGTCGCTTTTGCTCCCAATTCAAATTCACATTCGTGTTTTCATTATTTATTTTATATATTTCTATTTTATTTAATTTATTTTTCATTATTATAACTAATTAAACCAACCAAAAAAGAACAAGTCCTGGTTTATGTATGTATGAATTTATGAAAGTATGATGTTTTTCTTAGACACTATACTTAAGTATAGTGTTTTATAAATCCATACTGCGGGAGGGACTGGGCATTCCATTGACATCCTGAATCTTTATTTAGTGGGTGGGCGTGACCTTTTAATGAATTAAAATAGTGTTCAATTCAGACTGTAAAGAAAATGATATTTAATAGCTTGTTCATTAGCTGAACCGTATATATTAACCTTTGTCTTCTCCCAGGGGGGCGGCAGGAAGAGCGCGTTGTTCAGCCCCACCACAGCCTCCCTGCCGGCCTTCAGCTGCCTCTCTCCCGAGGCCGCGGCCCCAGAGGACGTGACGCCGAGGCCCAGCTGCACCCTGGGCCCTGCCTCGGCGGTGGCCTCCACCTGCAGCGCCGCCTCCTCCCCCGGTGAGTCAAATGGTTTGGCCCTCGGTTTAATCTAATCTAATCTAATCTAATCTAATCTAATCTAATCTAATCTAATCTAATCTACCTCCCCCTCCCCCAGGCCTCTCCAGGTGTTCGGCCACGCAGGACATCAGCCGGCCGTCCGACGGCGGTCCCCGTCCGCCCGCCCCGTCGGGCGCCCCGCCGGCGGGGAGGAAAGCGGAAGCCGCTACCGCCTCCTCCGCCATCGCCGCTGCTAAGCGGGACACGGCCCTCTCCCCTGAGTGGAGCACCCTGAGGACCCACACGGAGGACTCGGTGAGGGGCTTTAGAGACCCTACAAGACATGCCTTCTTCAAGATTCAACATGCTTTTATTTGCCATTTGCAACAAGTTCAATGGAATGCTTACTTCACATTCACTCCCGCAGTATGACTTTACTACGACACTACTAAACTATACAGTATCATCCTTTAGTCAGTTCATTGTTCTTTTTATTGTTATTGTATTATATTTAATAATATAGTGTAGTATAGTGTTTTAGAAAATTCATACTGCGGGAGGGAATTCCATTGTACTTATGGCCACATATGGCCAATAAAACATCTTGAATCTTGAATACTATGCAACACTAAACAATACTATACATTTACATTACATTTACATTTACATTTAGGGCATTTGGCAGACGCTTTTAGCCAAAGCGACTTACAAGGTGTACATTAGTTGAAGTACTATACGATACTATAGTACTATACGATAAACAACACTATATATTACCTATGATATGCTATACTATATACTATAAACAACACTATATACGATACTACGGTATGTACTATACTTTACACTATACTATACTATAAAAAATTATATTGTGTACAGCATAAAAATGCTGTACACAATAAAAATAACAATTAATCCCCGTTGTAGTGTAAACTAACCCTTCCTTCTGCTGCTGTGTGCACCCTGTTCTCCTCCTCCAGACAGCAGACTGGCATGGCCTCCCTCACACCCCTCAAGTCCATGTGAGTGGGAGATCTGGAGTCTGAAAATCGGGCTCTCTTCTGCTCTTTTCTACGCACTCTCTCTCTCTCTCTCTCTCACTCTCTCTACCTCCCTCTTTCTGTCTCCCTTCCTTCCTTCCTCCCTCTCTCTCTCTCTCTCTCTCTCTCTCTCTCTCTCTCTCTCTCTCTCTCTCTCTCTCTCTCTCTCTCTCTCTCTCTCTCTCTCTCTCTCTCTCTCTCTCTCTCTCTCTCTCTCTCTCTTTACATCTCTCGAATGCACCTTTTACGCACAAATCAGACACTCCTGGCGAATGGTTTGCCTCGTCCCAAACAAACGGGAGAAACCATTCCACACCTGTGTGGGGACGGTAGCATGTGTTCTGTCTTTCCAGATGGGAGCCTGCTTTTCCAAAGTGTTCAACGGTTGCCCTCTGAAGATCCACTGTGCCGTCACCTGGATCCTGCCCAAGACCCGAGGTACTGCAGGTCAGAGAGTCGGTGGTCCACAGTGGTTCCCAACCTGAGGTCCGGGTCCCCCAAAGGGAATGGAGGGTCTCAGGGTGGTGGGTGGTGTGCCAAGCTGCATATATATATATATATATGTATTGAACTGATCAATTGAATTTTTGAGACGCAAATTTGCTTATTCGTGAAGCGTTCTATATTTTTTTTCCGGGGGCGGTAGTAGCCCAGTCTGTTGGGACTTGGGGCTTGGGGAACCGGAAGGTCGCCGGTTCAAGTCCCCAAAACACCTGGGCTGCACTGCCGAGGTGCACCAGCCCCCTCCCCTGCTCCCCTGTATATCCAATAGCTGATACCCACTGCTCCTCATACTAGGATGGGTTAAATGAGAGGAACTCATTTCACTGTGTGGACATGTGATCAATAAAGAGGATTCAATCCTCCAGAATTAGAATTTGGAATTTAGAACATTCAAATGACAAGCATGAACAAAACTATAAACCAGCATGTGTTTGGGTATGATTAGACTTACAGGTTACATAGAACTCGAAAAAATGGGCGAGAACCTTCGCCGTAGCGCGAGAACCGCTCGAAGCATCTCCGACGTCGTCCGTTGCGTGCGTCTTTCAACTGGGGCCGAAACACGGCTCTGATGGCTTTTGGTAACTCGGTTCCGTGTTGACGGGAGGAAGTGGTGTGCCACTGGGGGGGGGGGGGGGGGGGGGGGAACCCAGGACATGGAACTGAAACAACAACAACAAACAACAAACAACCCATTTGTGCACAACCGTGCGAGTCCAGGAAGAAGAAGTACGGACCCATGGGGGGGGGGGGGGGGGGGGGAGTCTTTGTCGGGCACTTGAACGAAAATGAGCCAATTATAGGAAAAAAGAGGAAATGCATTTAATGACGGAAACTCTGTGAATTGACCACGTGTCTCTGTGTTGTGTTCATAAAGATCAGTACCTGATCCTGGGGGCAGAGGAGGGGGTCTACACACTCAACCTCAATGAGCTTCACGAGGACACGCTGGAAAAGGTACCAAATACAGTATTATTATTATTATTATTATTATTATAATTGTATTATTACTAAACACTGCATTTATTATTGCATAATCATTGAATGGGCACCACAAACCGTGGACTCTTTTAAGACGGGCCTTAAAACCTTTTTATTAACCTCTCTCTCTCTCTCTCTCTCTCTCTCTCTCTCTCTCTCTCTCTCTCTCTCTCTCTCTCTCTCTCTCTCTCTCCTCTCTCTCTCTCTCTCTCTCTCTCTCTCTCTCTCTCTCTCTCTCTCTCTCTCACAGCTGCTCCCCCAGCGCTGCACATGGCTGTATGTGATGAGCAATGTGTTGATGTCCGTATCAGGTAGAGAGGACCACCTGTCAGTGGAGTGCACCGTCATTCTCTGTTCACGGTTCACTCACTGGACATCTCTGCCATGCCGCTCTCTCGCTCTCTGTCTGTCTGTCGTTCTGTCTCTCTCTCTCTCTCTGTCTCTCTCTGTCTCTGTCTCTGTCTCTCTGTAACTCTCTCTCAATACAGTAATCATAATACACAAATCAACACAGAACAATCTAATAAATATACAATCGTACATGCATTGTACATGCATACGTATGCATTGTGTTCATTGTGTGTGTGTCTGTGTCTCTGTGTGTGTGTGTGTGTGTGTGTGTGTGTGTGTGTGTGTGTGTGTGTGACTCTGTGTGTCTGTGTGTATGTGTGTATGTGTGTCTGTGTGTGTTTCTGTCTGTCTCTCTGTGTCTCTCTGTGTCTGTGTGTGTCTGTGTGTGTCTGTGTGTCTCTGTGTGTCTTTGTGTGTCTGTCTGTCCCTGTGTGTGTGTGTGTGTCTGTGGTCGTCCAGGCAAGTCGTCCCAGCTGTACTCCCACAGTCTGTCTGCTCTCTTTGAGCAGCGGGGCCACGTCCTGCGGAGACAGGGCAGCCTGTCCCTGGGCACCCACCGGCTGAGTGAGAGGATCGGCCCCAGGTAGGATGGAGCCAAGAGACACAGACAGAAAGACAGACAGACGGATAGACGGACGGACGGACGGACGGACGGACATACAGACAAACAAACAGACAGACAGACAGACAGACAGATAGACAGACAGACGGACGGACAGAATGACAGACAGACGTACAGACAGGCAGACTGGCAGGCAGGCAGACAGACAGACAGACGGCTACTCAAAAAGGTTGATCAGACAGACTGGCAGACAGAATGCAGGCATTTTTCCATAAATAGCATATTGAGGAGTCCCAGTTGAGTCAAAGAAATAATATTAACGTCAGGTAATATCAGGGCAAGCTTTCCAAAACACTTAAACCATGATAGCTTGTATTTTTTGACATGACGGACTGACTCTCAAAAAGGTTGGTCAGAAAGACAGATAGATAGACAGACAGGCAGACTGGCAGGCAGATAGACAGACAGACAGAATGCAGGCATTTCTCCATACATAGCTCATTGAGCTATGGGCATGCTTTTCAGGGCATGCTTTCCAAAACACTTAAACCATGATAGGTTGTATTTTGTTTGTTTGTTTGTTTGTTTAATTAATTCAGGGTTTGACAGGATTGTCGCTCTCTGTCCTGTTCTCTAGCAGGAAATATGCTGTTTCAGTGAAGATACCGGACACTAAAAGCTGCAGGAGGTGCAGTGTTGGTAAGCCTGGACCAAACCTTGATCTGATGTTGAGTTGAGTTTAACCAAAGAAGTAAGTGAAGTTAGTCCACCTTTTAATCTCTCACCCCCCCCCTCTCTCTCTCTCTCTCTCTCTCTCTCTCTCTCTCTCTCTCTCTCTCTCTCTCTCTCTCTCTCTCCTCTCTCTCTCTCTCTCTCTCTCTCTCTCTCTCTCTCTCTCTCTCTCTCTCTCTCTCTCTCTCTCTCTCTCTCTCTCTCTCTCTCTCTCTCTCTCTCTCTCTCTCTCTCTCTCTCTCTCTCTCTCTCTCTCAGCTAGGAACCCCTACACTGACAGTACGTTCCTATGCGGAGCCGTTCCATCTGGACTGGTACTCCTGCTGTGGTATGAGCCCCTGCAGAAGTTCATGCAACTTAAGGTCTGAGGCTGAGTAACACACACACACACACACACACACACACACACACACACACCAAGTCCGTGAGAAACAGCATGAGAAATAAACGTTCCTGTTTTTCATGGTTCCCACTCACTTCTCGTCTCTCTCTCTCTCTCTCTCTCTCCTCTCTCTCTCTCTCTCCTCTCTCTCTCTCTCTCTCTCTCTCTCTCTCTCTCTCTCTCTCTCTCTCTCTAGCACATAGCAATCGCCCTCCCAGAGTCCCTGCCTGTGTTTGAGCTCCTGGTTCTGGTGTCGGACGAGTTCCCTCAGCTCTGCATCGGGGTCCGGAGAACCAGCCCGCCCTCCCCCGATCAGAACCTCCACTTTGACATCGTGGAGCTCAACGGCTCGCCTAATGCCGCACCCGGTTAGTCAGGCCACGCCCCCCACCCCCTCTCACCTGGACACGCCCTCCAGACACACCCTCCCCTGGACACGCCCCCCCATCCCCTCTCACCTGGACACGCCCCGTCACCTCCTCTCACCTGGACACGCCCTCCACCCCCTCTCACCTGGCCATGCCCTCCACCCCCTCTCACCTGGACACGCCCTCCACCCCCTCTCACCTGGACACGCCCCGTCACCCCCTCTCACCTGGACACGCCCTCCACCCCCTCTCACCTGGACACGCCCTCCACCCCCTCTCACCTGGCCACGCCCTCCACCCCCTCTCACCTGGCCACGCCCCTTTTATCTCACACTTGAGGAGAAACTGAATTAACTGTACCTTATTTTACCCCCTCTTTGTCAATCTCTCTCTGTCTCTCTCTCTGTCTCTCTCTCTCTCTGTCTCTGTCTCTGTATCTGTCTCTCTCTCTCTCTCTCTCTCTCTGTCTCTCTCTCTCTCTCTCTCTCTCTCTCTCTCTCTCTCTCTCTCTCTCTCTCTCTCTCTCTCTCTCTCTCTCTCTCTCTCTCTCTCTCTCTCCAGAGAGCAGCTGTGTGGAGGCAGGACAGGTCACTCAGCTGGACAGAGACACTGTTCTCATCGCACTGGAGAGTATGTATCAAGTCCTCTCGTGAAAACACATGAGATGCGGCAATATAATAATAATAATAATATTAATAACTATATTATGACCCCAAAGTCTGTTTTTTTTTGGTTTCGTTTTTTCGGCAGAAAGTGTAAAGATTGTAAATCTCCAAGGGCTTCCCTCCAAGGAGCTGACCAATGAGATGCCGTTTGACTTCCCCATTGAAACACTAGGTATGTATCAGAGTATATGTATCAAATCACCATTCATTGAAACACTAGGTATGTATCAGAGTATATGTATCAAATCACCATTCATTGAAACACTAGGTATGTATCAGAGTATATGTATCAAATCACCATTTATTGAAACACTAGGTATGTATCACTAGAAAAAAAAATATGGTGATGTATATTAATTACTCATACTAATTAAAAGTACATGAAAACATATTCTATATATTCTAAGAATCTTTTTTTACACATACAAAGACAGTGACACAAGCGGAGTTTGTTTGTCCATCGTAGTGTTATTCATCTTTTTAATGAGGTCTCTTGTTTTTGGATAGTTTGTTTACAGGACAGCATTCTGGCTTTCTGGAAACACGGTCTGAAGGGAATGAGTCTTCATTCAAATGAGGTGACCTCCATCAGAAGATGGAAACATATATCACATATATCGTATATATACTGTGTATATATATATATATATATAATATATATAATATATATATAATATATATTACCAATAGGGATTTGACCACCGGTGTTTTATCTGTGTGCAGGTCACCCAGGAGATCACGGACAAGACTCGTCTGTTCAAAGTCTTGGGCACAAAGAGGTACATTCAAACATGTTGATACAGGGTCTGATACTGTTCAATACTTTAACTTCTTATGGTCTTCAATCAATGAGTTAGATTCAACATTCAAGATATTTAATTGCCACATTTTCACGCCCATAGTTATAGGCACATTGGAACATTCAAGTGTGTGTGTGTGTGTGTGTGTGTGTGCGTGTGGTGTGTGGGGGGGGGGACTTTGCAGGGATATTATCCTCCAAAGCACACCAACCGACGATCCACATGCTTCGAGCAACCTGTACATCTTAACTGGCCACGAGAACAGCTACTGAGAGGAAGAGGATGAGCGGAGACGAGAGAGGCGGTTCCTAGCAACCAACCACCATCAAGAATAAAGACATTTTCAGCTTCTCCTAGATATTATACATATATATATATATGTATATCAGGGTTTCCGCTAGGATTTTTTCTTGCCGGTCAAGTGTCCGGACAGATTTTATTTTACCGGACAAATTCTAAACTTACCGGTCATGTTTCAAAAACAGTCTATATTACAAACGCAACTATAATGTACACCTAGATTGACGAAAGAATGACAAAGACCTCAAATAAATTTGACTATTTAATGAACAACAAAACGAACAAGAACGATTGAGCAAAACCTTGTTAGCCGCAAAAATCGAGGCTATTTCAAAACATCTGCAGTTCGTTTTAACATAGGCTACATGGCATCACATTTACCCTGTAGGCTACCAGGCAACTTTTTGCTTTCTCCTTAATTTCATTGCGGCAAAGTCCTCTGCTGCCGAGCTGAAATCAAAGGTGTCTAATGTGTCTATGCAGCTTGCAATACGCATAAGACCACTCTCCTCCTCCAGACGACTCCGCAGTGATGTTTTCAAACCATTCTGCAGGGAGAAGCCCCTCTCTGCTGGCACGCTTGACACGGGCAGAACACAGGCAATTGTAGCCCGTGTGGCCCAGTCGGGTTACAGCTCGCTGAACTCAGAAATTAGCACTTGGCAAGCTGTCGCAAACATTAAAACCCCATAGCCGTGAAGCGCTAACATTAAACCCCCATAGCCGTGGAGCGGCCATCACCGCACCTGCATCTCGTCAGGCGCGCTTGACGTCATGAGAGGAGCGGCAGCTGATTGGGGGGAGGGGGAAGTAATAAAGCTGTCAAAACTCTAATCCAAGATCTAAGTTTAGTATGAGCATTATTACCGGACATTTTGACCGGCAGGTTTTTAAATGACCGTTTTTTAATAATTTTTACCCGCTAAAAACCGGTAAATACCGGCTAACGGAAACCCTGATGTATATATATATATATATGAAGAACTCAATCCGAGCCGTGCAAAAGACAACCCTTGCCTTGATTTTAACAGTGTAGTGTAGAATGTCAACGCACAAACTGTGTTTGATATAGACGCATCATTTCATGCACACATCATTCATTCCTCACACACACACATACACACACACACACACACACACACATACACACTCAGTGGTAAAGAGGCTCAATTGACTTTTCAACACACTGCATTATCTTCCTAACCTGGTGATTAAAACGAGATACATGTGGTTTCAGGTATCTGAAGTTGATATTTTAAGAGGAAATACTTTTTTCTACTTTTGTACTCTACAACTGTTATTGGTCGCACAAACACATGCAGGATACACTTGCCTTAGAAATATAGTGCTAAAAAGTCAAATAGCGCACCGCTTGACTAAGTTTGAAGACTAATGATATTCACTACCTTGTATTTTGAAAGTATTGTCATATTTATGTCTGAGGGGAAGTAAATATCACTCCCTGAGGGATACTTGAAAGAGACCATATGTATATATTTTTAATTTAATGTGTTGATATGTATATCATAACCGAAGATTATATTATCCCTAATATAGGGCCCACTCGGGCCTTCTAAAGTACATATTCAATGCTAACACTTGTCAATATTGCAAATGATGGTGAGTTCAGACAAAGCTTTAAAAAATGTTGTAATATTTAAATGAAGTCATTGAATACACCTAAGCTGTATATTGTCATTTGCATTTTTACCGCTTGATGATCGGACTATAAATATCAGTTCTACAGCAACCAAAACAGGAAGACAAAGAATGGATTTCAACTGAGTGGTTTCAATTGTGTTTTTTTTTTTAAGTACAGAAATATGGCAATGTTAAAGCTTTCGAAAAGTAACATTGAAAAATGTAACATTGGAGCGAAGTAAAAGCCAACAACGAGTTGGAAGAGTGATATTGAGAAGACATGCCAACATTATTATTCAGCAGCCAAAACTCGAGAAAGATTAGCCATTAAATGAACGTTTACGAGACGTCGAGGATTCGCGTATTAAATGTTTTCGACTTAGTCCTGCGGCATAGCAGACCAATTGTTCAAATTGTTCTAAAAGCACCAAAATTGGCACACATGTAGATTAATATATTCTAAACATTTTTGGATATGGAGGCATTCAAGATTAGCCCTGTGGAAGATATGGCGGCCATTGTTCAAAATGGCCGCCATTTACCATTAGCGTCATTACATAGACTTCATTATGTGTCGTTAGTATGGTGCTAGATGGGCCAAAATTCCTTTTTTTTACATCAGAATTAACATCAATAAGTGTTTAACATATATTTAGATGAATCTTCTCAAAAATGGCCCCCAAACTGGCCGCCATTTTGTGGAAAAAGTGGACATTTGATGAAGATTCCAATACTCAATGACATAATACCTCTAATAACCAGTACATGATTTCAGGAACACACTTTAATTGCTCAAGTTGCTTTTTTATTTCAAATTGCTGGCAAAATTGCAATGGAATGGTAGTCAAAATAATACACAGAGTACGGGGAGTTTACAGTATGGTCAGATTGTAGTTATATAGTCGACCAAAAGCCCAGTCTCTAGGCACAGTACTTACAGTTATACATTTATGGATAGATCTAATATAAATGAACAAATCTAAGTGGCTTCAAGAAGAGGACACAATAAACAGTTGCCAATACAATAACTTTCAGTATTGTGTAATCCTGCAGTACATACATGTAATACAATAACGTAGATTTTGCCACACTATGTTAATTATGATTCTGAACTTTTCAAATCTGGTCACCAGGATTATGAATGTCTACAGATCATAATGTTGGCTAGCAAGTTTTCTGTCCTAATCTACTGGCATTCGCCTTCACAGAAACACAGACCCGTGCATTGCAGTGAAGCCTTCTTGCACTTGCAGCGGTTTCTGCAGCCTTTCTTGCATCCGCAAGACACCAGCTCATAGCAGGTCTTGGATGCCTCAGGGAGTGTGGTCCAGAGTGGTGTGTAGGGCCCATCATCACTCCGATGCCAGCCCCAGTCTGTTGGTGGAGGGAGCACGGGCTCTGGTACCAATGCCTGGCCCCAGACATGACCACCCTGAAGGGCAGATCTCTTCACATGCTGCTCCAGAGCAGCGTAAGTTGGCGGGATGTTCTGAACAGAGCTCTTCTTTGCAAAGAGCTTCTTTCTCGCCTTGTTGACGTCCTTGCATTTGCTTGTGCGGTCATACAGGAGTATTACAAACCTCTCGATGACATGCATTGTATCCTCTTGGATGCTTGTGGGTGCATTTGCCAGACTCAGCAGGGCATCAGTGAGTTCTGGCAGCGTGTTCCATGTTGCCCAGGCAGATTTCTTCCCATGTCCGACGAAGGCTGACACAGTATCACACCCTGTGATGGCATGAAACATTGGAAGAGCACATGTCTTCTCTGGACCAAGGGAGGAAGCTATTTCATGGGCTGCAATGTAGCGGTAGTTCTTGCCTGTCCCAAAGGCTACCCAGAGTTCGTCTCCAGCTGGTAGTTTCTGGACTACCATCACTGCTAGGACCACGACGTCAGTGTCTACTGTTCGAACCTGTATCTGGTGGTGACCATGTTGTGCAGCATGTGCTACATGTAGCATCATGCGAGTGTCTGCCTCTTCTTGGTTGCATGGTGCAAGTGAGTTGACGTCCTCTTGCTGTGGAACACAGATCACCTGCTCCCCATCAGTGACCACCAGTTCCTTGCCTTCTTCTTGAAAGGACTCTGCAAGCATGGTGGAGAGGTAGCTGAAGAGCTCCACTTTGTTGATATCAACTCGCAGGAAACTTTGCCAATTTCCTGGTATGACTGCCGAGTCGACAACACGCCGACGTACTCCCTTTCCACGCTGTTCTCTGGTTGATGCCTTCAGGGAATCTGCTCTGTAGCTGTCCCACACAAGGTCAAGACGTGATACATGTTGGAGCTGTTGTACAACGTATGGGATGAACACTTGCTGTGCATATTCCTCGAACGTGTTGGCAGTACCCGGCTTCAACATCTGTACGATTACTGCTCCATCGAGGACAACAGCAGTGACAGTAGGCGCTTCAGACTGAGGCTCAGCATGGCCTTCAAGGCACACCAGCAAGTCACTCTTGCTCCCTAGGTACAGTCTCCCTCCGTCAGATAAAGCTGGAGGGCATTGCTGATTTTCATGCCTGAAGAACTCTTCTAGATTCCCATCACGGGTCTGGCAGCTGATATATAATCGTGCGAAGAGCGCAACATCATTCTTCAGAGATTTGACCTGTTGTTTTCCTTTGGGTATTTTGGGTCCTCTCTTGGTCGCAAACAGTGGTAGCTTGTTCCGGTGGATTGCCACCTCAATGGACTTGGTTCTGTCCACGATGCATTCCTTTGAGAATGCTTCAAACTGGTCTTGGCCAATCTGCTTGGCGTTACGGACTGTTTCTATGACTGCAGTGTCTGCGATCTCCTTTGTGTCGAGCACCAGCAAGTCCTGACTGTCCTCCTCGAAAGGGTTGCCCAGCTCTTCAAAGATGGCCACGAGTGAGCGCACATCTCTGGCAAAAGTGTTCTGCACACTTGGTGTCTCCTCGTGGTGACGTGTCTCCTCTTGGTCGTGTGGATGCAGATTGAAGTCTTCAAATTCCACAATCACTCTAGCAACCTCTGGTCCGGCAACCATCCAGCGCCTCAGTGCAGTTGGATTGTCTGTGAGGCCGATGGCTCCTCCATCACCCTTGACATACGCGTTGTTCTGCTCATGTCCTTGGTCAATAGGGATTGCTGAAAAGATCCTCTTGGTCTTCTGGACTGTGAAGTGTCCGTTGCTAAACTCTGTGAAGACGTCTGGATGTTTGTTTGCCAGTTCTGCCATGTCCCGCAGATGCACTGGTATCCAGCGGGCATAGTTCGTGTGGTCTAGTATAACACTATACTATTACTGCAGCCGCCGTCACTGCCACCACCGCTGCCGCTGCAAAGTAAAATTCATTTTTCTTGTAAAATGGTAGCCATTTTATTTGGTAAGCACACAAGTATGTGTAATTGTACACTACTTATCACCTCTAGCACACTTATCACCTCTAGCATCCACAAAAAGACAAATTATGGTACATATTCAATGACGCTAATGGTAAATAGCGGCCATTTTCAAAAAATGGCCGCCAAATGTGCTACGGGGAGAATCTTGAATGCCTCCATATCCAAAATTGTTCAGAATGTATTAATCTACATGTGTGCCAATTTTGGTGCTTTTAGAACAATTTGAACAATTGGTTTCGTATTTTTTACTATGCCGCTGGGCTAACTACTTGTCAGGGTTGAACAGCTTTCAGCTGATTGGCTAATCGTTGGTCCCGACCGTCGCACTGATTGGATAATCATTAGTCCCCGCGCGGTGCTAATTTGTTTTACCGGAAAAACGTCCCGTCATGATGGAGCGGGCCAATTCTTTACGTATTAGAGGTTATATGTTATATATGTGAACAACAACCACAACGTTATGGACGACTACTCAGTTAAATATACTCTCGGATAGAGCTTTTTTTAATTGATATTTGTTTAGACGTGACGACTTAAACGTCGACCTAAACGCATGCTAGTGGCCATTCGAACATAGTGATCCAATACAATAGGAATCAAAGTAACTGCGTAATAAAATATAAAGAAACATGAACACCACCAAATATATATCTATATATCGGGTTATATATAACTATATAACTCGGGTTGAGGATGAAACCCGGCGAATTTGCGTGTGCGATTGTGACGCACGCCGGCGCGAAATGTGGATTTGACGTCAGAACGCGTCACGCACGTTAAAGTCAACTCCGCGAGCCCACGTCACATCCGTACCTGCTGTGATCCCGCGATCGGCGCCATTTCATATTCCATTCATTGGTACTAGGCCCCTTGTCGCTTTTCAGGTAACTTTCCTTTTAATTTCCACCTTTTTTCCCACGACGGAGGGTCCCATGAAATATGTGTTCGTCATGTAACCTAATAACAATAACGTAGCTCCGCAAATGTAGCCGTTACTCTTTTACTACGGCTCGAAGTAAACGCTCACGCCAACGCCAGCTAACAGTTTAGCATCCTCGTTAGCGCGTTAGCACGCACGCTTAAATGTTTATTTTGGCAAACTTAAGTGATCCCACCCCCCCCCCCCCTACGACATAACGCGTACATTTAACGAAGTATTTAACTGCGTTGTGATGTACGTGTTGTGTACATCGTATTTATTTTTTTGTTGTTGTTGCATAAAGCTCTTATTTCTTTTGCTGCCAGATGCTAACGCTAGCTAGCCCGTGCTAAAGTGGATATTAAAATGGATGTTTTGTTTGTACAATGGGTGGTTAATGAGACTCGTTAGACAGCCCACCCTTATCAACTCTTTATCGTTATGTTCTATATTATATTATATTATTGAATACAACAATTATGTTTGTTTTGTGCCCTTTAAACGTCCCTGCTGTTGTGCACGACAACTACGTTAATGATTGTTGTAATGACGTCATTACGAAACAATAACTGTTTTTGTAGTATACTAAACGTGTACTACTTTAGATAGCTTTAACCTGACTAAGTTACCTTAACTTACTTGGAACAACGCCGGTAAACGCACTTTGATGCACTTTGACTTCTGGTGACGAGTTGTTCTCTTACTTTCCTTTGAACGCAATATTGTAAGACGCTTTGGATAAAAGTGTCTGCTAAATGACTAATGTAATGTGCAATGACAATACATTGCACTAAACATGGCAATCAATTGAATCTACTGTTCTGATTGGGTTGCAGGATCTGCCCACTTGGATACAACCATGGTTAAGATCTTTGTCGGTAATCTGGCCTCCAGCACCACAGTGGAGGAGCTGCGGAATCTGTTCACGCAGTACGGCAAGATCACGGAATGTGACATTGTGAAGAACTATGGCTTCGTGCACATGAACAGCACGACTGAAGCCGAGGAGGCCATCCGCAACCTGCACCACTACGAGCTGAACAGCGAGCGGATGAACGTGGAGATGAGCAAAGGGAGACCCAAGTCCACCACCAAGCTCCACGTGAGCAACCTCGGCGAGGGCTCCACCAACGACGAGCTCAAGGGGAAGTTCGAGGAGTTCGGCGCCGTGGTGGAGTGCGACATAGTCAAGGACTATGCTTTTATTCACATGGAGCGGATGGAGGACGCCATGGCGGCCATCGATAAGCTGGACAACACGGCCTTTAAAGGTGAAATCATGGGCCGGGGACCTCTTGTAATCTTTGCTCTCTCTAGGTGCGGGATCAGAGGTTGATCGCTCGCGTGACGGGTTACGAGCGCTAGCTGTGAATGTACGGCCGTCATCGTAGCCGGTGGCAAGAGTCCGTGGTAGAACGCGTTGACGGGTGTTCGCGGGGTCGCTCTGTTGTGTCCTTGACGTTGACTTCTTTTTTTTTTCTCCTTTTTGGTGAGTCGGTAAGAGTCTTTCGTGTCAGCGCCCAGCGGTCTCATGCGTGTCTTCTCTCTCCTCACAAGGCAAGCTGATGAACGTACAGCTGTCCACCAGTCGGCTTCGCACGGCCCCGGGAATGGGAGATCAAACCGGCTGCTATGTCTGCGGGCGACAGGGTCACTGGTCAAAAGATTGCCCCGACGGTCGCAACGGTAGCCACGGCGACGGGGCGAGGGGCCCCGGTGGCCGCCCCCCTCCCAGGGGCCCCCCGGCTTACGGCAGGGGCGGCTACGAGATGGCTGGCCCCCCGGGATCCGAGTACATGCCCAGCTCTGCGTATAGTCGTGCTTACATGGCCGGTATGCCGCCGCCCGCCCGCCGCCTCAGTAGTTACGGGTCCGAATTGGCCAGTAGGTACGCTAGCGCGGCGGCGGCGGCCACCTACGCCGAGAGGCCTTCGGCCTACGAGCGTGAACGCTACGCCAGCGGCGCTGATTACTACGAGAAGTACCGAGCCCGTCCTCCGTACGGCGCCAGCTATTTCGAGGAACGCCGTCTCTCCTACCTCCCCCCTCCCCCGCCCCCCTCTTCCTCCCTCTCAAGGCTCTCCACTGTCGACCCGTACGACCGCCGGCCCCCGCCGTCCTCGTACGCCGTCGCGGCCGCCGCCTACTATTCGCGGGACCGCAGCCCCATCCGGCGGGTGCCGGTCGCCTCACCAAACTACGCCTACGACCGCTCTCGGCTGTCGCCCACGTCCGCCGCCCGGAGCTCCTCGTACGCCGTGGCCCGGTCCAAGGAGCAGCAGGCGCCGCGCTACGCTCCTTACTAGCGCCGCGCGGCTAAAGGTGAGCAAAAAAAACGCTGGAGAATTCTTCCGAAAAAGTCGGCGACTTTTTTCTTTTTTTTACACTTTTAATGTAAATATAAAACCAACGTAGCCGAGGAGTGTGGATGTGGAATGACGCCCTCCCTAACCCAGTGTATCCAGGCTCTGACTGCTTGCAGGCTGTGGACCGTGCCGCCTAAAACCTCGGTTGTTTTCCTTTTAGGTGTCGTTGTGAGGGACTTTTCCCTTTCGCCGTGGTTTCCCCCGAGCGCCGCGGTTCCACCGGTCTTTGCGACGCGGCGCCCAAACAAAAGGATTTTCGCAGCGCGGTTTGGGGGGGGGGGATGGGCGAGGGGCCGCGACTCTCTCTCTCTCTCGGATACCCGCAGAAGACTAATCTTCATACGCCCGTCGCTCAATCCACAGTTAACATAAGCATACATCTTTTACAGTTTTAATAGGAATTGTGTTCTGTTTTATTTTAACTGTACGTGTTTCTACAACGTACGGTTTAGTTTTTTGGGGCTTTTTTGCTGGTTTAAATTCTTTAGTCAATTCTCCCTTTATAGCCATACATATACCTGTGTTGCTTATTCAGGTGAGGCGCGCTGATTAAGATTATGTATTTTGTATAACTTTTGGCTCTGGTAAATTCGAGTGGTGGGTTTATTTGGATCATCCGCTTTGGGTTTGGGAAACCGAGTGGACACCCCACCTCGAAGTGCATCTATATTATTTTATTTTCTTAGAAAGCACATTACATGAACATTTTGTTAGGCCTGGACATGTGTTATCCACCCCAGTGATCTAGGGTCAACGAAGGGTTTGTGCGGTACAAACTAAACGTCATGCACACAGAAGTTCTGCCTCACGACCGACTGTCTGATCCCTTTGGGTTCTGATCAAGAGCTGAACCAGTTCCAAACAAAACATTCCAGCCTTTGTTAAACTGGAAATGCGCCTTTTTTAGAGAATGCCATTTACCAATTTATGATCCAATAACTTATGTGTCGTGAGGGTAAACAATTGGTAAACTTAATAAAAAAAAAAAACCTTTAAATTAAATTGACATACAATTTAAAGCCATGAATGTACATGAGTGGCAGACTAAACATGCCGTACAGAACAGATGGGTAGGACTCTGAGCTTGGGCGGTTGGTCATCAGGCACACGTCCTGTGGGCCTGGAGGGGCGGGGGGTGCCTTTGTTGGTAGTTTCAAGTCTGTGGAAATGAAATTTGTATTTTTCATACCAGCCGTGCGAGTGGCAGCATACAGTATATGTCTGAAATGGTTTTTAATAAAAGTTAAGTTTGGTGACACACTGACATTGTTGACGTTCATTTATTTTGAATGTGCCGTTTTCCATATTGCATTTAGTCTAAACGTAACGTATCCAAACCTGAAACTCACTTAAGACGTTTATAATCGTTGGCTCTGTTCTAATTCCCGTTTTCCCTACTCAATCTACTAGTGTTGTTTGCCTAATGTTTCCACAATACCATACTAAACTATGCAATACTATTATAAAACTACAATACTATACTTTAAACAATGCTATATACAACCTATGATATACTATATACAACACTATACTATAACAATACAAGAACTATAAATTGACTGATATATTGGATTGTGCAAAAAGCATTAAAGTGCCAGTAGTGCGCCACCATCATGAATACAGTGCAATAACTGCAGGTCACTGCCTGTGGATCAAAACTGCTTAAACAACATTTAGATTAAAGTTGAGTCATTTAGCAGACTTTTATTAAATGGGACTTACAAGAGAGGTGGAGAACCACCGAACCACAAAACCAAATCAATTCTTACTATATGCTCACATTCATTGAAATGTGTAATATGCGGTATATGATCATTTATATTGAATACATACATATATGGGCTGTGAGGAGCCCTGGTATAGATCGTTAGAGGCCCTGGTATAGGATGAGGGTCCCTGGTATAGATCGTTAGAGGCCCATTCACCCATTGGCTTGGTGCATAACCGACCTGTGCCAGCCAAGCCACCAGGGGCCCCCTTTAAATACAAATAAATACATTTGGTCAGCTTTTTTCCCCTCAAATAAAAATAAAATTTACTTTGTCCCGCTTGACTTGAAAATTGCCTATTTCCTTTTGCAATCACTTAGACCGCAGATAATTATTAACAGTAACACCAATACAATGAAATTGATAAGCAATTATTTTTTTAATTTTAATCAAACCTGGTAGCATGTATTCCAACAGCAGCTCAGTGGCACCCAATCAGTCGAATGGTCTGCCCATGTGGTGTCTGGTGACTTTTATCAAACATACCTTTATTAGCTGTGGTTATGTTTAAAAAAACAATGCTTTTCGGTAGTATCTGATAGTGATGTACTGATGGGCCCATCAATACCTTCCGTGGCTCCTTTTGGTTTAGGTTAGGAGGCGTTCAACGCAAGTGGGAAGGGCAAGTGTTCACATGGGAGGCGCAGGTGAAAGATGACATCTTTCCCTACAATTATTTGTGGACCGCCACCATTTATGAAATAAAGCACTGCATTATAGTTGGCACGACAACATACTCAAAAAAAACTAAAACAAATATCCAATAAATACATGTTGCCTAATTGAAATGCCGAAAAGAGAACATTCAAGAAACCGCCCACTTGACTTGAACGCAGCATTAGCCTAGCCGCACGAAACGTTGAGAAAAACACATCTACATTTCCTCACGGGTGTCCTGACGTCGACTACAGCTTCGTACGGTAGGCACAGAAGAGATATAAAATAAAAACCAATGCAGATTAGAGCATGGTCACGGTTAGCCTCTTGTCTCCAGGTTTAGCAGTGCTAGCTCATTATTTTCCTCAATGAATAAGTGCATGTGGTTTGGTCCCGAGTGTTTGTGTTGTAGCTTCTGGAGCCTTGCGATGTAGCCTACTACTGCTATGTTTGGGTTTGGCCTTCGCTGGCTAGTGCCTTAATATAATGTATAATATAGTATAGTCAAAGCAGTATGCTTGACTAAACAGCTATCATAAAATGTTCAGCGCAGACTTTTAATTACATTTTTTGTATTTTAAGTAATTATGTCTCAAGAAGTACAACCAAAATACGAAGCCTTTTGTACTGGTGTCACCTGAATTTATAGGTAACACCTATGCACATTCTGCAGTGTACACGTACACCTCGTACACTGCCTGCTTAACTAAAGCTTTTAGACCAACGTAACGTAGACAACAGTGTGCATACAAATGGGTCATTGAATTCAATTTTATATCCATTGCCTGGACCACCCATCATGTTTTGCTTTTGGACCGTTTGTTCTTGTGTAGGTCCTAGTAGAGTGTCATGGATGTTCTCAGCTTTATCAATGGCTGATCTCCAATAATGTGTTTCTTCTCCCCCCCCCCCCCCCCTGCAGTGAAAGTGCACAATGGTGAAAATATTCATTGGGAATTTAGCCACGGAGACGACCACCGATGACCTCCGCTCCCTGTTCTCCCAGTACGGGAAGATCGCAGAGTGCGACATCGTCAAGAACTTTGGCTTCGTGCACATGGACGACAAGCCGGAGGCCGAGGAGGCCATCCGTAACCTCCACCATTACGAGCTCAACGGCCAGGCCATGAACGTAGAGTTGAGCCGTGGCAAATCTAAGGCTTCCACTAAGCTGCACGTGGGTAACATCGCCTGCACCAACCAGGAGCTGCGGGCCAGGTTCGAGGAGCACGGCGCCGTGCTCGAGTGCGACATCGTGAAGGACTATGCGTTCGTTCACATGGAGAGAATGGACGACGCACTGGAGGCCATCAATAAGTTAGACAACACGGCCTTCAAAGGTGAACTCTGGGGGGGAACGCTGATGGGATCCTTATTTTGGCATGTCAGACAAACTCTGTCCAGGGTCACCTAGTGAAATATCACCATGACCTTTTTCAGCAAAGTTCAATCTATTCGGGGCAACCGGTTTGGTTATTTCTAAAACTGACTCATGTCCTTTTAATAGATGGGGTAGATCCCAGTCCTAATTGGATCATTACGTTGTTTCTAATGCAGCACAACTCTGACAGCATGTGAAACTACCCCAAAGCATACACAACTTACTAACCAGAAGGGTGCTAGCTAAGGGTGGGGTACCTGGTATGAGTTGATGAACTAATGCAGGCTTGCACCGAAAAGTGCTACAATTTGAAACGTACTATTGAGACACCCTGAATACTTGAATGTATCTTCTAAAACTTCTCACAGAATGCTAGAGTATATTTTCTACTTTAGGTCGTGCAGCTATGATTAACATATGGTCTATGCAACTTCAGTTAAAGTAACATGTTCAAGTAGTATTTTAAAGTAACTAATTATAGCATGTCAAGCATGAGTTAATTTCCTGTGACTTGACAGAGGTTGAGGATCGAGCACCGGTAAGTAGCAGAAGGTGTGTGTGGCTTTCAGATAGGAAGCCTTGTGATTGGGTTGCCCGGTCTGACACCAGAGGTGATATGATTATATGTTGTGTTAACCATCGTGGCACAAGGAGCAATCCTTGTTGTTAAATACCATGTACTGTACATGTAATATTTATTGTGAGATTATAGCAGGTTGGTCGTAAATCGAATGACTCAAGTCCAGAGTTTGACCATGCCACCACGGGCTGCACTTCCTATCTGAATAGCCCATGAATCTTTTAAAGGTATAACAGGCAGCCTTTGTAGCCGGGAGAGTTATTTATTGAATGCAAGATGTCGACGTGCAAGTAAACCCATTTGGAATAAGAGGATTTGTTTCAGGCATAATTCTTCCTGCGTCTTTTCTTTTTTAAGGCAAACTGATGAGTGTGAAGCTCTCCACTAGCCGCCTGCGTACAGCGCCGGGGATGGGAGAGAGATCGGGTTGTTATCGGTGCGGGCAGGAAGGCCACTGGTCCAAAGAGTGCCCTCTAGATCAGAACGGGTTCCCCGAGAACGGCTCAGAGCCGCAGTCCGACGGATACAGTGCGGTCGGCGGGCGCGGTGGCGGCGGTGGCAGCGGCGGCGGCGGCAGCTGGGGTTACCATCCGGGCTTCGCTGGCGGTCAGGATTTCGCCGGCGGCTATGCTCCTGTGCACGATTATTCGGCGTACGGCAGGGGCTTGGAAAGCGCAGTGAGTTATGGGGCGCCCCCGGGTTACGGCTATAGCACCGCAGCGGACCATAGCGTGGCTCGCATGTACGGCGGCGGAGCGGCGTACGCGGGCGCCGGCGGCGGCCCGCTCTATAGCGCGGTGCCGGGCTACCCGGCACGCCAGCCCCCCGGCGACGACCGGGATCCGTACGGCGTCATGGACTTCTACGAGAAGTACCGGGCTCACCCATACGGCGCCGGCTATTACGAGGTCCCGCTGGCCGCACCGTCGCCTCCTCCTCCCTCCGCCGCGATATCGCGGGAGCGTGCGCCGCACGCGAGCCTCGACCCCTACGAGCGCCCGCCCCTCCCTCCCGCGGCGGACCCTGTTGCCGCGTACTACGCCCGTGACCGAAGCCCCCTGCGAAAAGCCGCCGGCGAGCCCGAGGGGTACGGCTTCGAGCATTCGCGCGCCTCCTCGATGGCCTCCGTCCCGAGAAGCACGGCCTACGACGGGATCTCGCGGGACGTCTACACTGAGCGGGCGCGCTACGCGTACTGACCACCTGACCGGAGCCACCTGGCCTCCGAACTCCTGAAGTAGCCCATGTTAACGTAGGGTAACACAGCTGGGGTAACAACACACCAGAAAAGCCCTGTTCTAACATGAACCCGGTGTAGTGCATATAAGCTTAACATTGTTGACTGGTAGGTTTTCCGCTGTATGCTCTTTTTTCCAGTTGATGTCCCGGCATGTGGGACCCACCCTCGGTTAAACCCACTTTGCATTATTCGCCGTCTTTCTTACTTATATGAATGACATGGCATGTTACTTTTTATAGGTCTTTGTGTTTTTCTCTCTCAGTGAAACGTGTACATATGTGTACTAGTGGGGTGACACTAACAGAAGAGTCCACGTAGATGCATGTTTTTAAAGGTGACCACCGCTACACATTTGATTCATGGTAAACGACGTAGCTTGTTAATACTGTATTTTACTTTGTATGTGACTTTTTGTTGTTGTTGCTGTTTAGCTGCCCCCGTGGAGAGGCAATAAAGAGTAAGAATTAGTTTGTGAAACCCGACCCCGGACTTGATCAGGTGCTGAATAAAGTGACCTAGCTTTTGTTTGTTAAAAGCATTATCGTTGTGACGTTGATGTATTCTGTTTAATATATATAGGGATGTGAACCTCCGCTGATCCTTGTTTTAAATTACTTATCTTTAAAATTTTTTAAAGGATGTTAGAATAAACATGTTTTTCCTCTGACTTATTCATGCATTTCTCCATCTATACCAGTCCAAGGCGATCGATTTTAGTGACTACATTTTAGCTTTTAAACGGACGGGATTTTTTCGTTTTAGAGTGAGACTATCCTCCTGGTCCCTGGCGACTTGGTAACCTCGCGAGATCAGGATGTTCTCACGAGGTTACCAAGTATCGAGGTGCACCTAAATCATTTTGGTCCAAACTTTTTAAACGTTTGTTTTTTTGTTTAGTTGGTATCACACATTTTTCTCACGTATTCTTCACATAAATGAGATAAACATTGGCGAACTTATGGACAACAATCGGAATTATTTAGATTCACAACGCATACTTAATTTTTTTTATGCGTAACTAACACAAACAGTAAAGCACTATTTGCATACACTTTAGGCATATTATAAAAAAGGTGTAGGTGTATAGATTGTTAATATTTTCGGTTTATGATTTAATATTTGTGAATAAGGAAGCGTTTGTGTGAAGGCTACCATGTGCAGGAGACCTTGAGGAGGGCGGGGCTTGTCTTGACCAATGGCAGGCCGCCTCCCCCCCCCCAACGCACTGGATCAATCTTTGTTGCGTTGAGCTGTGCGCCATTTTGACGATAGTGTCCATCAAAGAAACGAGCTGTTAATATTAACCAAGGCATCATCGAGTTACCGCCATTAACCTTCTGAGCTCGCTACTGGGGAAATGGCCACGGGAGCCAACGCGACCCCCCTGGGGAAGCTGCACCCTAGTATCGGCGCTAAGCGCGGGTTCGAAGCCGGGCCCGGCGGAGCGGGCAACGGCCTGATGCCGACCCCGGGACCAGGACCTGGACCGGGCCCGCAGCCCGCCGCCTTCCCGCCGCAGCAGCCCGCCGCCTTCCAGCCGCCCATGCCGCCGACCGCCAGCTTCCCGCTGCCGACTCCGTTCAACGCGGTGGCCACGTTCTCCCCCCCGCCTCCTCCTCCACAGCAGCAGCCGTCGCCCGTGGCCGCCATGTCGAAAGCAGGTAATAATGTCCCCGCCTCGTCGTCTTCTTCCACCGCCATAGCCCTTTGGTGGGTATAGCTTGTTGTGGAGGTGCGCACCAGGAGCTAATCAGCTAGCTAGTGGCTACATGTGGTACATTAAGGAGGCCTTCGGACCGGAGCCTCTGGCCTGGGACCGATAGGCACCCTGTTACAGACCCCTACTCTATATTAGTGTTATAAAGGGCAGGTACGTTTGCACAGGTATTCAATGTATTTGAGCATATGTCCCGTCCCGCCCCCCCCCCCCTGACAGATTGTGGCCTGAAGAAGTCCAGGAAGAGGAGTCGTTGGAGTAGTGAGACGCCCGACCAGAAGACCATTATCCCCGGCATGCCCACGGTCATCCCCCCCGGACTGACCCGGGACCAGGAGAGAGCCTATATAGGTAAATTCACTAACCATACACCTGTCGGCCAGAGACTTTCATCTGTGCACACTGGGTTAGATCTTTGCAATATGATTCCTTATGGTCCACGGTGTGCATTCATAGTTTTAAACATTGCATAAACGTGTCCCCCTTAAATCACTTGTTTTTGTATGTGTTTCTAACGTAGCAATTTGTCAGGGAGTGTTGTGTAGCCTCCAGGTGTGCGTATCTATTATCAAGACGAGAACGCCAAGTCTATTGAAACCTGCAGGTCTCACTGTCTTGCCTGTTTCTCCCCTCTACATCACCAGTATCACCCCCCCTGCATGGGTTAGGGATATTTCCTAACATGCTGGAATATGCTTATTTTTTCAAAGTGTCCGCAGTGCTGTTTCAATGGCTAAATAACATCTTTGAATTCCACAAATAATATCAACAAGTACTTGAATATCTAAAGTTTATGTGAACTCCTTGGTTTTGTCAAAAACCGCAGTTCTTCTTTTTTAACACATATTTCTGCACTAACGCCATCAAACTGGAAGAATTAAAAAAATGCCTTTCAGCAGCACTGTGGCTGGAGCAAATTAATACAGTCAATAACTGTGTTATTGATGCGGCTCATTGTTGACGGTTGGTCTTCTTTATGCTATCTAAGTGTTCATTTGTGTCTACCTTTTGGTCGTCACTGTTTTTTATTTTTTATTTTCTTTTGCTCATCGAGTAGAATCCCCACTTCGGTCTCTATGTTTTAAAATGTTAATTGCAATTCACAAAGAACTGCGTTGGTGTTTTGACTGTGAATGCAGTGTACATATATTTTTGTTAGACGTGAGTCTTAAGTCGGTGCGTGCATAACGGGGCCGCGGGATTCATGGTTTATTTTTTCCCGCTTCCTCTTGAATGCAAATGCTATAACCTCCCTCCCTCACCTCTCCTCCCTCCTCCCCTCCCAATCTATATGTGGCGTGAACCTGGTGACTGTGGGCGCTGTCGTTTACCCTGTCCCCCATCATTAAACACTAATCAGGCCTCAAACACACGGTTCCTTCAAATGCGACAGCCACCTGGAAAAATTCATCTTCAGAATAGTTCTCTACAAGTTTGGCTGATTTGGAACCAATGCAATTGGCTGGTATTTCTTGGAACCCTGTCTGTTTTGGTCATTTACTCACACGATGTTGCCAGATGTTCTGTCATATTTTGGGGTAGTGTTATTTAGATGACGTTTGGGGTATCTGATGTGTAAAGAGGCCTGTTATTAACCTTGGACTGTATTTCTATTTTGTCTAAAAGGGTGTTTGTTCAAGTGATTTATCAATGGCCATTATTTTCTTTTTTGACCTTTTTGTTGAAAGCGTGTCGGCGTGCTGATTTTGAGGCATGCCGTCTGCGCTGATGATGATGATGATGTTGATGATGATGTTGTTGTCGTTGGTAACCAAATTTCTCTCCGTCCCTGTGTTTTTTTTGTTTTGTTTTTGTTTTTCTTTCCTAACCTGAACACTTACAGTCCAACTGCAGATCGAGGACCTGACTCGTAAACTGCGTACAGGAGACCTGGGAATTCCTGTTAACCCTGAGGACAGGTCGGAAAAAGATTTAAACCCACCAACAGTAACACTTTCTCTACCTTCTTCCATGTCTGCTGGTTTTTTTCTTCTCTTGAAGGAAAAAAAGCTAAATAAGATTGTGTGTGTGTGTGTGTGTGCATAAGCTTACGGTTAAAAGTCACATGATCTTTCAATCACTCAGCTAGATGCGTCTTTGATGAAGGATGGAGGTAGAATATATGTACAGCAGAAAATGATATAACATATTATTATTATTTTAATAATGACACTTTAAATATTAAAAATATACATTTTTTATTATAAACTCTTAAGTGTAGGTAGGATATGACAATATGTAGCTCTGTCTGTCTCTCTCTTGCTCTTATATATTTATTTTTATAGAGTCCAGACTTATTTATTAGTTTGTCTGATTTGATTGCTATTTGTGAAAAGTTTAATGGGATGATATAATTGGGGAAAGGGTTTTTTCACATTATTGTCTTGCCAGTCTATGTTAAAGAGTTATGTTACATTAGCTATGGAGTGTTGAGTCAGCTTATCGCTAGTAAAGGTGTTTTTGAATGCTACTAGAAACGGATGAATAACCATTTCGATATATATAATATGCCAAATATAATTTTGAGTGTGGCAGGAGTGGGCAGGTAAGCCTATCTAGAGGGTGTCCCTTCACCTGTCCGTCTCGACTAATAACCTATAGACTCACCTGTCTATGGGTGCTTCCAATAATGTGTGAGACTGGCCACTTTTGAGCTGGTCCCGTGTTTCCTGGTGATGGAGATTTCTTACTCCCCTAATGTTAACAACTCCACAGCAGCGAAAAACAACCCAGTTTATTCCGGAACGTTGATAGATCACCCCTCCCCCCACTCTTAACACGAAACAAACCAAGGGTGTTTTCAGGTTGTCACCATTGCAAGTTTCAAGCTTTTTAAATCAAAAATATATATATAAAAAAAAAAAGTTTAATTTAACATTTTTTTTTAATTTCTCTTCCTCTTGGACTCCACGTGGTCACAAACGTGTCTCTCCGAAGGGGGAGGGTCTTAAGGAAAAGGTTGACGCTATAATCTAATCTCGATTCCTTTTCTCTAACCCAAATTACCCCCCCACGTCAAGCTAACCCCTTTTTCAAGCACAGAGGTCTCCTCCTTAACGCTCGCTACCGCAGGTTTTCAGCATCCTGGGGGAGGTTCCGGACCTCGTCCCGCCACGGTCTACATCAGGCTACTCTCAAAGACAGCCTTTTCTGCTTTAGGATTCGCCCATTTTTTTATTATTTGAATTTTTTTAACCTTTTTTTTTATTTTACGACCAACGATTCATTCCGTAGGCCGACAACCCTGTATGCAGGTTAACGTGTGGCCATTTTTTGTTTTGTTTTATTTTCCATTAATTTTTGTGATTGATTGCCCTCCCAGGCACACTGGTTTAATCACCACCATACGAGCTCTGGTTGCCTTGGTTCTGAACTGAAACTGTGATTTTTAATTCTAACTGGGCTGTTTGGCTCATAAAAGCTAAGGAATATAACAATTGAACCGTACAATTTGTGTTCTCATTCCTTTTACATTGGCATGTGTTTCTCCAAGTCACCCTATTTCAGGATAGATTTGATTCCCCCCCCTCTCTGAATACTTTCAACACAAGTACTTATTATTATTATTATTATTATAATTTTTAGTGGCATTATTTCATTCCAAACGGTCCACTGTGTTTACTTTATGTTGTAAACCACTTCCTTAACGGAGTTAGCCAGACGCAGGGAAGCTTGTTGTGAGCGCGGTCCCGTGGCGCCCGGGGAGATGCTAACCCCGGCCCTCTTGTCTGTTTCTGTACGCCACAGGTCGCCCTCGCCGGAGCCCATCTACAACAGCGAGGGCAAGCGGCTGAACACGCGGGAGTACCGCACGCGCAAGAAGCTGGAGGAGGAGCGGCACTCGCTAATCACCGAGATGGTGGGACTCAACCCCGAGTTCAAGCCGCCCGCCGACTACAAGTACGCAAAGCAGGCCCTCGGTGGCCTTTGGCCAGATGTGTATAAATCTCTTTAAATTGAGTCTTCTTTATTATCTCTTTGTCTCTCTGACTGGCACGGCAATTCTATCCCTGGGTCCGCGTCCCAAATCTTAATCTAAATCTAAAGGATTGAATCCTCTTTATTGGTCACAATTAGTCACAAGTGAGATTTGTTTCTCTGCATTTAACCCATCCTAGTATTGGGAGCAGTGGGCAGCTATTGTGTATATACAGCTGCCAGGGGAGCACTTTGGTGCCTTGCTCAAGGGCAGCTCAGCAGTGCACCGAGGTGATTTCCATATTAATTTTGACATTAATATGGACGAAGATGTGCTACCAGCGTAGCTACCTTACTGGTTAAATGGTTAGACTCCATGGTTCTAAGCAGCTTCTTATTGGGTCTTATCCTTTTGATTTACTTCTGTCTTTGCCCCACAGACCCCCGGCGACCAGAGTCAACGACAAAGTCATGATCCCCCAGGACGAATACCCCGAGATCAACTTTGTGGGACTGCTGATCGGACCCCGGTGAGTAGTGTCTTCATGAGGCTCGCATTCCAAAAAAAGGGAGTGTGGCTGTCATTCAATCAACATCGTTGTCACGGTACCCTAACGTGGAGTCTGTGTGTCCCCCCCCCCCAGTGGCAACACCCTGAAGAACATCGAGAAGGAGTGCTGTGCCAAGATCATGATCCGAGGCAAGGGCTCCGTGAAGGAGGGCAAGGTGGGCCGCAAGGACGGCCAAATGCTCCCCGGGGAGGACGAGCCCCTCCACGCCCTGGTCACCGCCAACACCATGGAGAACGTCAAGAAGGCAGTCGAACAAGTGAGGGCTTTTTCTTGTGGTTTTCCCCCAAAGTCTCATTTGACAAGGGTTTGATTTGTAATCGTTTTGCATATATTAGATTATTATAGTGTTCAATTGTAGGAGATTCATACTCGGGGAGGGAATGGGGAGAAAGCATTGCATTGTACTTCTTACATATGGCAACTTAAGATCTTGAGTCTTAAATCTATCATTCTGTTGTATCCCTTATACCTAAATGGAATCTATTTAAACTTCTACCCTTTATGTGACTAGCGAAAGTCTGGGTCATTTATTAAAGGGGTCATATTATACTACCAGGTGTGAGTGTGGTCATGCTACAATTTTGAACGGCCTCTCATGTCCAATCCCACTCTCAGCTGGCCCCTTCAGAATGTTCAGGATCTCTTGTGAGGGACTCTTAAGTTTCCCGCAGAGCGTGTTTCCATCTGTCTGACCCCCAGCCTCAATGTCAGTCTAACCCTGTTGTGTCCGGGCAGATTCGCAACATCCTGAAGCAGGGTATCGAAACCCCCGAGGACCAGAACGACCTGCGGAAGATGCAGCTCCGCGAGCTGGCCCGACTCAACGGCACCCTGAGGGAGGACGACAACAGGTGGCTACTAACGGGCCTCTCGGTCTACTCCCTGTGTTGACTTCTTCCAGAAGATTCCATTCAGTGTGTTTTATTGTCTGACTCCTGTTGGGTCTGCTCGCTCTTTACAGGATTCTCCGTCCGTGGCAGAACTCTGAGCCCCGCAGCATCACCAACACCACACTCTGTACCAAGTGTGGAGGCGCCGGACACATCTCCTCTGACTGCAAATACACCAGGTATAGATGGAGGGTGTGCAAATACACCAGGCATAGATTGGGGGCGTGCAAATACACCAGGCATAGATTGGGGGCGTGCAAATACACCAGGTATAGATTGGGGGCGTGCAAATACACCAGGTATAGATAGAGGGTGTGCAAATACACCAGGCATAGATTGGGGGCGTGCAAATACACCAGGTATAGATAGGGGGGTGCAAATACACCAGGCATAGATAGGGGGGGTGCAAATACACCAGGCATAGATTGGGGGCGTGCAAATACACCAGGTATAGATAGAGGGTGTGCAAATACACCAGGTATAGATGGGGGGCGTGCAAATACATCAGGTATAGATGGGGGGCGTGCAAATACATCAGGTATAGATGGGGGGGGTGCAAATACACCAGGCATAGATAGAGGGTGTGCAAATACACCAGGCATAGATTGGGGGCGTGCAAATACACCAGGCATAGATTGGGGGCGTGCAAATACACCAGGTATAGATAGGGGGCGTGCAAATACACCAGGTATAGATGGGGGGGGGGGGTGCAAATACACCAGGCATAGATAGAGGGTGTGCAAATACACCAGGTATAGATAGGGGGCGTGCAAATACACCAGGTATAGATAGGGGGCGTGCAAATACACCAGGTATAGATGGGGGGGGGGGGTGCAAATACACCAGGTATAGATGGGGGGGGGGGGGTGCAAATACACCAGGTATAGATAGGGGGCGTGCAAATACACCAGGTATAGATTGGGGGCGTGCAAATACACCAGGTATAGATAGGGGGCGTGCAAATACACCAGGTATAGATGGGGGGGGGGTGCAAATACACCAGGTATAGATTGGGGGCGTGCAAATACACCAGGTATAGATAGGGGGCGTGCAAATACACCAGGTATAGATAGGGGGCGTGCAAATACACCAGGTATAGATAGGGGGCGCCAGAGCTCACCCGCCGCCCACGGTTCCACTGGCCAGGCCTTGACAGGCTTTGACCCACCTGACCGGATGTTGTTCCCTCCTAGTTCGTTCAGCACCCAGAGAGCCACGCCCGGGGAGCCCCCTCAGTCGGCCCAGGACAAGGCTCGCATGGACAAGGAGTATCTGTCCCTCATGGCGGAGCTGGGCGAGGCTCCCGTCCCTTCGTCGGGCGGAGGACACTCTCACCAGGGCGGGGGCCCCCGCTCCTCGGGCTCCAACCACTCCCAGCAGGTGAGGGGTCACGCTGCTTTGTCTTGTTTTAAATAGATCTTGGAGGCTTTCGAGGCCTCTATAAGCAAGACGCCCGCTTACCGCATGCTGGTTTCCGTTCGGGGGACCGGTAGAATTGGCGATCCATCACCGAGTATGTACGTCACGGGGGGACCTCATGGGGTGTTCTGTTCTGGTTGTGTGGGAACGGCTACCAAACGTCTGAATGCTGTGGGTGTATTTGGTGACTGCGGGATTCTTTGCCCGTTCTAAAGTGGTTGAGGTTCTCGCCGATGGGCTCTGAGATCGTACGCACGCCCATCCTCACCGCGTTGTGCCTCTACCACAGAATCGGCCTCCCTGGATGAACTCTGGTCCTTCTGAGGGCCGGAACTTCCACGGCATGCACGGTGGAGGCCACGGAGGTGGTCACGGTGGAGGCCACGGAGGCGGCCACGGAGGTGGTCATGGTGGAGGCCACGGAGGAGGTCATGGAGGCGGCCACGGTGGTAATCACGGCGGCGGCCACGGTGGTAATCACGGCGGAGGTCATGGAGGTGGTAATCACGGCGGAGGTCACGGAGGTGGACACGGCGGGCACCATGGCTACCCACCACCCATGCCGAACATGGGAGGACCCCCCATGTCCCACAACCCCAACGGCCTCCCTCCCCCCTGGATGCAGCCCCCGCCTCCCCCCATGAACCAGAGTCATGGGCATCACATGGGTAACATCACCTCTTCATTCATTCATTCATTGTTTTCACTCTGCAGGTTAGACTACAGCACATCGCTTAATCGCTCTTAATGGAATAGAATCTCTTATTGTAGTGGGCTTCTATTACTATGTGGACCAAGACTAGAATCCAACCAAATTATATTCCCGTTCCTTTCGCTTGCTTATTTCCAGATGGGGCTTTTTTTGTTGCTTTTATGCTGAGGGTATACTTTAAGATTATTACTTTTATTATTATACGATGAACAAATGTATTCTTTCACTGTTCTTAATGTGTTTTTGATGTTTTAGTTTTATACTATCCCATGGTAACTTTAAAGTCTCCCCCTCCTCTTTAGGTCTGTTGCCCCCACCCATGGGAATGATGCCACCCCCTCCCCCACCTCCCAGCAACCAGCCCCCACCACCCCCATCTGGGCCTCTGCCACCATGGCAACAGCAGGCTCCTCCTCCCCCACCGGCCAGCAGCATGGCCACCAGCGCACCGCTGCCATGGCAACAGAGTAAGTAAAGTCTCCTCGCTGTAGGGGACCCCCGTCTGCATGCCCTGCAAACCAAGTATGCTCAGTGGCCAGGAACTAAGTTTGGGTGGTTCCTGACTTTGTTTCTGGTTTTAGTTTGAAGAAAAGCCTCTGTTGGTTCAACACCAGCCATCCAACAAGTATCTTAATGATTGAATGCGGATGGATGGATGAATATTACTTATTTATTTCGCAGTGTGACTCGGAGAAATATGGTACAAAGTGTGTTGAGGGTAGACTCCTATTGTCTGACAAAGCGCCGCCTCGTTAAGCTGGTTGCAAAAGGGGTTTAATGGAATGCATACATTTGGGAGAATACTTTTTCTCATGCTAAATTGACGGCTTGAGTGATCAATCGATTGAAATTTGCCATTAAGTAGGATTTTAGAAGTTAAGTTAGTTTAAAGATTTTGGGGTGGCAGGATAGCTGTCTGTCGGGGCTCGGGGAACCGGAAGGTCGCCGGTTCAAGTCCCTTCCGAAACACCTGGCTACACTGCCGAGGTGCCCTTGAGCAAGGCACCAGACTCCTTCACTGCTCCCCATGGGCAGCTGTATATACAATAGCTGATACCCACTGCTCCTAATACTAGGATGGGTTAAATGAGAGGAACTCATTTCACGGTGTGTGAACATGTGATCAATAAAGAGGATTACATCCTCTAGATTTGGATATTTATCTTTAGAGATGTGTTCTATGGGTTAATCCTCATGTCTCTCCCACCCCCCCCCCCCCCCCCTTCCTCTTAACAGATACGACCTCCTCCTCCAGCTCGGCCTCCGGCAGCCTGCCCCCCTGGCAGCAGCCCCAGCAGTCTCCGGGCGCTCAGCCTCCCCCGCCCATGTCCAGCCCCTCCATGGTGCCCCCTCCCCCGCCCGGCGTCCAGCCCCCCCTACCCCCCGGGGCGCCCCCTCCCCCGCCGCCCCCTCCCCCCGGCTCCACCGGCATGATGTACGTGCCCCCGCCGCCGCCCCCGCCCATGGACCCCTCCAACTACGTCACCATGATGGGAATGGCCGTCCCGGGTATGCCTCCCTTCGGCATGCCCCCCGCTCCACCCCCTCCCCCGCCACAGAATTAGACCCAACCCCCCCCCCCACAAACACACAGGAGAGGTCTCCTCCCCCCCCACCACCACCACCACCAAACATGGCCATCAACACATAATCAATAGCTATCGATCACTTTCATTGATCCATTCACACTCGCCACGGAAAGTCAGTCAAAACGGCCGGTGCTTTATTTTTTTTATAGGTCCGCGGCGTTGCGAGGTTTCTGAAACTATTAAATGGAAGTGTACATTTTGAGTAACTTAATTATTTCCTGTTTTTAAACGTTTATCTTTATCCCCTCTCTACAAAAAAATGTTGGTTTTTTTTCCTGTATCGTATGTTGTGCATTTTCACCTGTTCTGACTGATTCTGCTCATGAACCACATGACCCGAAGTAGCTCTTAGCTTTTATTAATTAGCTTGTAGGGTCGTTTGTTGTTGTTTGTTCAACTCTTATTAGTTCATAGCTAGTTGAGCTCGACGATACCTGGTTTAATTACGTCTTTTTGTTTGTTGCATGACACGTGTTCAAATAAACCCACAGTTCAGCGGACATCCACTTAAAGTGTGTGCGTGTGTGTGACGGTTCAATTTGTTTTAATTTGACGCAAATGAGATGAATATTTTTGTAGCAAAAACATAAATTGTGGCGCCGGTTTCCTCAGTTCCCGCCAGAGGGCAAGGTTTTTGTTTTTTTTTGTAACTCCTTGTATGGCTTGGAGAAGATTCCAGGTTCTGGTTTGTTTGTCTTTTTTTTTCTCGTTTGATTTAAGGATTTTTTTTATTTTTTTTTAAGATTCTTCCCCCCCTCCAACCGAGGTTCAGTTGGTTCCTTCCTCCGTGGGAACCTTATGCAGCAGTGGACCACTGAACTACATCAATAACAGGGGGGGGGGGGGGGGTGTGTCCTGAGTGTGTTTCCGTGTGTCATTGGGTCGCTTCAGCTTCAACTCTTTTCTCGTCCCCTTTTCCCATTCTTAAATTGATTTGATAATGGCGTTTTACATTTTGTTCCAGGATTCGGCCTGTTGGTGTAATATTTGGTTGTAGCCCTGAATGAATAGCTGTTTAATTATTGCCTGATTACGAATAATAAACGTATCAATTATACAACGTGTTTTTTTTCCCGATTTGTTTTTGTTCTCTACTGTAGAGAAGAAGATATATAAATGACACTAGGACAGTGGCAGGCCACACACTGAGTATGATAAACAGATAACTCTAATACGATTTATATTTAGTCATGCCTCATTTCTGTCGATCGGTATTTTAGCTTCGACGAGAGGAACACGAACAAGGTTCTAAACGGGTTAATTGAGAATTGATGGCACTAGGAGAAGGCTCCTAAGAACCGGCTCCTAATTGGCCCGGGCCGTCGGAGGCCCCGCCCCCTTTATATAAATACATCCACTCACACCGTCGGCTCGGCTGTCAGTCAGTCAGTGTGTCTGTTTGCAGGAAGGCGGATAAGGAAGAGGCAGAAGAAGTAGAGTGTGTTTAGCCTGTCGTTTCCCCACCACAGTTTTTCAAATAGGTATTTTCACCACTTTAACCCCGACATGGCTAAGCCTCTGACGGACCAGGAGAAGAGGAAGCAGATCTCCGTGCGGGGTCTCGCCGGCGTGGAGAACGTGACGGACCTGAAGACCAACTTCAACCGCCACCTCCACTTCACCCTGGCCAAGGACCGCAACGTGGCCACCAAGAGGGACTACTACTTCGCCCTGGCCAACACTGTCCGGGACCACCTGGTGGGCCGCTGGATCCGCACCCAGCAGCACTACTACGAGATAGACCCCAAAGTAAGTCTATTTGGAGGGGAGGGATGAGGAGAGGAGGGGAGATGTGGGTGGGGGGTGAGGGGGTGCATTGCCGCAGTACTCCCTGCACCCTGCATGCGTTCCTGTCATCCCGCACGTACACCCTGTGGAGGATAACGCCGGGATAAACCACTCTTAAGCAGGATGACCGCTTAATAATGTGATGGTGACGCACCGGGCCTACCCCATCATTAGATCTGATATATCTACCTATTATCTAATATACTATATCTTTATTATCATCATCATCATCATCCTGGTAGGCCGTTGGCTATTGGATGCACGCAGCTTGTTACATCATCATCATGTGTGTGTGTCTGCGTGTTTAGTTTATTTATTTATTTGTTTTCCATTCCATGACTCTCTCTTTAATGACCATGTATAGCCTTGTGTCGTGGAAAAAACGAATGACAAAACCAAATGTTGGTGACACTGTGATGTAACACTCATTCTGTCTCATTCTGTCTGAGCCCCAGGTCTCTTGTCTGAATCAACTGGTTGTTGTTAAATGATGTATTACGTAACGGGATCGTTGCCCCCCCCTACCCTCTACCCCCTACCCCCTATCGCAGGGGTTCCCAACCTTTTTCACCCAGAGCCCCCCCAAATGACTCCTGTTGGAATTTGCGCCCCCCCCCCCCCCCCCCCCCGGACTTTGCCTTTGCTTTTAAAAGTGCACATTCAAAAGAGGCCTCGGTGGCCTTCTGTACATCGCTGCCAGCCCTAACAAACTGTTGTTTCTTTATGAAAAAGTCCCGATCACGCCCGACCGTTTCTGGGTGCATGGTCTGTTGGTGTCTCTTCATTTTGCAGGGTTTCATGCTGTCGTTGGCTAGCTTCTCTCTGCATATCACACACTCTGGGCGGGTTTTGTCCGTTCCCTCCATGAAACCTAAGTTAAGATAGCTCTCTAGGTAGGTCCTCATTTTCTTTTTGATTGCAGATGAGCTGTCATCTCCTTTACGTTTTTCAGACATTTTTAGACAAAATATTCACCTTATGAAGTTGGTCGCTAGCTAGCAAGCACAGCAAACTGTTACTACCACGGAAGCTGACACAGTAACGTCAATGTTGGCGCGAATCGGAGGAGTATCAGATTAATTTGTAGAATTTTTATTAAAATTAATTAATCAATAAATTTCTATATTTTATTGTAATGTAGAGACAAGGCTTTTAGCGACAATCATGTATTGCGTTACAATTATATGTAAAAAAAAAAAAATTTAAAAAAAAAAAAAAAATCGAAATATGATATTAGGCCTCAAATCATCTGAGGCCTGGCGCCCCCCCTGCGATCTTTGGCGCCCCCCCAAGGGGGGCGCGCCCCCCAGGTTGGGAACCACTGCCCTATCGGATGCTGGAGTGGCTGAATGGCAGCCTATTGGAGATGGTGGGATGAACCTTTCATTTAGCATTTCCTTCCCCTCAGGTTCTGCGCTCACGTCCTCTTCATGGTCTACAGCAGCTCTTGTGGAACAGGACTTTATAGCCATCTTCTTATTCTGTATTTTCAGTTGATGGGTTGTCTGCCCTCTAGCACTGAAAGCCCGACCTGATTGAGGAAGCATTAGGCCCAGGCCTGAGAGTTTATACGTGGTTGAGTCTTTATTTTCTTTCCTTTTTATTCCCCCCCCTCTTCTGTTAACGTATGACAGCGGGTTGGGATGTAGTTCTACATTCCTACTAATCTACGATGAATGCATAATGATGACCTCAGCAGCCATAACGTTGATGATGTGTAGACAATGTCATGTGAAGTTGTCTTTGGAAGATGCAGTACTCCCCCTTACCACTAGGGGGCGTCTCTGCTGCTGTTTTTCTTTCTCCGTGCCTGTTTGGCTGTCTGTATCGGCTCCCTTAAACCCAGGAAGAGGTTTAGTGGGTGGGTGTTGTGTGTTCATAGGTAAACACTTTGCCACGCTGCCAGGGGCTGTCGCTAATTCATGTAGTCATTCATAAATGGCTGTATGAATGACTGGATGGAAATAATATTGCAATTCTCTTGTTCTCTCTGTTGCACATAGATCACTTGGTGAATTCAAAGTGCTTGTAAGCCAGGATGTGTGCATGTGGTTTACGGTCCATGGTTTACAACATTTCTGTAAAAAATAATTTATAAACTGCATTTGAATTGAAATATGTGCATGTGCTGCATGTCGAGTGCAAAAGAGTTGCTATTTCAATTCAAATGCAGTGTATTCAATATGATGTGACACTGACCTAATAAAACACTCCACCTAATCCAGGATGAAGCAGTGGTTTTAGTAAGCGGCGATCCTAATCCCCATCCTTCTCTCCTGCTCGGTGGTCGTGGTTTGGTCGTGGTGTGGTCCAGCGGGTCTACTACTTGTCCCTGGAGTTCTACATGGGCCGGACCCTGCAGAACACCATGGTCAACCTGGCCCTGGAGAACGCCTGTGACGAGGCCACCTATCAGGTATACCTGGAGACTCGTGGAGCCCTTGTCACACAGGTGACCGTGGTAGGGTAAGCACAGGTGTGGCTCGTAACGCTTAATGGCGCGTCTGGTCCTTATTGTGTACCTGTGGCACACACACACACGGGGCTAGTGGACTCCTCCTCCGCCCTGGGTTAGTCTAGCAGCCGTGACACTGGACACTGGAGGAGCCACACCTGTGTTTATCCTCTGAGGACACCTCTATGAAAAGGGTTCCATTCACGCGGTCATCAACGCAACCGTTGGGAGTTAGTGAACATAATGTTCATGAGGAACAAATATTTTTTAAATTATTACATTTGAATTAAACTAAACTTTTAAATTAAACTTTCCTCAGCAATTACAATGTCAAAGCATTACGAATGTTAAGATATTGGACTACAAAATATTCAAAACAGTTTGGTAAATTATGGAATTTGCATTGAAGATATTGTACAGAGAGTCGTGTTACTACTTCAGAAATACTTGAAGAAATACATAGAGCAACAGTAGAGTAAACGCATGTATTAGGTTTTGTACAGACATTTAACCCAGACAAGCGACAAGAACTTTAAACGTTCCCGATATGAGAAAATTCTGCGGAATTGATTGCAGATCCACGATGGTGCGGGAAACTCTCTTCCTCTCATAGAAAACATATTATTAAAAAAACATCACTCTACATTCAGAGGAAATGTAGAGAGAAACTCTGGTGTAGCTAATAATACGCTGACAGATGGAATTATTACGTCTTTTAGAAACCACGTCGAACGCACATATTTGGGGTCGTTATAGTTGATCATTCCTTATAATAAAATGATTTTCATATAAATAGTTTTTGGGGTTTCTTTAAATGAATCGGAACACATTTTTTTTTTACCTAGTCCTATTTTTTTTTTTCTTTTTCTGAATTCATAAAAATATTCCGCGGGCCGGAAAGGGAAGCCTTGTCGGGCCTGATGTGGCCTGCGGGCCGCCAGTTGAGCACCACTGGTGTAGGACAATGTTCTACTTTTATAAACTACAATAGCTAACGGGTAATGCTATACACCTCCCCCCCCCCCAGCTGGGACTAGACATGGAAGAGCTGCAGGACATCGAGGAGGACGCTGGCCTCGGCAACGGGGGCCTGGGCCGTCTGGCAGGTGAGTCTGTCTGTCTCTCTCTCTCTTCATGTGTCTCTCCTCTTGACATGGGGATCTTCTGAACACCTGTCCCGTTTACCATCTCCAATCTTGTCCCGAAACTTGTATTCGCCCATAATATTCTTTGTTTTGTAGTATTATTGTATGTTAAAGCAGTGGTTCTCAAACTGGGGGAGGGCGCCCCAAAGGGGCCCTGTAGAAAAACAAACTGGGTTAAAGACAAGCCTCTCGCTTCCATGTCATGGTGACTGACCTGGACAGCCCACTCTGGGGCTGTGTCCGAAATCACTCCCCACTCACTAGTCCCTCCATAGGGAGTTCAAGGTATGGCACTATATAGTGAGCTCATCTGCTAAATGAAAACACACTTTGGGACCCGACTTGAGTCTCTGTTAATGACGTGATTGCTGTCTCATAACTAAACACACCAGCTCTACGTCGGCTGGTGGAGCAACAAATATAAGCAAAGTCATTTGTTTATATAAGAGAGGGAGGGGGAGAGAGAGAGAGAGAGAGAGAGACTTTAAATGGTCAATGGTGGGGCAGGACTTACTATGGGAGATCATTCCAGAGCCCGGGGGCAGCAACAGAAGAAGTGAGTTGGGGACTGTGAGAAGATGGTGACCTGGGGGCAGAGTATGGAAAAAGGATGGGTATATAATAATACTGACATATAATAATTACTGTATTTCCAAAATTGACAACTTATATTAATACATTTTTAGTGCAATGCATGATGGTTTATGTGTTTGGGAAGTGACTATCGATGCACTCTACTTTTTGTGATGCATTGTGGGTTACATTAAGCGCCCCATATAGGGTATGACGATTCGTACTTAACATTCAGACAGCAGCACTACAAAATGGCGACCGCACTATGTAGGGAGTGATCTATCAGTATGTAGTGCCCTATGTAGGGAGTGATCTATCAGTATGTAGTGCCCTATGTAGGGAGTGATCTATCAGTATGTAGTGCCCTATGTAGGGAGTGATCTATCAGTATGTAGTGCCCTATGTAGGGAGTGATCTATCAGTATGTAGTGCCCTATGTAGGGAGTGATCTATCAGTATGTAGTGCACTATGTAGGGAGTGATTTCAGACGGTCTGTTTTTCTCTCTTCCATAACCCTCCAGCCTGCTTCCTGGACTCCATGGCCTCCCTGGGCCTGGCTGCTTATGGTTATGGTATCCGCTATGAGTTTGGCATCTTCAACCAGAAGATAGTGAATGGCTGGCAGGTATGGTGACCGTCTATTATCACTCAGTTAGTTAATAGTGGAAGCAATTATCAAATACGTTTTTCGTAAACATGTCATGTAAACATGTTTACATTACTTGGTCTGATACCAGGCGTAATGACACGATCACAATTAACTGAGACGCAAAGTTCATGTCTGAATGACAATAGTATGACACCATATTAATCCTGTTGAGTGTTTCTAAAGGGAAAAAAAAACATCCATTCGATTATGTTGGGTCTTGGTTCTCACAGCATTCCCGGTCCATGGATGCGGTGAGAACCTGAAGCCTGTAGTGGGGTGAGACCTCCCTCTAAAACAGCCCCTATAAACAGGCCGGGGCGGTTATGAGTGCATTGGGTAAACGGATGACTGATTTGTTTTCATCCAGATTCGATCGAAAGTCCAAACCGGTTGTGCAGACTGGTCTTGCGTAGACCAGGTCTTGGCTCAGTGCTACTGGGGGGGCCAGATAACAGCGTGATTGGTTGGTTTTGTTTTTCCATTTCTTTATTTCCGTATCCAGGTGGAGGAAGCGGACGATTGGCTGCGCTACGGCAACCCGTGGGAGAAGGCCCGGCCCGAGTACATGAGGCCCGTCCACTTCTACGGCCGGGTGGAGCACACGGACGAGGGCGTCCAATGGGTGGACACCCAGGTGTGTGTGTGTGTGTGTGTGTGTGTGTGTGTCGAGACTTGAACCCACGACCTCCTGTGTGTGTGTGGACTTGAACCCACGACCTCCTGTGTGTGAAAATAACCACACAAACATTCATTGTGAACAATTGCGACAATGTTTCGACATCTTTTTCTGCGGAGATTGTCCACGGGAGAATGTGTCGCCGTTGTTTCCAAACGAGTGAATCTGAATCACGATTCCAATCTGATTTGTCACGGGCGAACTGAGGTCAATCGCGTTCAGGCTTGACTATAGGGGTAGTGCACAGTCACAAATTCCCACAGACCTCAGATCACGACAGCACGGTTTGACACAAATGGACTGAAAAGAGACGGGGAAACTTAACTTAACTTAACTTAGGTTAAGTTAACTCAAACCTGCAGAAGAGGAGACGCCTGGGAGAACTCCCAACTTGTTGCGACCAAAAGCCAATAATAGTCTTCAGTCTGCCCAATATCCTGCAAGGAAGATATCATGAAGATTGGGGGGAGGGGGGGGGGGGGGACAGCGACAGCCCGACGTGGCTTTTAACGAACAAAGTTAAACGTTGGAGATTAAGAGAGATGACCGTGTTATTGTGCCTTCTACGACCCAGGAGGAATGAGGAAGCCTCATTATCTGTTGGTAGATGGTATGGTAGATGGACTGCATTTCTACAGCGCTTTTCTACCCAGTGTGGCCACTCAAAGCTCTTTCCAAGTCAAGCCTCACACTCACCCATTCATACACACATTCATACAAGTTCATCCACCGACAGCAGAGTCAGCCATGCAGGGAGACAGCCTGCACGTCGGGAGCAGTTAGGGGTGACAACCTTCCGGTTGTCGTAGACGACCCGCTCTACCTCTTGAGCTACTGCCGCCCAGGTGTTTTGTTTTTTTGTTTTGTTTTTTTAACGTGTAAAGTTTTCACTGAACTTGGTATCGTGGAGTTAAAACTACCGAATTTTCCCTGCTCATCCCAGCCTCCAATTGAACCGTTTTACTGGTTCCTTTGAGGAACCGATAAAGTGGCAAAAAGCATAGGTGGCATATATTTGGCGGCAGTAGCTCAGTCTTGGGAACCGGAGGGTTGCTGGTTCAAGTCCCCGAAACACATGGGTGCACTGCCGAGGTGCCCTTGAGCACCAAGGCACCAGACCCCTCCCCTGCTCCCCTGTATATCCAATAGCTGATACCCACTGCTCCTCATACTAGGATGGGTTAAAGGAGAGGAACTAATTTCACTGTGTTTACATGTATGTGATCAATAAAGAGGATTCAATCCTCCAGATTTAGATTTGGGTGTCACTTCCTCACCTACACACTTTCGTTATAAGACCATTACATGGCTGCACAAGTATTTTAGAAATGACCACGATCATTCAAAAAGCGACTGTATTCTAACTGTGGGCGTGGCCGCGGGGGGGGGGATGTGTTCCAGGTGGTCTTGGCTCTTCCTTACGACACCCCCATCCCCGGGTACAGGAACAATGTGGTGAACACCATGAGGCTGTGGTCTGCCAAGGCCCCCTGTGACTTCAACCTCAAGGACTGTGAGTTCCCCCTGCCCCCGGGGGGAGGCCGCCATTTATGTAGTTCAATTCACATCTTAAGCTCCAAGTGAAGTCACCCTAACCGAACAAATGTGTGTCAAAGGAATAACTATACAAATCATTTATTATTATTATTATTATTAACAGAGAAAATAAGTGGGAAAATGCAATTACTTAAAACTTGGTTCAGGGATGCAAGGTCATTTATGTTTTAATAATAAAATACATTTATTTGATATACGCTTTACAAGAAACTCAAAGACCATTTAAATGATTAAAATACATACATGTAAAGAGGAAACGACAACGGGTTAAAAACATATTAAAAGGTAGGCGGTTCAAATACACATTAAGCCAGTTTTACCGATATTTCGTGAAATATAAACGATGCCGATTTATTGTTTTTTAAATCTTTATCCAATTGCAATGCAATGTAATTCCATTGAAAACCACCAGGACCATTGTGAAGTGAAACCCCTTTCAGACTCTCCCTTGTTATTTTGGTTCATTTGGTGTTTATCTGGTGTTTTTACACATGTGAAACCGACATGTTTCTCTTCCCCAGTCAATGTGGGCGGTTACATCCAGGCGGTGCTGGACAGGAACCTGGCGGAGAACATCTCTCGGGTCCTCTACCCCAATGACAACGTGAGTACAGGCCGCGGTCCCCGGCTTGCCGTGCTCCGTCTGTCGGTCTGTCAAATAATACAATCCACACCTCAAATCAACCCAGATATGTTTTCTCTCTAAATCAATGGGGAAATCTGTTTTTGTTTGGTAGTTAGTTAGCACAGTGGTTCCCAAACTGGGGGGCGCGGCCCTAGGGGGCCCCATAGAGTTATGACAGGGGGGCGGGGGGGCCTAGATGCGATACGGCGAATCGAAATAGGAACAAGTCACCTTCACCGTTAAAGGTGACTTGTTCCTATTTAGATTTGCCGTTGCAGTTCTGTATTAATTAGACAATGTTTTAAATCAATTCTATAGGAGTGTGCAAGCAAAGGACCTGTCTGAGAGCGTGTTAATGAGGGTGCATGGAGGTGTGGGTGGGTGGGGGCGGGCTGATATTTATTATCTACAAAAGGGGCGGGACCTGCATAAAAAGTTTGGGAACCTCTGAGTTGACTAGTAAAACATCTTATGTTCCACAAGTCTCAGATCACAGTGAAGCTTGAATTAAATACAAGACAATACTTTTTGTCACAAGGGGCCTATGTTGTAAGGGTGGGAAGAGGGTTCACAGTAGGTTCAAAGTAGTGGATGTCTTTTGGATTATTCTACTGAACGTCTTCCTGTGTGTTTCTCTCTCCAGTTCTTCGAGGGCAAGGAGCTGCGTCTGAAGCAGGAGTACTTTGTGGTGGCCGCCACACTGCAGGACATCATCCGCCGCTTCAAATCCTCCAAGTTCGGCTCCACCGAGTTTGTGCGCCTAGACATGTCCACGCTGCCCGACAAGGTAGGCCAGGCGGAACCTCGATACCTACCAACCTCCTCCCTACCTACCTACCTACCTACCGCGGGTCCTCGTAGTATCAGTACCAAGGCATGACTCTGGGATCAGACCTTTAGGTGGGGCTCAGCTCATTTAGCGATCCAGCTCTGCTCGAGGGGCCCGGGGGAAGGCCCCCCTGAGAAGAACTTCTAGGAAAATAAACCCTGAATTGATAACTTCTGAGTTTTGGAGCTTCATAAATTGCAAGACTCTTTTAAAACAGATTAGAGGAATCATATTTAACTGCATTAAAGCGTTAAATGATCATGTGTAGCAGACCACTCTGCCACCAGCCATTCTGTACTTGGTCTACTTGAGGGCTCCTCCTGAAGACAAGGACTCAGGGGGTTGAGGAATCAGGTTTATTGCAGAATTTTTATTCTGCAATATTTTGAATCATGGAGAACGGAGCAGATGGAACAGGCTAGAGCTCTTCCTCTAGTGTGGGTGGTGGAGGCTGTTTTAACCTGTGAGCCTTGATTAACAATGACCCACACTCTCTCTACTGGTCATTGTCAAATGGCTTTAGAAAAGGCTGAAATTTTCACTTGGGGTTTGGGTGTGCTTACGATTTCATCCACGGTTCTTCAATCCATAGCCCGATGAAAATGGAGAATGCAAACTAAGTTTAGGGTCACATAAGAAAAACTGGAAGGGCTTTAAATGATTTCCGAAATAATAAAAATACATTTTAGATTTCATTTTGTTTTTTCCGGGGTGCAGAGATAACATGTTGGTGTTCTCGAGCACCTCTTGAAAAGGGTTTAAACCGCCACTGATCGGTTGAATATGTGTGTATGTATATATATATATCTATATCATCTATCTATATATATCTACCGTATTGACCCGAATATAAGACGACCCCGATTATAAGACGACCCCTCTTTTTCAACTCATTTTTGGAAAAAAGACCAAATCTTTTTTTTATAAAGAAAATAATTTTATTTGAAAATAATGATATCACACATTGTGTTCAAATTTGCCTAACTTGGCAAACAAAAACAAAAACTGCCTCTTTAGGTACAGTCACTGCCTCTTTAGGTACAGTCTTGTGTTTTAAAACCACGTAACGGGGGACGTGTTGTCCCATCTGCGAGGTGCGTTAACATGACCGTTACTCGGCTCTTCTCGTTTCCAGTCACTGATTTCACAATCGACTTCACAATCACTGATTTGCCGCCTTTCCTATGCCCAGTGACAGATGTTGGCATGTCAAAATACACAGGCGTTTGATCAGCATTGCCCATCTGATCAAGGGGTATGAGTGCTTCTTCCTTAACTTGATGACATATCGCTGATAAGACAGTAGCTTCTCTCTGAAGTCTGAGGGCAGGCGCTGGGCTTGTCCTGCGTCGCAATGACAGGTGTTTGATGTCTCTGCTTCGTTTATCACCATTATCTTAAAATTGGCATCGTACCTTCGTCTCTCCTGTTTATTAACTTGCCCTACTTTTGAGCCACTTTTTTCAAGTTGGTCGCTGTCTCTCCATTTCTATCTCTCCAGGTAACTGTTTTTATGTACTGTTACTTTAAGACTTTGAGTTACTTTAAGTGTCGCGCGGTGTCTCGGAACACTCGTTTGGCGCGATCTGTTGTTGTGCAATTACGGTACATCGAAAAGTCTAAACCCCGATTATAAGACGACTCCTCTTTTTCAGATTTTTTTTTTCTAGGAAATAAACCCTGTCTTATATTCAGGTCAATACGGTATATATAAAAATATAAATAACGGCACGTCTGTCGTGGTGTCAGCGGTCTCCTCTGAATGGGCGTGTCCCCGGTGTGCAGGTGGCCATCCAGCTGAACGACACCCACCCTGCCCTGGCCATCCCTGAGCTCATGAGGATCCTTCTGGACCTGGAGAGTCTCCCCTGGGAGAAGGTACCAACGGAGTCTCTGATTGGGACAGATGACACCCGGAATGCATCATTTGTTACTTTAATGTGGATATTGAGGCTTAAACTCACGTTACTCTTGTTTCTTTAATTGTATATTGCTAAATAAAACTTGCCAGAAAACCATGAATGTAATAAAACAAGCTTTCTGCACTGAGTTAATGATGCTTTTAAATGCTTAAATGCTTTTTGCACGATTCACCACATGTATATATATATTAATATATAATATTGTATAGTTTAGTTACAGTATTGTTGTAGTTAGTTCATACTGCTGGAGGGAAGGGGGAGTGGGCGTTCTATTGCACTTGTTGTACATGGCAAATCGAAGCATCTTGACCCTTGGGGTCTCACGCTCTGATCCCTCTCCTGTCTGGTCCAGGCCTGGGACATCGTGGTGCGCACCTGTGCCTACACCAACCACACGGTCCTACCCGAGGCCCTGGAGCGCTGGCCCATCCACCTGTTCCAGAACCTGCTGCCACGGCACCTCCACATCATCTACGAGATCAACCGGCGCCACCTGGAGGTACGTCGGTCTTTCTGTCTGGTCTCATACGTCTGTCTGTGTCTCATACGTCCGTCTGTGTCTCATACGTCTGTCTGTGTTTCATACATCTGTATGTGTCTCATACGTCTGTCTGTCTCATGCATCGTCTGTCTGATACGTGTGTCTGTCTGATACGTCTGATACGCCTGTCAGTCTGTCTGATATGTCTGTCTGTCTCATACGTCGGTCTCAAACATCTGTCTGTCATACATATATCCGTCGGTCTGTCTGCCCCATCCATCCATCCGTCTCATGTATCTATCCACTGTATGTCCCCTCTGCCCCTCCCCCGCAGCGCGTTGCTGACCTGTACCCGGGGGATGAGGAGCGCCAGCGCCGCATGTCCCTGATCGAGGAGGGCGACCAGAAGAAGATCAACATGGCCCACCTCTGCATCGTGGGCTCGCACGCCGTCAACGGCGTGGCCCGCATCCACTCGGAGATCATCAAAGACACTGTGTAAGGGGACCGCTACGGGGAGGGTGTGTGTTATGGTGGGGTCTAGGAACCCTCTCAACGTGTGTGTGTGTGTGTGTGTGTGTGTGTGTGTGTGTGTGTGTGTGTGTGTGTGTGTGTGTGTGTGTGTGTGTGTGTGTGTGTGTGTGTGTGTGTGTGTGTGTGTGTGTGTGTGTGTGTGTGTGTGTGTGTGTGTGTGTGTGTGTGTGTGTGTGTGTGTGTGTGTGTGTGTGTGTGTGTGTGTGTGTGTGTGTGTGTGTGTGTGTGTGTGTGTGTGTGTGTGTGTGTGTGTGTGTACTAGGTTCAAGGACTTCTACGAAATGGACCCCACGAAGTTCCAGAATAAGACCAATGGCATCACCCCCAGGAGGTGGCTGGTCATGAGCAACCCGGGGCTGGCCGAGGTCATCGCCGAGGTAACGGGGTCACCCACCTTATGCAGGGGCTCTGGGTCAACCTGTCATTGGAGGAGGGCAGGAGAGGCTCTGATTGGTCAGAAATGGAGCCGGGGTCTAAAATCGTAATAGACTTTCAGGCAGACGCTGTCAAGGCTGTACGAGCGTTACACTAATGGCTAATGTACTGACAGGACGGCTGTGGCATTTCTAAACAAATGACACTCAAAATACAGCTGTTAGATGTTCGTTAATACAGTGTCTTCAGAACTTAGATTAGATTCTAATGTATTGTCGGTGCACAAGTACAGTACAGCGAGTAACCAGAGGTCAATGTTACAGTAAAGTGCATAGTAATATATAATGTACAGTGGTTGAATAGGATGTAAAAACGGTCTACTAGGCATAAAATAACTAAGAGTAGATATTTGCAGAGATAAATGTGAGATAACTGAGCTACATTTAAACTGTCTGAATACTTATTCCAATGTGATATTTTAGTTTTTGTCTTTTTCACTACATTTGCGATAAATTCAGTTTGTCATTATGGGGTGTTGAGGGTAGATTGATGAAGCAAAAAACTATTTTATTTTTTATATAAGCAACATAACAAAATGTGAAGGGGTCTGAAAACGTTGTGAATACTACATATGAGCCAATGTACTGGTTCATCCATGTGCCTGATGTGTAGCGAATCGGGGACGACTACATCCGAGACCTGGACCAACTGAAGATGCTGCTGAAGTTCAAGGATGACGATTCCCTGATCCGAGACGTTGCCAAAATCAAACAAGTGGGTCCATGACTTTCAATGAGCAACATTTGGTTTTCCACCATCTCTCTCCCACTTTGAACGCCTAAACCTAAACCCGAGTCTGCACCTCTCCTCGCCAGGAGAACAAGATGAAGTTCGCGGCTCACCTGGAGGAGCACTACAAGGTGAAGATCAACCTTGACTCCATGTTCGACGTGCAGGTGAAGAGGATCCACGAGTACAAGAGGCAGCTGCTCAACTGCCTGCACATCATCACCTTCTACAACCGTAAGAGGGCGCGCGCTTCTCACCCGCCATTTGTCCCCGTTGCTGACCCCCTAAACCCCTTAAATGAACCCCTATCCTTAACCCTATTCCCTAACTCCTTAACCCTAGCCCAACCCCTTAACCCTAACCCCTTTACCTTAAACCTTTACCCCAACTACGATCTCCTAAACCCTAATCCCTTAACCCCTAACTCCCAACTCATAAACCCTAACTCTTAACCCTAAACTTTAACCCCTAAACCTTGACCCCTAAAAGTTCACCCCTAGCCCTAACCCCTAAACCCTAACTCCTATCCTTAACCCCTAACTCCTATCCTTAACCCCTAAACCCTAACTCCTATCCTTAACACCTGAACACTAACTCCTATCCTTAACCCCTAAACATTATCCCCTAACTCTAACCCCTTGTTGTTAGTTATTGCTGGCGTCTGCCACAAAACCACCACACACTGGTTTGATTTCCCTGGGTCAGGACCACTGGAGTGGTTCAGTGTGACCAGTGGCCCCACTGGCCATGTCCTTTTACCTTTTTAAATGTGTTTATTATAATATCGAGAGGTAAGAGAGACTCTCTGTTTTAAAGGCATCAAGAAGGAGCCTAAGAAGGCCTGGACCCCGAGGACCATCATGATCGGAGGGAAGGTGAGAGGGATGGACGTCACCATGACAACACAAACACTCAGCATCTCAGAGTACCACCAATGGCCTTGATTGACCTACTGTACACTAAAGGCCCAATAGGAACCTGTTAAATGATCTGGATGGTCAGTGGTTCACAAGCTTCCCCCAACTAGTGTGAGATAATCTGAGTCGCTACTTGCGAAATTGTTGTTTAGATTAATTCTGTGCAACCTGTAATTCGAATCAGCAACAAACATGCTTTGTACTATATGATGTTGTTTTGCATGTTGCATTAACAACAATAATTATATAATCATAATAATTAGCGGTAGCTTTTTTTAAATTCCGTGAATGTTTTCTCTTGAATTTTGGCTGGATTTGTTTAAAATATTTTTATTGATTTGTAGTATTTTATTTTGGGTTTCTAATTTGAAGGTTTATAATATATGTAGCTTTGAACCCCCCCCCTGAGATCTGTGGTTTGGAATGACCCGATGATCCAGAGATTAGATTGCTGTCCTGTTAGAGAGGAAACATAATGAGATATTCATTCCATCTTGGAGGCTTATTAAATGTGTTTGGTTCCCCCCGTGTGTCCAGGCCGCCCCCGGGTACCACACCGCTAAGCTGATCATCAGGCTGATCACCGCCATCGGGGAGGTGGTCAACAAGGACGCCGTGGTCGGGGACCGCTTGAAGGTCATCTTCCTGGAGAACTACAAGGTCACCATGGCCGAGAAGAGTAAGGGACCACCGGATCAAGATTTTCAAGTGTTCCTTGGTTTTGAACTGTCTCCAGCGGTTCTTTAAACGTGGCTACATGTTCGGCTAGATGTGCTAACTTTTATTCCTGGCCCGTTCAAATGGAGCCACAGTTCCACATTTGGCACGCTCCTAAACCTGGAGGATTGAATCCTCTTTATTGGTCTCATGTCCACTCAATGAAATTAGTTCCTCTCATTTAACCCATCCTAGTATGAGGAGCAGTGGGTATCAGCTATTGGATATACAGCTGCCCAAAGGGGATGCTCAAGGGCACCAAGATGCTCAAGGGCACCTCGGCAGTGCCAAGGTGTTTTGAAGGGGACTTGAACCGACAACCTTCCGGTGCCCAAAGTCCCAACAGACTGAGCTATCCTGCCGGCCCTTCCTTTATGATCTACTAACAAGGCTCAACTTTGACGTTTCACCAATGGACTTGCCCGAGGAAAATGTTGTACTTGCCAGAATACAAATAGTTGTATTTTACGAGTGGGTTATCAAATAACAAACTAATTGTAATGTTTTTATCTTTAAGTAAATGGTCGTGGTTTTTCTTTTGCCACTTTTACATTTACTTGCCCGACGAGGCGTTTTACTTGCCCCAATAGTTTTTAAGGGTTGAGCCCTGTAGTAGCCACACGCCGAGCTCTCACAAAGCAAGGCTGCAGACTGTGAAAGCTTTTGGCCCATGGCTCCTATGTACGCTATGTAGCTGGTAGAGAAAAGAGCCATCCGCAAAACTCTCTAGAAACATGTTATCGTCGTATTTTCTGCTAGAAAAGCGCGCTATAAAGCCGTCCACGATACTATGAACGTCCGACGGATCAAAAGTGAGTCCAGCCTTCTCTCATACTTGGTCCCTTCCTCCCTTCTCTCCTCCCCTCAGTCATCCCTGCGTCGGACCTGTCGGAGCAGATCTCCACGGCGGGCACGGAGGCGTCCGGCACGGGGAACATGAAGTTCATGCTCAACGGAGCGCTGACCATCGGCACCATGGACGGGGCCAACGTGGAGATGGCGGAGGAGGCGGGCGAGGAGAACCTCTTCATCTTCGGCATGAGGGTGGAGGATGTGAAGGCCATGGACCAGAAGGGGTAGGTGTGGCTTTACACGCTCCTCTTGCCTCTTCATCCGTGTTGGTGCTTTGGACCATGGATGTGCACATGCTTAAAGGGGGAGGGGCCGATTTAAAATTCAGTCATGTGACTAAAACTGACTTGGTTACTTGGTGACATCACACCTCTGGGAGTGTCCACCCAGATCTATGATGGATGTCACCAAGTAAGTAACAGACAATTTTAGTCACGTGACAATTTTGAAACAGCCCGTGATTGGCTGAATCACTCAAACCCAGTCGTATAATATGACCTGATGATAATCATTGACCTTTAAATAATTCATTGACATGACTAGGCTATTGAACGCTGGATTGTGAGTTACATTGTTGATTGCGGGGCACACTAGCGGTGATGTACTAAAACTAAAGGGATAACTAACTAAAGATGCTATATTTTGTTCAATACTGCTCTACAAACACTTGGTTAAAGCAAAGTGAAACCAGCATCTTCATGGGCTCAGTCTGTTAGGACTTGGCTTGGGTCCCCCGAAACACCTGGGCTGCACTGCCTCAGTGCCCTTGAGCAAGGCCCCAGCCCCCTCCCCTGCTCATCCACTAGCTGATACCCACTGCTCCTCATACTAGGATGGGTTACATGAGAGGAACTCATTTCACTGTGTGAACATGTGAACCTATAAAGAGGATTCAATCCTCCAGATTTAAATTTAGATTCTTGGATTTGCCGTATTTGAGAAATATGTACTTTCATATGTACTTTTGAGTCGTTTAAAATTTTAAATTGACTCATTCAATGCATTTGTTCCCTCAGCTACGATGCCAAGTCGTACTACGACCGCATCCCAGAGCTGAAGCGGGCCGTGGACCAGATCTCCGGGGGCTTCTTCAGCCCCGGCCAGCCTGACCTCTTCAAGGACATCGTGGACATATTGATGAACCACGACAGGTGAGGAGGGAGGGAAGGAGGAAGGGAGGCCCTTGCTGAACCCACGGCGCGTAACGTCGAAAGGAAAAGGATAGTATCGTATTTCCCGTCTTGTATTCAAAACGTCACCAACGGTTTTGCTTGTGTGCCACAGGTTCAAAGTGTTCGCGGACTACGAGGAGTACATCGTGTGCCAGGAGAAAGTCAGTGTACTTTACAAGGTCAGTAGCCCGGTGCACTTTAGCTCCACATGCTAAGATTAAACTGAGATGTTTTTATTTTGCAATGGAACGCTTACTCCCCTTTTCCTCCCACAGTATGAATATACTACAATTAAACACTATATGCTATACTATGTACTATACTTATACTATACTATACTACACTACACTATAGCAATTACTGTACACAATAAATATAACAATTAAAAGAACAACATAGTGACTGATGGATGATGATGATGTACTGATGTGTTGAATTGTGCAAAAAGCATTTTAAAAGCATTTTAAAGTGCCAGTAGTGCAGCAGCATCATTAAAACAGTGCAGTTACTGTAATGAGTCCAGAAAGTCCAGCAAAAGTATGATAGTGTAATGTTATATGGATGGATGCTAAACCAAAATGAGATATGTAGCATCCAAGGGACTTAGTGTTTGTCCGTCCGTATGTCTGTCTATCTCAGGACCCCAAGGCGTGGACCAAGATGGTGATCAGGAACATCGGCAGCTGTGGAAAGTTCTCCAGTGACCGCACCATCTCCCAGTACGCCAGGGAGATCTGGGGCATGGAGCCCAGCCTGGAGAAGATCCCCGCCCCGGACGACCCTCGCTAAGAAGAGAGGGACCAGCCTCCACACACACGCCCTCCGGTGACCCCTGGTGGACGTTGTGCGCCTTCAGAGGCAAACACCCGGTTTGTTCACCCCCTGTTTTTCCCGTTGTAGTGTGCGAAACATGTGGTTTGTGTTCTTGTAGATTGTAAGAGTTGACCCCTTAGCCGTACCGCTACCGGCCTGCCTCGCGTTAACCTGGCATTGTCGAATATATAAATATATCTATTTTTTTTCACCAGCAAAGTCTTCCAGTTGGTTAATCGTGTGGTAGAACTTGTTTTAAACATAAATAAGCCTATCTTTCTGTATCCTACAAAAACACACTCTGTTTAAGTAAAAATGTCCAAAGCATAACATAACTATTAGTAAAACTAGGGAAAGTTGGCACATTCAAACACTGTGATTTTAGGTCCAACTCTTTGTTCATGGCAATGCATTGTCCAGTAATAAACTTTCCTGCTGCTGTCTTCACTGACACATGGGTTACTGCTGCACTGAGAATGACATGCTACTGAGGACCACAGTTCAGCTGTATACGCACTGTATTGTTGCCCCACACCTGGTCATGTGACCACATGTACCTTCCTGGCTATCTGCTCCACACCTGGTCAGGTGACCACATGTACCTTCCTGGCTATCTGCCCCACACCTGGTCAGGTGACCACATGTACCTTCCTGGCTATCTGCCCCACACCTGGTCAGGTGACCACATGTACCTTCCTGGCTATCTGCCCCACACCTGGTCAGGTGACGACCTGTACCTTTCTGTCTGTAGTTTAAGTATGTTTCACGCCCCGATTAACCCATCGAAAAACACAATAACCTTACGTCCTGTAGTGGCTTCGCTTGTTGTAATGTATCAATAAAATAAATCCTATTGTATTCAGTCCTATAGGTATATTGTTCATTCTTCCTGTGAAGGGAGATACTTGATTGGAGTTAATTGTTTTATGCATTTGGAAGTCAACCTCACTCCTCGAAATAAAAACGTTGCAATTACCTGTGTTCAGTTTCCTGTCCTTTGCAAACTGTTGTATATAATGTATATTTCTTAATTATTATTGTGTTTGTGTGCTTATGCATAAATGGTTCTGCACCTCCCTATCTACAAGAACTCATTACTCCTTATAGTACGGCGGCTTATGACCCGATTTGATGGGGACAAGCCGGATAAAAGCAACATTTTTTTCCATGTGTTCTACATCACCATAGCTTTAAATTAGGGGAGGGAGCCACTTCATCAAGATGGCGGATGGTGGCCATCTTGGTTTTCCAAGATGAGCCACCATGCGCAAGCTATAAGTGCCAATATCTCGGCTTCCAAGCCACAGGTCAATATTGGTGTCAAAGTATACGTTTTCTGGGTCAAGCAATGCATTAAAGCTATTGAGAATATCACTAGATGATTATTTGTACTGAGATCACATAAATGTAATACTGTCATGATCACATCATTTTTAACTCTGTTCCTACGCGGCTTGACTAAAGGTAATATGTACATATGACCTAGACCTGGCTCTCTCTACACAAAGTCCATCCATATCCTTCTGGACTGGGTGTCCGCTGCTGGGCCAGTTCAGATGTTGCCCAGATCCCAGACTGGTATGCTTCTCGTTTCAAGTGCTGCAGCAGGGAATCTTGTGTGGGTGGAATGTGTTCCATCGTTCTGTTCTTCTGGCAGATCATCTCTCCGTGCTTCATTTACAGATTCCAAATCACTTGTCTTGTCGTTAAGGACTACTGTGTAGCGCTCTATTAGTTGAACACTCCCTTTGGTCACGGGAGTGTGCAGATTTTAGTTGAGGGCTTGGGTGACCTCAAGGTAGGAATTCCAAGCATCCCATCCTGACCTCTTCCCCTTCCCGCAGAATGCTGAAGTTGTGTCACAGCCGGTGTAACAGTGGAAGACAGGAAGTGCTGTTGACCTGTCTTTGCCCAAAGTATGGCAGATGGTATTGATATGATGATGTCGGCCTCTTCATGGTTACATGGCAGCATGAAGTGGCTGGTGTCTGTGCCAACTACTCTGATACCAGATGTAAAGAAGACCTGCTTTCCATCTGGCCAGGTAGTGGATGCAATCTTACTTGTTCATAGGGTCACGCAAGAAATCTGGCCAGTTCCATGGCAGCTTGTTCTGACCAGCAACCTTCCGCTGTATCCCTTTGCCTCGCTTCTCCCTTGTTGACTATTTTATGCTTCTGGTGATGTTAGTATCTCAGACCACATCAACCCTTTCTGATGTCTTCAATTGGGGACCAAAGACACAACTGGCATATTCGTCAAATGTGGTAATGTTGGTAGTGGACAGAAAGTGCACAACAGCTGCACTGTTGAGTACTTTCAAATCAAAAGTACCTGGAGGTTCCTGTCTTCATTCCCAGCCATAGTTTCCCCTCTGTCAGATAGAGAGGGAGGGTATGGATGGTTTTCATGCTTAAAGAAGGTGCTTATATCCTCTGTGTTGCATGGCTATATACAATTGGAAAAAGGAGAGCCACCATCATCCTTCAAGATCCTGCCCTGCCTGCTTGGTCTTGGTCCTAGGTGTTGGGCATTTTTGATGGGCTGGATGGAGTGTGTGCGGTCCCCTGATCCCTGATGTCTTATGGTACCGGTTGTACTGATCTCCGCCCACTGATTCCACAGTGCGGACCGTGTTAACAACAGACTTGTCAATGACATTTGGTGTGTCCAGCATTAGAAGCTCTGGGGTATCATCTAGGAACGGATTGCTCATCCCACTGATGGTGTGCACCGGAGCTCTTTGAATGTCTTCTGTGTAGACATTCCTTCTTCATGGTGGTGTTTGGTCTTTTTCTAAAATATACTCCTGCTCAAACTCTTTTAGGAGTCGTGCTTGTTCAGGCCCTGCGATCATCCCCTTTGTGAAGGCTGAGGGGTTCTGGGTGAGTCCCACAGCGCCCCCAGGACCCTTCACCAGCTCATTATTCTGCTCATGAGCCCGGTCTATCGTTCGCTTGAGAATCTGTTTGTGGTTTTGGGAACAACCCAATAACCATGTTCTTCAAATTCCTTGTGAATGGATGTGGGCAGGCTTTCCATGTCCCGGATATGGACTTGAATCCATCGGGCATAGTTCTGGTGAACAAGGGCGAAGAACCATGGGACAAGGGCCTTCAGTGACTCCACATAGAGGGGGAAATCAGATTCGGAATTTCTATGTTGAGGATGGTATCCCAGTAGTCGATTGTTGGACTCTTGGTGATCATATATTGTCACCAAGCTTCGTCACCATGTCCAAGAAGGCATCCTGCTGCAGCTTTCGCCAATCCCAGGGCACTCACTTGGTGGGTATGTCTTGTCCTAGTGAGGTGGGACGCTTCGAGGAAAGAGACGGCTGTGCCAGTGGATGCGATACCACCCTCAGTCAGTGCAGTGGTCCGACAGAGGCGTCCAAGTAGCCAAATTTATAGATATAGAGTGTATGGCCCGAGTGGACCAAATAATTATATATTGGCAAACAATAGTCACATAATGATATTCTCAATAGCTTCAATGCATTCCCTGACCCAGAAAATGTATATTTTGACACCAAGATTGACCTTCTACGTGGCTTGGAAGTTATTGGCACTTATAGCTTTTACATGGCTGCTCATCTTAGAAATCCAAGATGGCCACCATCCGCCATCTTGATGAAGTGGCTCCCCCCTCAAATTTAAAGCTGTGGTGATGTAGAACACAGAAAAAATGTGGTGCTTTTATCCGGCGTGTCCCCATAATATTGCTAAACTGCCGCACTATTAGATCTGCCAACAGCTCCTCAGGGCCCCAGTACTAAGCTCCGCCCCATGAGGGGGGGGGGGGGGGGGGGGGGGCTTTTGGAATGGCCTTCCTCATCATTTAAGGGCCCTACAGACCCGGGACTCTTTTAAAAACTAAAAACCTTTTTGTTTAAGGAAGGCCTTTTTATGTTATTAAGTGTTCACTATAAGTCATTTTATTGTGTTTGCTTGCTATGTTTTTAACTGTTTTTAGCACTCTGAGATTAAAAATATATATAAATATAATACAAAAATGTAATATAAAGTGCAAAAAATCAAATGCATTATTATTTTTATTATTATAATTTCTCTTTTACCACTTTTTTAAATGCCATTCATCCATTGTCATTGATGTCACGTGGTTTCCAATTAGCCCATGTGACGCAGGAGCCTCTATTTAGTGCACGTGAGTGAGTCCATTAGTCCCAACAAACAAACACCAAATAAACCCCGCTTTGTGCTCCAGGTCCGGCCAGTTCTTTAAAACGATAACACCGGTTCTTTCCCGAACGATGTCTGGGTTATTGAGGGTATTCTTGGGTCGTCGTGGATTCGTTCCCAAAGCGGACGCGGCAACTCGGCAACGAGCGAACTACATCGTCTGTAAAGCGGCCAAAGAGCCGGTCGGCGTCGCGGTGAGTAGCCTAGCCTAGCCTAGCTCCGCTAGCCTACCTGGAGCAGGTGTCTGTCAAGTGTTCTGATCGCTGAAGTTATCGATACTATCCACATGCCACTAACCCGTGTTGTTGTTCTGAAGGAATCGATCGGAGCGATGACTGTGCTGTTCGTGTCCATCCTCGGACCGTCCGGGTGGGTCCTCTCCCACATCTACGAGTACCGGAACGACGGCTCTGGAGAAGGAGACGATCGATAAGAAACTACTTCGATTGATAATGAACGGTGTTTGACTTCGATTTAAATTGATTTGGACTGTTTTATGTCCTACAATAAAATGTTATACCATTTATCCTCGACTTCTTCCAGTCCCTCTTGCCGCTTTGGTTTATTGTACTCCACGTCTTCATATTTAACATTGTTTTAAAGTCATTGACCTATTACTTTAAATGTCGATTTAAAAAAAAATTATATAGCGTTTTTGTGTCCGTTTATTGGAATAGTGTCTATACCAAACCGGCCAGTAGGTGGCAGGCGAGACACTCCCTGGTGGCAATGGTTGATCAGAATATATGTTTGCTGACTAAATTAATCCCTTTATTAAGGAATCCACAATCAAACGGATTATTCCAGCGGGCTGTAGTAACTCAAGACAGTCCATGCTTTGGTTAACTCTAGTTCTCCAACCTGCTGTGCCAGAGCAAACCTAGACTAACACCCAGTAGACTGGGTTACAATGCTAGGGATGTGAAACCAAATCATCTCCGTTGCTGTTTTACTCAAGCAAAGGTTTGTCCAAACCCTTGAGGTCTTGACACTAGACCCAAATACTAGGATGTTACTACAAACTATTCTTAAAAAATTACAGCCAAAGTTATTTTACCGTTATATTTAGTTTGTGTATATGGTTTAACTTGGACTATATTCAACATGCTATCCTTAATCTAAACTTAAAGTAGGCTTATGCATGCATTTTTTTATCAATTCCTGAAGTTTTAAATGAATAATTGGAAAACAAATAATTTGGCTAATCAGCTTTATCTAAAGCGAAGGTTAAATCCAAAACGGGCATAGGTCATTTCATATTTTTATTGTTTTTGTGGCAGATTTGTATTTCTTGTCTAAATATTTCATTTGTATCATAGTTTAAGTCTTAAGATAGTTAATTCAACAACTTGCCTGTATGGAGGGGTTTCTATTGATTCATTTGATTAAAAAAAATAAGCCTTTTTGTTTCCTCATGCACATGAGTGACATGTATCCATCACAAGCCCTCCCCTCTCTCTCCCTCCCCTCCCCCCTTCCCCCCCTGGGGTCCCTCTCTCTCTCTCTCTCTTAAAGCCCCCAAGCCTCCTCCATACGGGCTCAGTCATCACCCCTCTGGCCTCTGGATGGACTGGACCACCTACGGTAAGACACCCGACCAAACCTTAAGAAAACCACCTTGTTAAATAGGTAGAAAAATGAAATTTATTTAGTAGTAATCTTATTTAGTTTGTTGTGTGATATGTTTAACGGTGAATTTGTGTTTTCAACCGGACGCCACCTGTGCCATATATAACATGGGCGCACAAGAGTCCATTACTTTATTTTGTTTATTGTTGACGATGTATCAGGATGTCTTTTTGATTGTGCCTTTTAACTAGACTCACACACTACTTCATTTAATCTAAATCTGGAGGATTGAATCCTCTGTATGGCTCACATACATGTACACATTCACAGTGAAATGAGTTCCTCTGCATTTAACCCATCCTAGTATTAGGAGCAGTGGGTATCAGCTATTCGATATACAGCTGCCTGTAGGGGTCTGGTGTCTTGGTTAAGGGCACCTCGGCAGTGCCCCCAGGTGTTTCAGGGACTTGAACCGGCGAACCCTCCGGTTCCCAAGCCAAGTCCTAACACTGAGGTGAATTGTGTTTTCTTAAGAGGGCATTCTTCTATTTTAATTGGATGGTTCCCTTAGTACATATACAGCATTTGTCCTTCAGTACACATGAGTACACATGCGTTTTCTAAGCGTGGGTTTTGTTGTATTTCTATTCAGAATCGGACCCCCTGGAGGTCCCTCCCCTCACGCCCACCAGTAAGGAGGTGCTGAGCCAGGCGGTAAGCGCCACGTTTGAGGGCTTCGCACAGGAGAGGAGTGACCGACACTTTCCACAAGGTACCGTCTGCTCCCCTCACCTGAAGGGAGATCATCCGACAGGTCAAACAGAACACAAGAGGCTGCGTCTTCATTTCATTTCTTAAATCTTTTCCCGGCCTAGATCCTAATCTCTGGTCCCAGTGGGAAGTGAACCATTGGCTGGACTGGTGTCGGGCCCAGTTTGGCCTCCAATGCCTGGGTCCGGATTTGAGGGGCCTGCGGGGAAGTGAGCTGTGCACCCTGGACCGAGAGGCCTTCCTGGGCCTGACCTCGGACTGCACCGCCGGGGAGATCCTGTGGGAACATCTGGGGATGATGCAAAGAGGTGACCGCTCCTTCCGTCATTTCTTCTTCTATGGTGTGTGTGTGCGTGTGCGTGCGTGCGTGCGCGCGCACCTGTCCGTCCGTCCGTCCGTCCGTCTGTCCGTCACTAGAGTCTAAACCTGTTCACTTCTCGCTCTCACCTTAAGACTACTACGGCGAGTATGTGGAGCAGCACGGTTACCACCTTCAGTACGGGGACGCTCTCGGGGACCCGGACCCCGAGGAGCAGCCGGAGCATCAGCAGCTCCACACTCTGGAGCCGGCCGGGTCCGCGACACACGACTGTTTTACCTTCAAAGCCAGCGGAGGCCGTACCGGGGAGTTCTCTGCTGGGCCGCCGCCGCCGCAAGAGGCCGGGGAAAACGGAGGTAGAGATTGGATCAGTTTTTTTCTTGTTGGGTTAAAGGGTGCCGTGGTTACGATTCCAAGTTGTAGGAAGAAAGAATATTTAGATTTTTTTGAGGCATTTTGCCTTTATAAGATTACATTCTAATGTATTGTCAGTGCACAGCACAAGTACAGTACAGCAAAAATAAGTTGGAATCTAAACCAGAGTGCAAATGTGCATGGTAATATATAATGTACAGTGGTTAAATAAGATGTAAAGACAGTCTACCTTGTACAAAAACAGGTATAAAATAACTAGATATGAGAAGATATGTGCAGAATTACGCATGTATGTATGTATATATATATATATATATATATATATATATATATATATATATATACAGGTGAGTATATTCATGGGGTATGCAGAAATTATGAAAGAAATTATGCGCAGGAGAGTGGAGATTGACAGGAGGGATGGGATGGGAGGAGAGAGAGAGAGAGAGAGAGAGAGAGAGAGAGAGAGAGAGAGAGAGAGAGAGAGAGAGAGAGAGAGAGAGAGAGAGAGAGAGAGAGAGAGAGAGAGAGAGAGAGAGAGAGAGAGAGAGAGAGAGAGAGAGAGAGAGAGAGAGAGAGAGAGAGAGAGAGAGAGAGACCACAGACCACAGGCTGGAATGGAACCAGGGGTTACAAGGCATCTCCTTGCTCCATGCTCCCTCCGTTTCATCTGCCGTTGAGAAGCCTTCACACACCTGTAATAGACAGGCAAGGTCGGGTTCCCCGAGTTCCACAAATCACGGAAGAGATTCCCTGATTGGTCATTAGGAATAAGAGGCCCGGGAGCCAACTGGAATCAGCCTCATAGAGAGGCAGGCGCATTCCACTCTAAACTAATACTCTCCCAGGGTGTCTCACTAGACCATCGCTGATGGATGGCTAATGCCACTTCTAACAGATTGGGTTCACAATATTAGCTGTTAAAACTCTGTTACAGTTCAAGAAGACGCTAAATAGGTACCCATGCTGTCATTGTTGTGTATCTTCCTTGCAGAGACGGATTCAGAAGTGGACCTGGCTGACTCTCTGTCCTGGACGGCTCCCATCCAGGAGACGGACCCCTTCGCCCCTCCCCAGCCCCACAGAAGCTTCCTACAGTTCGTGGGCAACCAGACGGAACTGGGAAGGGCGGCCATACCGGCCGCCATCCTGGCCGGTTACACAGGTACGACCACGAGGAGGGGGGCAGATTGGGATCAGCGGTGAAGGAAGGTCTGTGTGTCTGTTAACCACTGTGGATCTTCCTCTATAGGCAGCGGGCCCATCCAGCTCTGGCAGTTCCTGTTGGAGCTGCTGACCGACCGCAGCTGCCAGTCGTGCATCAGCTGGACTGGCAACGGCTGGGAGTTCAAGCTGACCGACCCGGATGAAGTAGGGGACCAGTGTCATGTCACCATTCAATCTAATCAATTGAACACTGAAACAATAACAGATGCATGTAGCCGTCTCCCTGCCACATGCCCCTAAAGTACACAGAAGGATGTGTAATCCGGTTTATTGTAGGTTTAAGCGAGAAAGAAGAGAGCGGTACATGATACTGTGCCGTGTGTGTGCCGTGTGTGTGTGTGTGTGTGTGTGTGGCACAGGCTGCTTCAACCAGACTCTAATCAGTCTGACTCAGGCCAGGTGAGGCTGCTTCAACCAGACTCTAATCAGTCTGACTGGGGCCAGGTGAGGCTGCTTCAACCAGACTCTAATCAGTCTGACTGGGGCCAGGTGAGGCTGCTTCAACCAGACTCTAATCAGTCTGACTGGGGCCAGGTGAGGCTGCTTCAACCAGACTCTAATCAGTCTGACTGGGGCCAGGTGAGGCTGCTTCAACCAGACTCTAATCAGTCTGACTGGGGCCAGATGAGGCTGCTTCAACCAGACTCTAATCAGTCTGACTGGGGCCAGATGAGGCTGCTTCAACCAGACTCTAATCAGTCTGACTGGGGCCAGGTGAGGCTGCTTCAACCAGACTCTAATCAGTCTGACTGGGGCCAGGTGAGGCTGCTTCAACCAGACTCTAATCAGTCTGACTGGGGCCAGATGAGGCTGCTTCAACCAGACTCTAATCAGTCTGACTGGGGCCAGATGAGGCTGCTTCAACCAGACTCTAATCAGTCTGTGGTCTGTGGGCGTGTCCCCGTGGTGCAGGTAGCCCTGCTGTGGGGACGGAGGAAGAACAAGCCCAAGATGAACTACGAGAAGCTGAGCCGGGGTCTGCGCTACTACTACGACAAGAACATCATCCACAAGACAGCGGGCCAGCGCTACGTCTACCGCTTCGTCTGCAACCTCCGGGGCCTGCTGGGCTACCAGCCCGGGCACGCCATGCTGGACCTCGGCCCCGAGGACCATCAGGAATGAGTGAGAGAGACACAGACAGACAGACAGACAGACAGAGACACACACACACAGACACACCCCCCAAAATGCATTCAGGTCTTTCTCCCAAAGTTTACTCCATTTAGCAAAATATTAGCAGTATATTTATAATTTATAATTATATAATTTATAATATTATTATTGAATTATATAATTTGTTGAATAATATAATAATTTGTTGAATAATATTTAATAATATTTAATAATATAATATATTATCATTTTTACTTATATCATTTATAATATATAATTGAGCAGTATAGAAGGTGACTTGGAACTGCATTCAGGTGCGTGTGGTACACCCCGGACATTGGAGCATCAGACCAAGAATCTGTCAGCTGACCTCTACTATTACTGTCCTGCCCCTATATTTGCTGTCATGTATATATAACTTTTTTTCTGATCTTAAATTATTACCAAGTGAACACTTGAAACGGTACAACCCGCTCTTGACAAATTAATAAATAAAGAAAGATGATTCCTGCCGATGTATTGTGGTTTGTGCGGACACAAATCCTTGTTGTTAAACACACAGTAGAACACGTCATAAACATGTCATAATTCCGCCCCCCCCCCCACCCCCCCCCTCCAGGGGGCGCACCCCCCCAGTTTGGGAACCACTGGACAGATGGAAGAGGGCAGCTGGGGAAGGCACAGCTAATGGAAGTCAATGGACCCCACTCATGTTCCTCTATTCATCCATATTGCTTTTTGTCTTCACACTTGGAACATGCTCATTTAATAATCCTGCTACCACATTGATTTTGATTTAATTTTTTTTACTAGTTCCCCCTCTACTCTTAACTAATCTCATCTCCTGTCCATTGTGAACTGCCTAATTGATTGTGAAGGGGGGGGGGGGGGAGGGTCATGTTTGTTGCTTGTGTAAATACAATTATTGGGTTCATAAACACAACTGGGCTACTAACAAGCTTACTGTATGAACAGCATCTCACTCAAAGGGAGAAGTGATGCTGCACCTTTTTACATGTTATTTTTAAAAATTTGCCACGGGCCATTTAAAGATAGGCCGCAGTTGGCCCGCAGGCCGCAGTTTGTATATCCCTGCTCTATAACATCCAATGTTGTATTAGAATACACGTAACCATGAAGCATTACGTAATATATATAAACACACGTTTTTTTGGTTTACTGCTTGGGTGTTTCTGATAGTTAAATACAAAGAAAAACCTATTCTAATGCAACACTAATGCTAAATTCCAATTTTTATTTCATCACAAATAATAATCGCAATATATTATTGCAAGTCACACACACATACAGACACACAAACACACACATACAGACACACAAACACACACATACATACACACAAACACACAAACACACACCTTACTCACTTGCTCCATGTTCCGGCCACCCACCGTGCATCTCGTCTCATTAACTGCATGGCGGACTGTCCACAGGGGGTCTAAGTGGTGGAAGTAATCCACTCACACACACACACACACACACACACACACACAGCATATAGTCCCTCACACTGCACTTCACACACTGGCTCACCGTGCCTTCATTTGACCCCTTGGCTCATGTCTCCTTCCACTCTTTAAAACAACGGTCCTACAGTTCAGACTAATCAGTGAATGTTTAACATTTGTGTCTTTAGTCAATTAGAAAGACGCTGTTGTTCATACGCTCACTAGGGGGGCGCCAGTCGCTGTAAATGTAAAGCAATCCTGAGAAAACTTCTAAAAACAATTGAAAAAATTATAAATTATAAAAAAAACTAGTTAAACAAAAATAAACAGGTTAAAAAATGTCACTTGTCAGCATGTCAGTGAATGTTATGCTCAAATGCCAGCTGAATTTCCTGCGAAACACTTGTGTGTGTATGTTAGAGACCCATGTTCAAGATTACTCCCCATTCCCTCCCACAGTATGAATTTCATACAATTTAACACTATATGCTATACTATGTACTATACTATACAACACTAAACTATAACAATACTGTTCACACTAAAAATACCAATAAGGTGACTGAAGGATGATATGTTCATGTGTTGAATTGTGCAAGAAGCATTTGAAAGCTTTTTAAAGTGCCAGTAGTGCAGCAGCATCATGAGTGCAGTGCAGAACAGTGCAGTATAATAATAATAATAATAAGTATAGTGCAGGACAGTGCAGTACATTGCAGTGCAGAACAGTGCAGTACAGTGCAGAACAGTGCTGTACAGTGCAGACCAGTGCAAAACAGTACAGTGCAGAACAGTGCTGTACAGTACATTGCAGGACAGTGCTGTACAGTGCAGTGCAGTACAGTGCAGTGCAGTTAATGTAATGATTTCCATAATGTTTTTCAGTACTGTTCTCGTTCCAAATGGGAAATCCACACAATAACAGTTTGGGTCAGGAGAACATTGCTAACCTTGTCAGCTTGTGTTTGGTGTGGGGGGGGGCGGGTGTCTGGTGGGGCGGCGGAATCAAATCTATAGCCTAATAATAAGCATTCCCTGTAAACACAAGGTCAGTGGAGGAACCAAGACTTTCTAATGCGTCCCATCTGAAACCCATGCAACTGTGAACACCTCACGGCAGGCGGGCCGTCTGAGAGTGGTCCCCTGTTTCCGCTTGACGTGTGGTCCCGCCCTCTTATCTAAGGGCTCCCCACACACCAGCCTAGTATAATGTTGACTTATGCAGGCCCTCCTCCCGCCACTCCAGGGAATAAGTGTGTATGTTCAGCAGATTTGAATAATTAGTTATGTACAGTATGTTGGGGGGGGCACCAACTGCCGCATGTCAAGACATGGGAAAATACATTAAACCAGTGGTTCCCAAACTGGGAGACGCGCCCCAAACACTGCATTACACATAGTAAACAGTGAGTCTAATGGTTTAATATGTGACATTAGTGCATGTAATGACTGCATTCAGTATCTAAATAACTTGCATATCCAAAAAAGATAGGGATATAAATATAAATGTTTTTTTAGCGTGTTTTCTACCATGGTTGTAAAAACAGCTGTCATGGCTCAGTTGGGTATTTTTGCTTAAAGGTGTGTGGGTATGATTATGACCTGTTGTGCATGTGTATCAGATGCTTACCCATGTATTTGTATCCAGTGTGGATTGCAAAATAAACATTTTGGAACATGGTGGTTTTGGCTTAGCATCCCTGGTGCTTCAGATCTAGGACTAAAACATCTCAAATCTAAATCTGGAGGATTGAATCCTCTTTATCGGGCACACACAGTGAAAGAAGTTTCTCTACATTTAACCCATCCTAGTATTAGGAGCAGTTATTGTATATACAGCTGCCCAAAGGGGAGCAGTGTAGGGATCTGGTGCCTTGCTCAAGGGCACCTCAGCAGTGCCCAGGTGTTTCAGGGACTTGAACAGGCGACCTTCCGGTTCCCAAGCCCTAACAGATTGAGCTATCCTGCCGCCCGTGACGCCTTGTATCACTGTATTGTGACAAAGAATGTGACAAAGAAGAATCTAAATCTGACCTAGGTCTACACGAATATACTTCATATTACTTAAGCGTTACTCAAGTCAAAACATCTGTAACCGTCACAAAGGACAATGACAAAAGCAGCGATAATCTACACAAATCTGAGACAAAACGACAGGGGGTGGGGAGAATGATGTTTTATTATAAGTAACATTGCATTGGGGTCATTTTGTTGGATTACACTGACGTGTAACTGGACTGTAAACATGCAGAGCTTTGTGTCTGTGTGACGAGGTGCATCACTGGGCCTTCTGCTTCTCCCACTGTTCCGGGGTCAGAGTCTTCTGTTCAAAGGCGTGGATTTCCTTCAGCTCTTCGGCTAACAGGCCGTTGACGAGTCTACGTGGGCGAAAGAGATCACAGGCATTCATTACACGTTTGGCTGATTTGTCCATTGCCACGGCGACACCAAGATGAATCAAGATGTTTTTATTTTGAAGTGCAATAGAATGCTTACTCCCCATTCACTAACACAGTATGAATGTCCACAACAATTACAATGGAATGCTTTCTACCCATTCCCTCCTGCAGTATGAATTTACAATTGAACACTATATACTAAACTATACAACACTATAACAATACAAATACCAATAAGGTGACTGATAGATGATATGTTCATGTGTTGAATTGTGCAAAAAGCCTTTTAAAGCATGCCAGTAGTGCAGCAGCATCATGAATACAGTGCAGTAACTGATGAGTCCAGAAAGACCAGCAAAAGTATGATAGTGTAATGTAAATTACATGTTATGACAGTGTCATGTTAATGACTATTTTATGATAGTGTAACGTTAATGACAATGTTATGATAGTGGCAGCACTCCTAGCAGTTCAGTCAGTGCACTGCCAACCACACTATTATGCCATGTACTGTACTTAAGATATATATAGTAGTATAGATACAACACTATACTATAACAACCCCCTCTGGTGAGTACTATACCGGTGTCTCTGTAGAAGAGGCTTGCCCTCAAAGTGAGAGGACACGATCAGGGCCTTGAAGCTGGCCGCACATCTGTTAGGGGACGTGTCTTCGATGTCCTGTGGAAGAGGCCCAGGTCATTGAGGCGTGACGCACTATGTACTGTACCAGCTATCACAATAACCACTTGTATTGTATTGTATGATGACGTGTGATTATAATAAGTCAAATTAACTAATCCAATCGTTGTGTATATATATTTTTAACATTTTTCCAGAAAGATGTTGATTTTGGGGGGAAAAACATGACGTGGATATGTTCATGTTCTTAAGCATTTAATCTTAATATCTTTATACCCCACACTCCTGTAAGAGTAGATGAGCCATTATGAGCACTACTACTAGTACAAACATGACACATCCATGTGTCCACACATACATCACTTACATTTTAAAAGATATAGAAGTATATAAATGTTTGCATGGTTAATCGATCTATAGTGTTCTGGGAAATCATTGATTTGTCATCCAAACGGATCACAACAAACGTCCTTTTTTTCCCCCACGTGTTTCTAAACCAACCCTACCACGTGTACTGCTTCAAGCTCTTTCAAGAGTTTATCTCGAATGTTCTCCGCCGTCACGACCATCGTGGAGTTTATATATACAAAGGGGTAGTTAGTTAGTTAATAATAATACGGTTGTTTGCTCTTCGTTAAACTCCTCAGCACCGGGCCGTCAGTCAGAGGGAGCAGTTCCATTTACGTCAGGTGATGAACCAGGAAATGACGCAAACCCCGATTGACCAATGAGTCGCGTTGTTTACGACCCATGGTGGGCGGGACTTTTGGGGGGGCTTTTGAAGTTGCCAATAGGAAAGGAGAACTGTGGAGGACTGGTCCTTCGCCGCCAGTCAGGACCCCGTTGTGTTTTGACTGGTTAAAAAAATAACAATTGTTTTGTACATTGATATATCTTTATTTTATTTTTTAATGTTGGATTAAATATATGATTTGGTATTTCATATTATTATTATTTGGAACATTCATATTATTTATATGTTTATTTTAATATGTCATTTAACACGGGCGACGTTCATGGGCGCCTGTTCGTCTTTGTTTACACGACATCATCACCATCACAGAGCAGTGTAACACAAACTAAACCCTTTTAGTTGTTGTTGTTGTTGTTGTACTACTAGCACACACAATGGTGGTCGAGGTGGAGCAGTTCTTCGGCGTGTACATGTTGTTCAGCACCAACCCCAAGTTTAAAGGCCGTATCTACATCGGGTTCACGGTGGACCCTGAGCGCCGCGTCGGACAGCACAACGCGGGCCGCCACCGAGGGGGGGCCCGCAAGACGAGCGGGAGAGGACCGTGGTAACCACCACCACACATATTAACTGATCAATATCACCTAATATCACTTAACACCACCACACACTAACTGATCAATATCACCTAATACCACCTAATATCTGATCAATATCACTTCATATCACCTAATATCACTTAACACCACCACACACACTAAGTGATCGATATCACCCCAAATCACCTAATATCACCTAACACCACCTCACACTAACTGATCAATATCACTTAATGTCACCTAATATCACTTAATAGATTAGATTAGATTCAAATGTATTGTCATTGTACAGCACAAGTACAGTACAGCGAAAATAATTTAGCGTCTAACCAGAGTGCAAATGTTGCAGTAAAGTGCATGGTGATATAGTATAATTTACAGGTTAAAAGACAGTCTAGGTATTGAATGGGATATGAGCAGCATAGTAATATGTATATGTATATACAGGTAAGTGAGTATTTAACAGGTAGTGATCAGGGGTATGCAATTATTGAAAGCAGGATACAAATATATAAATGTATATGTATATACAAGTGAGCATATATAAATGTATGGTATATATAAATGTATATGTATATACAGGAGTAGGAGCAGTTATATCAACAGATTTTAATATATATGACAGGTACAGTAAACGGGTATCTTAGTAGTAATAAATATGCAAAGTATAGAGAGGTAGGTAGTTGTTATATCACTTTATATCACCTAATATCAGCTAATACTACCTCACACTAACTGATCAATATTACCCAATACCACCTAATATCACCTAATATCAGCTAATACTACCTCACACTAACTGATCAATATTACCCAATACCACCTAATATCACCTAATATCACTTGACACCACCACACACTAACTGATCAATATCACCTAATATCACCTAATGTCACCTCACACTAACTGATCAATATCACCTAATATCACCTAATACCACCTCACACCAAGTGATCAATATCACCTAATACCACCTCACACTAACTGATCAATATCACCTAATATCTCACTTAATATAACTTAATATCACTTAATATCACCTCACACCAAGTGATCAATATCACCTAATATCGCCTAATATCACCTAATATCTCACTTAATATCACCAAATATCACTTAATACCACCTAATATCACTTGATATCACCTTATATCACTTAATATCAATTAATATCACCTAATATCTCACATATCACATATCAATTAATATCACCTAATATCTCACTTAATATCACCTAATACGTCCCACACAGACGTATGTGGACATACTGAGGAAGGATGCGGGTGTGGAGAGCTCCGGGGAGCTAGCCGGATATATGGAGGACCGAAAAGATTGGAAGCTCCGGCAGCAGGCTCGTCTGAGGACGACCTAGATGATTACTTAATACCACCTAATATCACCTAATATCACTTGATATCACCTATCACTTGATATCACCTAATATCACCTAATATCTCACTTAATATCACCTAATATCACCTAATATCAGTTAATATCAATTAATATCACCTAATTTCACTTAATATCAATTAATATCACCTGATATCACTTGATATCACCTAATATCACTTGATATCACCTAATATCACCTAATATCACTTGATATCACCTAATATCACTTAATACCACCTAATATCACCTAATTTCACTTAATATCACCTGATATCACCTAATATCACCTAATATCTCACTATTAACCACCACGGTTGGTTATAATGTGTGTATGGGTTTTTATTTTCCTATCCTAGGGAAATGGTTCTGATTATACATGGCTTCCCTTCGGACATTGCAGCCTTACGGGTGAGTAGTACCTGCTTGGTATATTGTGTTTGGAATTAAATTAATGTCTGCCTTTGACGGCTAATGAAGGGATGCAGCAGCCAACATCACATAAGTTCTTGGAGACTTGTTAGAAATTAAATGCACTTTTGACTTTAGTATAGTATCGCATAATTTAGTATAGTATAGTATTGCATAGTTTAGTATTGTATAGTAGTACAATATTGTTGTAGGAAATTCATACTGCAGGAGGGAATGGGGAGTAAGCATTCCATTGTACTTGCTGCAAATGCCAAATAAATAACATCTGGAATCTTGAATCAAGGAAGAATCCCCTGTGAAGTTGACTCTCTGCTCCCCCCCCCCCCCCCCCCCCTTAGTTTGAGTGGGCGTGGCAACACCCGCACTCATCACGGCGGCTGACCCACGTCCCCCGGCGCACCAAGAAGGAGTCGGGCCTGCAGTTCCACTGGCGGGTGGTGTGCAACATGCTGCGGGCGCCCCCCTGGCACCGCCTGCCGCTGACCGCCCGCTGGCTCAGGCAGGAGTACTGGATGGACTTTGAGCCCGGCCTCCAGCCGCCCCTGCACATCCCCATGGCGTACGGCATCGTCCGGGCCAAGAAGAAGGAGAAGAAGCAGCCGCCGTCTGCGGTAACGGCACAGGAAGACGACGATGTGGCCAAGGGCTCCTGTTCCCTTTGCAAGCGTCCCATCAAGGTTGGTCTGTGTTCTACAGGACTATTTAAAAGGGTCCTATGATCCCATCAAGGCTGGTCTGTGTTCTACAGGACTATTTAAAGGGTGTCCCTATGATCCCATCAAGGCTGGTCTGTGTTCTACAGGACTATTTAAAAGGGTCCTATGATCCCATCAAGGCTGGTCTGTGTTCTACAGGACTATTTAAAGGGTGTCCCTATGATCCCATCAAGGCTGGTCTGTGTTCTACATGACTATTTAAAAGGGTCCTATGATCCCATCAAGGCTGGTCTGTGTTCTACAGGACTATTTAAAGGGTGTCCCTATGATCCCATCAAGGCTGGTCTGTGTTCTACAGGACTATTTAAAGGGTGTCCCTATGATCCCATCAAGGTGGGTCTGTGTTCTACAGGACTATTTAAAGATGTCCTATGATACCACCAAGGTGGGTCTGTGTTCTACAGGACTATTTAAAGGGGTCCTATGATACCATCAAGGTGGGTCTGTGTTCTACAGGACTATTTAAAGGGGTCCTATGATCCCATCAAGGTGGGTCTGTGTTCTACAGGACTATTTAAAGATGTCCTATGATACCACCAAGGTGGGTCTGTGTTCTATAGGACTATTAAAAGGAGTCCTATGACACCACCAGGTGTGAGTGGGGTTAGCCATATCAGGTTGTTTCAGAATTGTCCACACAGATCCATGAGGGATAGATCAGTCTACCAGTTGGTACAGCCCACCTACCAACTGGTAGACTGATCCATGAGGGATAGATCAGTCTACCAGTTGGTACAGCCCACCTACCAACTGGTAGACTGATCAATGAGGGATAGATCAGTCTACCAGTTGGTACAGCCCACCTACCAACTGGTAGACTTATCCATGAGGGATAGATCAGTCTACCAGTTGGTACAGCCCACCTACCAACTGGTAGACTTATCCATGAGGGATAGATCAGTCTACCAGTTGGTACAGCCCACCTACCAACTGGTAGACAGATCCATGAGGGATAGATCAGTCTACCAGTTGGTACAGCCCACCTACCAACTGGTAGACTTATCCATGAGGGATAGATCAGTCTACCAGTTGGTACAGCCCACCTACCAACTGGTAGACTGATCAATGAGGGATAGATCAGTCTACCAGTTGGTACAGCCCACCTACCAACTGGTAGACTGATCAATGAGGGATAGATCAGTCTACCAGTTGGTACAGCCCACCTACCAACTGGTAGACTGATCAATGAGGGATAGATCAGTCTACCAGTTGGTACAGCCCACCTACCAACTGGTAGACACTTTTGAGTCTCATTTCAGTCACATGACAATTTAGAAGAAAAAATATAATATATAAAAAATATGACAGTGTAACATATTGTCACAAAATTAATTATTCTCCTTTCAAGACATCAACATGCTTACTTGCGTCCTCACAGAAATGCATTGTTCCTTGAAAGTGTAGGAAAAATATTGATATATTTTTTTATTTTTAGATCATACAAAGGGCGGCAGTAGCTCGGTCTGTTGGGGCTTGGGGCCGGGAAGGTTGTTGGTTCAAGTCCCCGGAAACACCTGGTCACACTGTAGAGGTGCCCTTGAGCAAGGCACCAGACCCCCTACGCTGCTTCCCTTTGGGCAGCTGGATATCCAATAGCTGATACCCACTGCTCCTAATACTAGGATGGGTTAAATGAAGAGGAACTAATTTCACTGTGTGGACATGTGACCAATAAAGAGGATTCAATCCTATAGATTTAGATTTAGATTAACAATACCGATCACCTGTGTTTAGCCTGCTATCTGACCCTACTACCCTAGCTACTATTCCTTCTACGAAATAATAAGAGAAGAAGATAATAGAAGAGCTGACCGAGGCACTTCCCTTTTCTCTCGCCAGGCCACAGAACAGCTGACATGCCTCCATCCCGCCTGCGTCATGACCAGTCACATGGTCTGCCTGGCCAAGCGTTTTCTGCGAGCTGAACCGTCTCGCCTGCTTCCCGTGGAGGGCCAGTGTCCTGCCTGTCGCCACGCGCTGCTCTGGGGAGACCTGATTCGCCACAAGAAGAGTTCCCACGGCGACCCGGAAGAGGTCACCGCCGCCACCAATGTAAGAGGTGTGTGTGTGTGTGTGTGTGTGTGTGTGTGTGTGTGTGTGTGTGTGTGTGTGTGTGTGTGTGTGTGTGTGTGTGTGTGTGTGTGTGTGTGTGTGTGTGTGTGTGTGTGTGTGTGTGTGTGTGTGTGTGTGTGTGTGTGTGTGAACTACAGAATAAGCAAAAACTAAAATCAATAGAAAATATAGGCTATAATGCATTTGATCAGCTCTCATCCTCTCCCACAGGGTCACTGGGCTGACCAACTGCAGATCGAGCCGTAAGAAGCATGTAAATAATAGTTATTTGAAACTACCATTCAAACTGATTATTAAATTTGTATTTAAATCTATGTATAGCTTATATATTATTGTTTATGTTTTTTAAATTGTTGATGGAAAAAGCTGATTGTGTGAGCAGAAAGCAATAGAAAGTAAACAACTGTAATGAACAGAAAGCAGACAGAGAAATGTTTTAACATGTTTTTTTATTATTTAAATGTTGTTAGTACAAATGTGTTCTTTTGTATTAAAAGATATAATGAATAACCCATGAATAAAACGACTATGTGCAATAGTGTCATTAAATACCGTTAAATACCATATACTTGGTTGTAGTGATTTACGAGTACTATCATATATATAATATTTATATATTATTGAGTGTATGAGTTTCCAGGTGTTCTCCGTCAGGAGATTAGAACGGCCAAGATTTAGAAATGATGTTGGATAAGTGTGTGTGTGTGTGTTCATTTCACTCACTAATGCTATGCCATTTCTAACAAATGTTTTGTTCATCAAAACACAAACTCAAATGATAGCTTGTAAATGGTACCTTTAAGCAGCTTTACGCAAACATTCAAATATTGTGTATGTATTTAATACTATGAAATCACCTTGTGGACGCACGTTGTCTTGCACACACAATTCAAAAATAGACTCTTCTACAGTGGATTCTATTCCATGTGTTTAGCATTTCTTTGGTATCGAAATCTACGAATGACGCAGACTTGCATGGTGACAGTATAATGTATCAATAATGTTAATAACAATGTAATAGTGTGTGTTTAAATCTATAAGTAATACTGCCTTATTGGCATCAGTGTGGAACATTACAAATATCACCAAGAGAGTTTATAATACACTTAACACCATAAAACAGTAGGATGAGTTAGATTTATAAATGTCAAAAAGGGTAGGAAAACGTAAACAATTCTGTTGTTGACAAATCAATACGATATCCGTTACCTTAACTAACATGCTAGCATCTGCGTAGCAGTAAACTATATTTGGTTAAATATACTGTTTGTCACTTTGATCCTTATTGTTGGCAAAAGTGTCCATCTTCATTCAAGGGTGGGGGGCGGAGCTTGGGAGGGGGCATGTACGGTGATCACCGGCTAGAAGACAGAACCACAAAACCACAACCACAATGAGAATGACCCGGTTTTAACGCTTCCCCGAGCTTGTTCGGCCGTGTTCGCCGGCTCTGCCTTCGCTCACCATTCTGGAGGACGGGGAGCAGCAGTTGATGACCTTGCAGGAGTAGGCGGCCAGCGTGACGGAGACGGCCAACAGGGTCAGCTGGACCAGCATCACTCCCACGCTGTAGCGGCTGTAGGCATTCTGATCACACAAAGGGTTAACCTTTAGCCTTCTGTGTAGGACCAGGAGGATTGAATCCTCTTTATTGGTCACATGTACACACCACCATGGGGCGGCAGAATAGCTCAGGAGGTACAGCGGTCGCCTCACAACCGGAAGGTTGCTGGTTCAATCCCCCGGCTCCTCCTAGCAGGAGGTGTCCTTCAGCAAGACACCAAGTGCTGGCTGTCTCCTTGATGGCTGACTCCGCTGTCAGTGGTTGAATGGGTGAATGTGAGGCATGACTTGTAAAGCGCTTTGGATAAAAGCGCTAGATAAATGCAGTCCATTACAATCCTAATATGAGAAGCAGTGGGCAGCTATTATATATACATATACTGTATAGAGTAGGGGGTCTGGTGCCTTGCTCAAGGGCACCTCGGCAGTGCCCAGAAGGCACCTTTTTCCCCAAGTACCAGTTCTCTCTCTGTACTCGACTACACTACACAGCTGACCCTCCGGTTCCCAAGCTAAGTCCCAACAGTCTGAGCTATCCTGCTGCTCTACATGACAACGTCCCAGGATTTTGATTGGCTCTAGTTTTTCCATTTGTTACAGATACTTACTACTACTAAGGATGAAATAGATGCCCGTCTGCTCACCTCCACCCGTCGCCGAGATCACATCCCCCCTGTCCTCCACAACCTCCACTGGCTCCCGGTTAAACACAGGATCCACTTCAAAATACTGCTCCTCACCTACAAAGCCTTCAATACCTACCTCTCTGACCTCCTCCCCGTCACACTCCTTCCCGTCGCCTCAGGTCCACTAACAGCTTGATAGTCCCCAGGACCGAGCTACGGAACAACCACCCTACCATCATTCAAACAACCATCCTACCGTCCTTCAAACAACCACCCTACCGTCCTTCAAACAACCACCCTACCGTCCTTCAAACAACCACCCTACCGTCCTTCAAACAACCACCCTACCGTCCTTCAAACAACCACCCTACCATCCTACAAACAACCACCCTACCATCCTTCAAACAACCACCCTACCATCCTTCAAACAACCACCCTACCATCCTACAAACAACCACCCTACCATCCTTCAAACAACCACCCTACCATCCTTCAAACAACCACCCTACCATCCTTCAAACAACCACCCTACCACCCTTCAAACAACCACCCTACCATCCTTCAAACAACCACCCTACCATCCTTCAAACAACCACCCTACCACCCTTCAAACAACCACACTACCATCCTTCAAACAACCACCCTACCATCCTTCAAACAACCACCCTACCACCCTTCAAACAGGCTCTGAAGACCCACCTCTTCAAATTGGCTTTCCCCTGCTAAACATCCTCCCCTCTATCCTATGACTTTAAATTTAAATGATACTTTAATTGTTATTTTATCTGTCCTATGTGTCTTGTTTTAATCTATGTAACTATTAAATGATGTCACTGTGTGTGTGATTTTAGCCTGTCTGTAAAGCGCCTTGAGTGTCCAGAAATGCGTGATATAAATTGAAAGTATTATTATTATTATTTTTTTTATTATTAGAGGAGACGGTTTGGGCATCTAGTAAGGATGCTTCCTGGTCGCCTCCCGAGGGAGGTTTTCCAGGCACATCCAGCCGGGAGGAGGAGACCACGGGGCAGACCAAGGTCCAGGTGGGGTGATTACATCTCCACGCTGGCCTGGGAACGCCTCGGGATCCCCCAGTCAGAGCTGGTCGATGTTGCCAGGGAGAGAGAAGTCCCCTGCTGGAGCTACTACCTCCGCGACCCGACCACGGATAAGTGGGAGACGATGGATGGATGGATGGAGACGGCGCTACTCACGTGCAGATTACCGCAAAGCATGGTCAGGTCGCTTGTCTGGTTATGGTAGTATTGGTTGTACCAGCAGTTGGACTCAAAGCTCTCAAAGTGGATCAAAACCAGGATGATATTAAACACCGACGCTATGATCGCGAAGATCTGCAGCACCAGGCAGGCCTTCAGCTGAGGGAGAACAGACGGAAAACAGGCTCTCAGCTGAGGGAGAACAAACGGAAAACAGGCTCTCAGCCGAAGGAGAACAGACGAAAAACAGGCTCTCAGCTGAGGGAGAACAGATGAAAAACAGGCTCTCAGCTGAGGGAGAACAGATGAAAAACAGGCTCTCAGCTGAGGGAGAACAGACGAAAAACAGGCTCTCAGCTGAGGGAAAACAGAGCAGATACAGGCTCTCAGCTGAGGGGAAACAGAGCAGAAACAACAGGACTGTTTCCAGGAAGGAGGTGAAAGTCAAACAGGAAATATGGGTTTTGGACTAGCAACTAGTTTGTGCACTGATTAACTGATGGGATATTCGTCATTGGCTGTTGTGATTATGTGAAGTATAGGCCTACGTTCTCTGTGGCGTTCTGTTCTGTATTGTATTAATGCACTACTGGCACTTTAAAATGCTTTTAAAATGCTTTTTGCACAATTCACTACTTACAGTGGGAATGTGGAGCGTCTTGGCTGCGATGGCCAGACACCCCGCTATCATCACCTGGGGATAATAGATGCACAGGGAACTCCATTCAGTCATATTTAAAAGGGGGGGGGGGGGGCATTCACAGACGTCTTAACCGTATTGTTCAGGATTCCCGTGCGAGGCAGATGGATTCCCAAGTACATTTTTAAATTAGATATTAAGTTATCCGCTTGTGGCCGAACCAACAAGCGGTTCCTTACCAATCAAGGGACGACTTTCCAGAAGGCTCTGTGTAACAAACTATCTTTTAAACAAACTACAAACTATTAATGTAGAGATGCATCTGAACCAAAAACGTCCATTAGGCGCTCCAACGCTATGTTTATTAATAATGAACTGGGTCAGCACTGTGGTATTTTTCTGGATACCATTACATCTAAAACATGGAAATATCGTGAAATATCATGTTACATCTTAGTAAAGATGTATATGATGAAAAGAACGAGAAGAAGGGTTTTAAATCTGAGCATTTACAAACACAAAACAGTACAGTATGAATAATCAGTAAACATGATTCATCAATCAATCAATCAATCAATCCCACACTCACCACTATGCAGCTAACGATAAAGGGTATCCTGACAAACGCGGCGACACTCCTTGCATGATGGTAGGCGATCAGACACGGCCAGGGTATCTGGTAGATGCTCAGCCCTATCTGGGTGATCTGGGAGAGGAGACACCAAACTGTTCAATACTGTGTGTGTGTGTGTGTGTGTGTGTGTGTGTGTGTGTGTGTGTGTGTGTGTGTGTGTGTGTGTGTGTGTGTGTGTGTGTGTGCAAGCCAGAGACTTGGCACTGATCAGTGTGTTTTGGAATTGGAGCCCCGAGTTGGTGCACACCTAGACACACACACAAACACACGCACACACGCACAGAAACACACAAACATACACACGCACGCACGCACACACACACACACACACACACACACACACACACACACACACACACACACACACACACACACACACACACACACACACACACACACACACACACACACACACACACACACACACACACACGTAAAACGTGTGTACCCCTAAGGTCTTGGGCTGGGCCTCCAGGTACTTCTGATTTCTAGCGGAGTTTTTCTGGAAGGAGACCGAGATCAGAGGCCCGTGGCCCGGCTCCATCGGGGCGATGTGGCCCGCTGCTGGAGCTGCTGCTGGAGCTCCGGCGGCTTCTTCTTGGTCTGTCAAATCAGACCAAGAGTTTGTCAAAACTTTACTAACTATTAAAAAAATGCATTCGGTCGGTCGGGGAGAAAAAAACGAGGTGGGGGTTATGGAAGTATGGAAATCAATAGTTAGTTATCAATAGTTACTGCGTACTGGTGGGAAGAACGGGTCCAGTACGCAGATCAACATCTCCTTGTTGTTGTTGTTTTAATACTCACACACAACACGAAGCGAAGCCCTGCGAGAAGGACCGGCATGTTCTCACCTGCCATGATGACGGTGGGTCTTGTCCTTGCCTTCGTGTTATTATTATTATTATTATGATGATTATTATTATTATTATTACTACTAGTATTATTCTACTCTTCTTCTCCTCTAAGCTCGGAACTGGTTCCGTGTGGGTGGTACCCAGCCTCGGATCTCTGGTTCCTCCAGAGTAACCCAACACACACTCCGGATTACACACACATTTATAACACATGCTTTATGGGCTACGATGCGAGATACACACACTCTCAACGTTTGATGGATTTATAATCCTGTGCTTCAGTGTGTGCTGTTTCCATTTAGATTGATAGATCGATAGATTACATTGATTAGATAGATAGATGATAGATAGATAGATCGATCGGTCGCGAGCGAGCGAGAGAGAGAGCGAGAGAGAGAGATACTATATAGAAAGAGAGATAGATCGATAGATAGATCGATAGATAGATAGACAGGAAGACGACGATGTGGCCAAGGGCTCCTGTTTCCTTTGCAAGAGTCCCATCAAGGTTGGTCTGTGTTCTACAGGACTATTTAAAAAGGTCCTATGATCCCATCAAGGCTGGTCTGTGTTCTACAGGACTATTTAAAAGGTGTCCCTATGATCCCATCAAGGCTGGTCTGTGTTCAACAGGACTATTTAAAGGGTGTCCCTATGATCCCATCAAGGCTGGTCTGTGTTCTACAGGACTATTTAAAGGGTGTCCCTATGATCCCATCAAGGCTGGTCTGTGTTCTACAGGACTATTTAAAGGGTGTCCCTATGATCCCATCAAGGCTGGTCTGTGTTCTACATGACTATTTAAAAGGGTCCTATGATCCCATCAAGGCTGGTCTGTGTTCTACAGGACTATTTAAAGGGTGTCCCTATGATCCCATCAAGGCTGGTCTGTGTTCTACAGGACTATTTAAAGGGTGTCCCTATGATCCCATCAAGGTGGGTCTGTGTTCTACAGGACTATTTAAAGATGTCCTATGATACCACCAAGGTGGGTCTGTGTTCTACAGGACTATTTAAAGGGGTCCTATGATACCATCAAGGTGGGTCTGTGTTCTACAGGACTATTTAAAGGGGTCCTATGATCCCATCAAGGTGGGTCTGTGTTCTACAGGACTATTTAAAGATGTCCTATGATACCACCAAGGTGGGTCTGTGTTCTATAGGACTATTAAAAGGAGTCCTATGACACCACTAGGTGTGAGTGGGGTTAGCCATATCAGGTTGTTTCAGAATTGTCCACACAGATCCATGAGGGATAGATCAGTCTACCAGTTGGTACAGCCCACCTACCAACTGGTAGACTGATCCATGAGGGATAGATCAGTCTATCAGTTGGTACAGCCCACCTACCAACTGGTAGACTGATCCATGAGGGATAGATCAGTCTATCAGTTGGTACAGCCCACCTACCAACTGGTAGACTGATCCATGAGGGATAGATCAGTCTACCAGTTGGTACAGCCCACCTACCAACTGGTAGACTGATCCATGAGGGATAGATCAGTCTACCAGTTGGTTCAGCCCACCTACCAACTGGTAGACTGATCCATGAGGGATAGATCAGTCTACCAGTTGGTACAGCCCACCTACCAACTGGTAGACTGATCAATGAGGGATAGATCAGTCTACCAGTTGGTACAGCCCACCTACCAACTGGTAGACTGATCCATGAGGGATAGATCAGTCTACCAGTTGGTACAGCCCACCTACCAACTGGTAGACTGATCCATGAGGGATAGATCAGTCTACCAGTTGGTACAGCCCACCTACCAACTGGTAGACTGATCCATGAGGGATAGATCAGTCTACCAGTTGGTACAGCCCACCTACCAACTGGTAGACTGATCCATGAGGGATAGATCAGTCTACCAGTTGGTACAGCCCACCTACCAACTGGTAGACTGATCCATGAGGGATAGATCAGTCTACCAGTTGGTACAGCCCACCTACCAACTGGTAGACTGATCCATGAGGGATAGATCAGTCTACCAGTTGGTACAGCCCACCTACCAACTGGTAGACTTATCCATGAGGGATAGATCAGTCTACCAGTTGGTACAGCCCACCTACCAACTGGTAGACTGATCAATGAGGGATAGATCAGTCTACCAGTTGGTACAGCCCACCTACCAACTGGTAGACAGATCCATGAGGGATAGATCAGTCTACCAGTTGGTACAGCCCACCTACCAACTGGTAGACTTATCCATGAGGGATAGATCAGTCTACCAGTTGGTACAGCCCACCTACCAACTGGTAGACTGATCAATGAGGGATAGATCAGTCTACCAGTTGGTACAGCCCACCTACCAACTGGTAGACTGATCAATGAGGGATAGATCAGTCTACCAGTTGGTACAGCCCACCTACCAACTGGTAGACAGATCCATGAGGGATAGATCAGTCTACCAGTTGGTACAGCCCACCTACCAACTGGTAGACTTATCCATGAGGGATAGATCAGTCTACCAGTTGGTACAGCCCACCTACCAACTGGTAGACTGATCCATGAGGGATAGATCAGTCTACCAGTTGGTACAGCCCACCTACCAACTGGTAGACACTTTTGAGTCTCATTTCAGTCACATGACAATTTAGAAGAAAAAATATAATATATAAAAAATAAGACATAGTGTAACATATTGTCACAAAATCAATTATTCTCCTTTCAAGACATCAACAATAAAGAGGATTCAATCCTATAGATTTAGATTTAGATTAACAATACCGATCACCTGTGTTTAGCCTGCTATCTGACCCTACTACCCTAGCTACTATTCCTTCTACGAAATAATAAGAGAAGAAGATAATAGAAGAGCTGACCGAGGCACTTCCCTTTTCTCTCGCCAGGCCACAGAACAGCTGACATGCCTCCATCCCGCCTGCGTCATGACCAGTCACATGGTCTGCCTGGCCAAGCGTTTTCTGCGAGCTGAACCGTCTCGCCTGCTTCCCGTGGAGGGCCAGTGTCCTGCCTGTCGCCACGCGCTGCTCTGGGGAGACCTGATTCGCCACAAGAAGAGTTCCCACGGCGACCCGGAAGAGGTCACCGCCGCCACCAATGTAAGAGGTGTGTGTGTGTGTGTGTGTGTGTGTGTGTGTGTGTGTGTGTGTGTGTGTGTGTGTGTGAACTACAGAATAAGCAAAAACTAAAATCAATACAAAATATAGGCTCTTGATCAGCTCTCATCCTCTCCCACAGGGTCACTGGGCCGACCAACTGCAGATCGAGCCGTAAGAAGCATGTAAATAATAGTTATTTGAAACTACCATTCAAACAGATTATTGAATTTGTATTTAAATCTATGTATAGCTTATATATTATTGTTTATGTTTTTATATTGTTGATTGAAAAAGCTGATTGTGTGAGCAGAAAGCAATAGAAAGTAAACAACTGTAATGAACAGAAAGCAGACAGAGAAATTGTTTGATTGTTGAACATGTTTTTTTTATTATTTAAATGTTGTTAGTACAAATGTGTTCTTTTGTATTAAAAGATATAATGAATAACCCATGAATAAAACGACTATGTGCAATAGTGTCATTAAATACCGTTAAATACCATATACTTGGTTGTAGTGATTTACGAGTACTATCATATATATAATATTTATATATTATTGAGTGTATGAATATCCAGGTGTTCTCCGTCAGGAGATTAGAACGGCCAAGATTTAGAAATGATGTTGGATTCACTCACTAATGCTATGCCATTTCTAACAAATGTTTTGTTCATCAAAACACAAACTCAAATGATAGCTTGTAAATGGTACCTTTAAGCAGCTTTACGCAAACATTCAAATATTGTGTATGTATTTAATACTATGAAATCACCTTGTGGACGCACGTTGTCTTGCACACACAATTCAAAAATAGACTCTTCTACAGTGGATTCTATTCCATGTGTTTAGCATTTCTTTGGTATCGAAATCTACGAATGACGCAGACTTGCATGGTGACACAGTATAATGTATCAATAATGTTAATAACAATGTAATAGTGTGTGTTTAAATCTATAAGTAATACTGCCTTATTGGCATCAGTGTGGAACATTACAAATATCACCAAGAGAGTTTATAATACACTTAATAACACCATAAAACAGTAGGATGAGTTAGATTTATAAATGTCAAAAAGGGTAGGAAAACGTAAACAATTCTGTTGTTGACAAATCAATACGATATCCGTTACCTTAACTAACATGCTAGCATCTGCGTAGCAGTAAACTATATTTGGTTAAATATACTGTTTGTCACTTTGATCCTTATTGTTGGCAAAAGTGTCCATCTTCATTCAAGGGTGGGGGGCGGAGCTTGGGAGGGGGCATGTACGGTGATCACCGGCTAGAAGACAGAACCACAAAACCACAACCACAATGAGAATGACCCGGTTTTAACGCTTCCCCGAGCTTGTTCGGCCGTGTTCGCCGGCTCTGCCTTCGCTCACCATTCTGGAGGACGGGGAGCAGCAGTTGATGACCTTGCAGGAGTAGGCGGCCAGCGTGACGGAGACGGCCAACAGGGTCAGCTGGACCAGCATCACTCCCACGCTGTAGTGGCTGTAGGCATTCTGATCACACAAAGGGTTAACCTTTAGCCTTCTGTGTAGGACCAGGAGGATTGAATCCTCTTTATTGGTCTCATGTACACACCATCCATGTACACACCACCATGGGGCGGCAGAATAGCTCAGGAGGTACAGCGGTCGCCTCACAACCGGAAGGTTGCTGGTTCAATCCCACGGCTCCTCCTAGCAAGAGGTGTCCTTGAGCAAGACACCAAGTGCTGGCTGTCTCCTTGATGGCTGACTCCGCTGTCAGTGGTTGAATGTGTGTATGAATGGGTGAATGGGAATGGGAGGCATGACTTGTAAAGCGCTTTGGATAAAAGCGCTAGATAAATGCAGTCCATTACAATCCTAATATGAGAAGCAGTGGGCAGCTATTGTATATACATATACTGTATAGAGTAGGGGGTCTGGTGCCTTGCTCAAGGGCACCTCGGCAGTGCCCAGAAGGCACCTTTTTCCCCAAGTACCAGTTCTCTCTCTGTACTCGACTACACTACACAGCTGACCCTCCGGTTCCCAAGCTAAGTCCCAACAGTCTGAGCTATCCTGCTGCTCTACATGACAACGTCCTAGGATTTTGATTGGCTCTAGTTTTTCCATTTGTTACAGATACTTACTACTACTAAGGATGAAATAGATGCCCGTCTGCTCACCTCCACCCGTCGCCGAGATCACATCCCCCCTGTCCTCCACAACCTCCACTGGCTCCCGGTTAAACACAGGACCCACTTCAAAATACTGCTCCTCACCTACAAAGCCTTCAATACCTACCTCTCTGACCTCCTCCCGTCACACTCCTTCCCGTCGCCTCAGGTCCACTAACAGCTTGATAGTCCCCAGGACCGAGCTACGGAACAACCAGCCTACCATCCTTCAAACAACCATCCTACCATCCTTCAAACAACCACCCTACCATCCTTCAAACAACCACCCTACCATCCTTCAAACAACCACCCTACCATCCTTCAAACAACCACCCTACCATCCTTCAAACAACCATCCTACCGTCCTTCAAACAACCACCCTACCGTCCTTCAAACAACCACCCTACCATCCTTCAAACAACCACCCTACCGTCCTTCAAACAGGCTCTGAAGACCCACCTCTTCAAATTGGCTTTCCCCTGCTAAACATCCTCCCCTCTATCCTATGACTTTAAATTTAAATGATACTTAATTGTTATTTTATCTGTCCTATCTGTCTTGTTTTAATCTATGTAACTATTAAATTATGTCACTGTGTGTGTGATTTTAGCCTGTCTGTAAAGCGCCTTGAGTGTCCAGAAATGCGTGATATAAATTGAAAGTATTATTATTATTATTTTTATTATTATTAGAGGAGACGGTTTGGGCATCTAGTAAGGATGCTTCCTGGTCGCCTCCCGAGGGAGGTTTTCCAGGCACATCCAGCCGGGAGGAGGAGACCACGGGGCAGACCGAGGTACAGCTGGGAGGAGGAGACCACGGGGCAGACCAAGGTACAGGTGGGGTGATTACATCTCCACGCTGGCCTGGGAACGCCTCGGGATCCCCCAGTCAGAGCTGGTCGATGTTGCCAGGGAGAGAGAAGTCCCCTGCTGGAGCTACTACCTCCGCGACCCGACCACGGATAAGTGGGAGACGATGGATGGATGGATGGAGACGGCGCTACTCACTTTCAGATTACCGCAAAGCATGATCTGGTCGTTTGTCTTGTTATGGTAGTATGAGTTGTGGTACCAGCAGTTGGACTCAAAGTCCTCAAAGTTGATCCAAACCACGATGATATTAAACACCGACGCTATGATCGCGAAGACCTGCAGCACCAGGCAGGCCTTCAGCTGAGGGAGAACAGACGGAAAACAGGCTCTCAGCTGAGGGAGAACAGACGGAAAACAGGCTCTCAGCCGAAGGAGAACAGACGAAAAACAGGCTCTCAGCTGAGGGAGAACAGATGAAAAACAGGATCTCTGCTGAGGGAGAACAGATGGAAAACAGGCTCTCAGCTGAGGGAGAACAGACGAAAAACAGGCTCTCAGCTGAGGGAGAACAGACGAAAAACAGGCTCTCAGCTGAGGGAGAACAGATGAAAAACAGGCTCTCAGCTGAGGGAGAACAGACGAAAAACAGGCTCTCAGCTGAGGGAGAACAGACGAAAAACAGGCTCTCAGCTGAGGGAAAACAGAGCAGAAACAGGGTTTTAGCTGAGGGAAAACAGAGCAGAAACAGGCTCTCAGCTGAGGGGAAACAGAGCAGAAACAACAGGACTGTTTCCAGGAAGGAGGTGAAAGTCAAACAGGAAATATGGGTTTTGGACTAGCAACTAGTTTGTGCACTGATTAACTGATGGGATATTCGTCATTGGCTGTTGTGATTATGTGAAGTATAGGCCTACGTTCTCTGTGGCGTTCTGTTCTGCATTGTATTAATGCACTACTGGCACTTTAAAATGCTTTTTGCACAATTCACTACTTACAGTGGGAATGTGGAGCGTCTTGGCTGCGATGGCCAGACACCCCGCTATCATCACCTGGGGATAATAGATGCACAGGGAACTCCATTCAGTCATATTTAAAAGGGGGGGGCATTCACAGACGTCTTAACCGTATTGTTCAGGATTCCCGTGCGAGGCAGATGGATTCCCAAGTACATTTTTTAATTAGATGTTAAGTTATCCGCTTGTGGCCGAACCAACAAGCGGTTCGTTACCAATCAAGGGACGACTTTCCAGAAGGCTCTGTGTAACAAACTATCTTTTAAACAGACTAAACAAACTACAAACTATTAATGTAGAGATGCATCTGAACCAAAAACGTCCATTAGGCGCTCCAACGCTATGTTTATTAATAATGAACTGGGTCAGCACTGTGGTATTTTTCTGGATACCATTACATCTAAAACATGGAAATATCGTGAAATATCATGTTACATCTTAGTAAAGATGTATATGATGAAAAGAACGAGAAGAAGGGTTTTAAATCTGATCATTTACAAACACAAAACAGTACAGTATTAATAATCAGTAAACATGATTCATCAATCAATCAATCAATCAATCCCACACTCACCACTATGCAGCTAACGATAAAGGGTATCCTGACCAACGCGGCGACACTCCTTGCATGATGGTAGGCGATCAGACACGGCCAGGGTATCTGGTAGATGCTCAGCCCTATCTGGGTGATCTGGGAGAGGAGACACCAAACTGTTCAATACTGTGTGTGTGTGTGTGTGTGTGTGTGTGTGTGTGTGTGTGTGTGTGTGTGTGTCGCCCAAAGTCGCTTTTATCCAAAGCGACTTTGGGCGACACACACACACACACACACACACACACACACACTTACATTACATTACTTTTCATTTAGCAGCTAAATGACAAGTAATGTAATGTAAGTGTGTGTGTGTGTGTGTGTGTGTGTGTGTGTGTGTGTGTGTGTGTGGTGTGGTGTGGTGTGGTGTGTGTGTGTGTGTGTGTGTGTGTGTGTTCAAGCCAGAGACTTGGCACTGATCAGTGTGTTTTCGAATTGGAGCCCCGAGTTGGTGCACACCAAGACACACAGACAAACACACGCAGACACGCACAGAAACACACAGACATACACACGCCCACACACGCACACGCATACACACGCACGCACGCACGCACACACACACACACACACACACACACACACACACACACACACACACACACACACACACACACACACACACACACACACACACACACACACACACACACACACATACACACACACACACTACACGTAAAACGTGTGTACCCCTAAGGTCTTGGGCTGGGCCTCCAGGTACTTCTGATTTCTAGCGGAGTTTCTCTGGAAGGAGACCGAGATCAGAGGCCCGTGGCCCGGCTCCATCGGGGCGATGTGGCCCGCTGCTGGAGCTGCTGCTGGAGCTCCGGCGGCTTCTTCTTGGTCTGTCAAATCAGACCAAGAGTTTGTCAAAACTTTACTAACTATTAAAAAAATGCATTCGGACGGTCGGGGAGAAAAAAAACGAGGTGGGGGTTATGGAAGTATGGAAATCAATAGTTAGTTATCAATAGTTACTGCGTACTGGTGGGAAGAACGGGTCCAGTACGCAGATCAACATCTCCTTGTTGTTGTTGTTTTAATACTCACACACAACACGAAGCGAAGCCCTGCGAGAAGGACCGGCATGTTCTCACCTGCCATGATGACGGTGGGTCTTGTCCTTGCCTTCGTGTTATTATTATTATTATTATGATGATTATTATTATTATTATTACTACTAGTATTATTCTACTCTTCTTCTCCTCTAAGCTCGGAACTGGTTCCGTGTGGGTGGTACCCAGCCTCGGATCTCTGGTTCCTCCAGAGTAACCCAACACACACTCCGGATTACACACACATTTATAACACATGCTTTATGGGCTACGATGCGAGATACACACACTCTCAACGTTTGATGGATTTATAATCCTGTGCTTCAGTGTGTGCTGTTTCCATTTAGATTGATAGATCGATAGATTACATTGATTAGATAGATAGATGATAGATAGATAGATCGATCGGTCGCGAGCGAGCGAGAGAGAGAGCGAGAGAGAGAGATACTATATAGAAAGAGAGATAGATCGATAGATAGATCGATAGATAGATAGACAGGAAGACGACGATGTGGCCAAGGGCTCCTGTTTCCTTTGCAAGAGTCCCATCAAGGTTGGTCTGTGTTCTACAGGACTATTTAAAAAGGTCCTATGATCCCATCAAGGCTGGTCTGTGTTCTACAGGACTATTTAAAAGGTGTCCCTATGATCCCATCAAGGCTGGTCTGTGTTCAACAGGACTATTTAAAGGTGTCCCTATGATCCCATCAAGGCTGGTCTGTGTTCTACAGGACTATTTAAAGGGTGTCCCTATGATCCCATCAAGGCTGGTCTGTGTTCTACAGGACTATTTAAAGGGTGTCCCTATGATCCCATCAAGGCTGGTCTGTGTTCTACATGACTATTTAAAAGGGTCCTATGATCCCATCAAGGCTGGTCTGTGTTCTACAGGACTATTTAAAGGGTGTCCCTATGATCCCATCAAGGCTGGTCTGTGTTCTACAGGACTATTTAAAGGGTGTCCCTATGATCCCATCAAGGTGGGTCTGTGTTCTACAGGACTATTTAAAGATGTCCTATGATACCACCAAGGTGGGTCTGTGTTCTACAGGACTATTTAAAGGGGTCCTATGATACCATCAAGGTGGGTCTGTGTTCTACAGGACTATTTAAAGGGGTCCTATGATCCCATCAAGGTGGGTCTGTGTTCTACAGGACTATTTAAAGATGTCCTATGATACCACCAAGGTGGGTCTGTGTTCTATAGGACTATTAAAAGGAGTCCTATGACACCACTAGGTGTGAGTGGGGTTAGCCATATCAGGTTGTTTCAGAATTGTCCACACAGATCCATGAGGGATAGATCAGTCTACCAGTTGGTACAGCCCACCTACCAACTGGTAGACTGATCCATGAGGGATAGATCAGTCTATCAGTTGGTACAGCCCACCTACCAACTGGTAGACTGATCCATGAGGGATAGATCAGTCTACCAGTTGGTACAGCCCACCTACCAACTGGTAGACTGATCCATGAGGGATAGATCAGTCTACCAGTTGGTACAGCCCACCTACCAACTGGTAGACTGATCCATGAGGGATAGATCAGTCTACCAGTTGGTACAGCCCACCTACCAACTGGTAGACTGATCCATGAGGGATAGATCAGTCTACCAGTTGGTACAGCCCACCTACCAACTGGTAGACTGATCCATGAGGGATAGATCAGTCTACCAGTTGGTACAGCCCACCTACCAACTGGTAGACTGATCCATGAGGGATAGATCAGTCTACCAGTTGGTACAGCCCACCTACCAACTGGTAGACTGATCCATGAGGGATAGATCAGTCTACCAGTTGGTACAGCCCACCTACCAACTGGTAGACTTATCCATGAGGGATAGATCAGTCTACCAGTTGGTACAGCCCACCTACCAACTGGTAGACTGATCAATGAGGGATAGATCAGTCTACCAGTTGGTACAGCCCACCTACCAACTGGTAGACAGATCCATGAGGGATAGATCAGTCTACCAGTTGGTACAGCCCACCTACCAACTGGTAGACTTATCCATGAGGGATAGATCAGTCTACCAGTTGGTACAGCCCACCTACCAACTGGTAGACTGATCAATGAGGGATAGATCAGTCTACCAGTTGGTACAGCCCACCTACCAACTGGTAGACTGATCAATGAGGGATAGATCAGTCTACCAGTTGGTACAGCCCACCTACCAACTGGTAGACAGATCCATGAGGGATAGATCAGTCTACCAGTTGGTACAGCCCACCTACCAACTGGTAGACTTATCCATGAGGGATAGATCAGTCTACCAGTTGGTACAGCCCACCTACCAACTGGTAGACTGATCCATGAGGGATAGATCAGTCTACCAGTTGGTACAGCCCACCTACCAACTGGTAGACACTTTTGAGTCTCATTTCAGTCACATGACAATTTAGAAGAAAAAATATAATATATAAAAAATAAGACATAGTGTAACATATTGTCACAAAATCAATTATTCTCCTTTCAAGACATCAACAATAAAGAGGATTCAATCCTATAGATTTAGATTTAGATTAACAATACCGATCACCTGTGTTTAGCCTGCTATCTGACCCTACTACCCTAGCTACTATTCCTTCTACGAAATAATAAGAGAAGAAGATAATAGAAGAGCTGACCGAGGCACTTCCCTTTTCTCTCGCCAGGCCACAGAACAGCTGACATGCCTCCATCCCGCCTGCGTCATGACCAGTCACATGGTCTGCCTGGCCAAGCGTTTTCTGCGAGCTGAACCGTCTCGCCTGCTTCCCGTGGAGGGCCAGTGTCCTGCCTGTCGCCACGCGCTGCTCTGGGGAGACCTGATTCGCCACAAGAAGAGTTCCCACGGCGACCCGGAAGAGGTCACCGCCGCCACCAATGTAAGAGGTGTGTGTGTGTGTGTGTGTGTGTGTGTGTGTGTGTGTGTGTGTGTGTGTGTGTGTGTGAACTACAGAATAAGCAAAAACTAAAATCAATACAAAATATAGGCTCTTGATCAGCTCTCATCCTCTCCCACAGGGTCACTGGGCCGACCAACTGCAGATCGAGCCGTAAGAAGCATGTAAATAATAGTTATTTGAAACTACCATTCAAACAGATTATTGAATTTGTATTTAAATCTATGTATAGCTTATATATTATTGTTTATGTTTTTATATTGTTGATTGAAAAAGCTGATTGTGTGAGCAGAAAGCAATAGAAAGTAAACAACTGTAATGAACAGAAAGCAGACAGAGAAATTGTTTGATTGTTGAACATGTTTTTTTTATTATTTAAATGTTGTTAGTACAAATGTGTTCTTTTGTATTAAAAGATATAATGAATAACCCATGAATAAAACGACTATGTGCAATAGTGTCATTAAATACCGTTAAATACCATATACTTGGTTGTAGTGATTTACGAGTACTATCATATATATAATATTTATATATTATTGAGTGTATGAATATCCAGGTGTTCTCCGTCAGGAGATTAGAACGGCCAAGATTTAGAAATGATGTTGGATTCACTCACTAATGCTATGCCATTTCTAACAAATGTTTTGTTCATCAAAACACAAACTCAAATGATAGCTTGTAAATGGTACCTTTAAGCAGCTTTACGCAAACATTCAAATATTGTGTATGTATTTAATACTATGAAATCACCTTGTGGACGCACGTTGTCTTGCACACACAATTCAAAAATAGACTCTTCTACAGTGGATTCTATTCCATGTGTTTAGCATTTCTTTGGTATCGAAATCTACGAATGACGCAGACTTGCATGGTGACACAGTATAATGTATCAATAATGTTAATAACAATGTAATAGTGTGTGTTTAAATCTATAAGTAATACTGCCTTATTGGCATCAGTGTGGAACATTACAAATATCACCAAGAGAGTTTATAATACACTTAATAACACCATAAAACAGTAGGATGAGTTAGATTTATAAATGTCAAAAAGGGTAGGAAAACGTAAACAATTCTGTTGTTGACAAATCAATACGATATCCGTTACCTTAACTAACATGCTAGCATCTGCGTAGCAGTAAACTATATTTGGTTAAATATACTGTTTGTCACTTTGATCCTTATTGTTGGCAAAAGTGTCCATCTTCATTCAAGGGTGGGGGGCGGAGCTTGGGAGGGGGCATGTACGGTGATCACCGGCTAGAAGACAGAACCACAAAACCACAACCACAATGAGAATGACCCGGTTTTAACGCTTCCCCGAGCTTGTTCGGCCGTGTTCGCCGGCTCTGCCTTCGCTCACCATTCTGGAGGACGGGGAGCAGCAGTTGATGACCTTGCAGGAGTAGGCGGCCAGCGTGACGGAGACGGCCAACAGGGTCAGCTGGACCAGCATCACTCCCACGCTGTAGTGGCTGTAGGCATTCTGATCACACAAAGGGTTAACCTTTAGCCTTCTGTGTAGGACCAGGAGGATTGAATCCTCTTTATTGGTCTCATGTACACACCATCCATGTACACACCACCATGGGGCGGCAGAATAGCTCAGGAGGTACAGCGGTCGCCTCACAACCGGAAGGTTGCTGGTTCAATCCCACGGCTCCTCCTAGCAAGAGGTGTCCTTGAGCAAGACACCAAGTGCTGGCTGTCTCCTTGATGGCTGACTCCGCTGTCAGTGGTTGAATGTGTGTATGAATGGGTGAATGGGAATGGGAGGCATGACTTGTAAAGCGCTTTGGATAAAAGCGCTAGATAAATGCAGTCCATTACAATCCTAATATGAGAAGCAGTGGGCAGCTATTGTATATACATATACTGTATAGAGTAGGGGGTCTGGTGCCTTGCTCAAGGGCACCTCGGCAGTGCCCAGAAGGCACCTTTTTCCCCAAGTACCAGTTCTCTCTCTGTACTCGACTACACTACACAGCTGACCCTCCGGTTCCCAAGCTAAGTCCCAACAGTCTGAGCTATCCTGCTGCTCTACATGACAACGTCCTAGGATTTTGATTGGCTCTAGTTTTTCCATTTGTTACAGATACTTACTACTACTAAGGATGAAATAGATGCCCGTCTGCTCACCTCCACCCGTCGCCGAGATCACATCCCCCCTGTCCTCCACAACCTCCACTGGCTCCCGGTTAAACACAGGACCCACTTCAAAATACTGCTCCTCACCTACAAAGCCTTCAATACCTACCTCTCTGACCTCCTCCCGTCACACTCCTTCCCGTCGCCTCAGGTCCACTAACAGCTTGATAGTCCCCAGGACCGAGCTACGGAACAACCAGCCTACCATCCTTCAAACAACCATCCTACCATCCTTCAAACAACCACCCTACCATCCTTCAAACAACCACCCTACCATCCTTCAAACAACCACCCTACCATCCTTCAAACAACCACCCTACCATCCTTCAAACAACCATCCTACCGTCCTTCAAACAACCACCCTACCGTCCTTCAAACAACCACCCTACCATCCTTCAAACAACCACCCTACCGTCCTTCAAACAGGCTCTGAAGACCCACCTCTTCAAATTGGCTTTCCCCTGCTAAACATCCTCCCCTCTATCCTATGACTTTAAATTTAAATGATACTTAATTGTTATTTTATCTGTCCTATCTGTCTTGTTTTAATCTATGTAACTATTAAATTATGTCACTGTGTGTGTGATTTTAGCCTGTCTGTAAAGCGCCTTGAGTGTCCAGAAATGCGTGATATAAATTGAAAGTATTATTATTATTATTTTTATTATTATTAGAGGAGACGGTTTGGGCATCTAGTAAGGATGCTTCCTGGTCGCCTCCCGAGGGAGGTTTTCCAGGCACATCCAGCCGGGAGGAGGAGACCACGGGGCAGACCGAGGTACAGCTGGGAGGAGGAGACCACGGGGCAGACCAAGGTACAGGTGGGGTGATTACATCTCCACGCTGGCCTGGGAACGCCTCGGGATCCCCCAGTCAGAGCTGGTCGATGTTGCCAGGGAGAGAGAAGTCCCCTGCTGGAGCTACTACCTCCGCGACCCGACCACGGATAAGTGGGAGACGATGGATGGATGGATGGAGACGGCGCTACTCACTTTCAGATTACCGCAAAGCATGATCTGGTCGTTTGTCTTGTTATGGTAGTATGAGTTGTGGTACCAGCAGTTGGACTCAAAGTCCTCAAAGTTGATCCAAACCACGATGATATTAAACACCGACGCTATGATCGCGAAGACCTGCAGCACCAGGCAGGCCTTCAGCTGAGGGAGAACAGACGGAAAACAGGCTCTCAGCTGAGGGAGAACAGACGGAAAACAGGCTCTCAGCCGAAGGAGAACAGACGAAAAACAGGCTCTCAGCTGAGGGAGAACAGATGAAAAACAGGCTCTCTGCTGAGGGAGAACAGATGGAAAACAGGCTCTCAGCTGAGGGAGAACAGACGAAAAACAGGCTCTCAGCTGAGGGAGAACAGACGAAAAACAGGCTCTCAGCTGAGGGAGAACAGATGAAAAACAGGCTCTCAGCTGAGGGAGAACAGACGAAAAACAGGCTCTCAGCTGAGGGAGAACAGACGAAAAACAGGCTCTCAGCTGAGGGAAAACAGAGCAGAAACAGGGTTTTAGCTGAGGGAAAACAGAGCAGAAACAGGCTCTCAGCTGAGGGGAAACAGAGCAGAAACAACAGGACTGTTTCCAGGAAGGAGGTGAAAGTCAAACAGGAAATATGGGTTTTGGACTAGCAACTAGTTTGTGCACTGATTAACTGATGGGATATTCGTCATTGGCTGTTGTGATTATGTGAAGTATAGGCCTACGTTCTCTGTGGCGTTCTGTTCTGCATTGTATTAATGCACTACTGGCACTTTAAAATGCTTTTTGCACAATTCACTACTTACAGTGGGAATGTGGAGCGTCTTGGCTGCGATGGCCAGACACCCCGCTATCATCACCTGGGGATAATAGATGCACAGGGAACTCCATTCAGTCATATTTAAAAGGGGGGGGGCATTCACAGACGTCTTAACCGTATTGTTCAGGATTCCCGTGCGAGGCAGATGGATTCCCAAGTACATTTTTTAATTAGATGTTAAGTTATCCGCTTGTGGCCGAACCAACAAGCGGTTCGTTACCAATCAAGGGACGACTTTCCAGAAGGCTCTGTGTAACAAACTATCTTTTAAACAGACTAAACAAACTACAAACTATTAATGTAGAGATGCATCTGAACCAAAAACGTCCATTAGGCGCTCCAACGCTATGTTTATTAATAATGAACTGGGTCAGCACTGTGGTATTTTTCTGGATACCATTACATCTAAAACATGGAAATATCGTGAAATATCATGTTACATCTTAGTAAAGATGTATATGATGAAAAGAACGAGAAGAAGGGTTTTAAATCTGATCATTTACAAACACAAAACAGTACAGTATTAATAATCAGTAAACATGATTCATCAATCAATCAATCAATCAATCCCACACTCACCACTATGCAGCTAACGATAAAGGGTATCCTGACCAACGCGGCGACACTCCTTGCATGATGGTAGGCGATCAGACACGGCCAGGGTATCTGGTAGATGCTCAGCCCTATCTGGGTGATCTGGGAGAGGAGACACCAAACTGTTCAATACTGTGTGTGTGTGTGTGTGTGTGTGTGTGTGTGTGTGTGTGTGTGTGTGTGTGTGTCGCCCAAAGTCGCTTTTATCCAAAGCGACTTTGGGCGACACACACACACACACACACACACACACACACACTTACATTACATTACTTTTCATTTAGCAGCTAAATGACAAGTAATGTAATGTAAGTGTGTGTGTGTGTGTGTGTGTGTGTGTGTGTGTGTGTGTGTGTGTGTGTGTGTGTGTGGTGTGGTGTGGTGTGTGTGTGTGTGTGTGTGTGTGTGTTCAAGCCAGAGACTTGGCACTGATCAGTGTGTTTTCGAATTGGAGCCCCGAGTTGGTGCACACCAAGACACACAGACAAACACACGCAGACACGCACAGAAACACACAGACATACACACGCCCACACACGCACACGCATACACACGCACGCACGCACGCACACACACACACACACACACACACACACACACACACACACACACACACACACACACACACACACACACACACACACACACACACACACACACACATACACACACACACACTACACGTAAAACGTGTGTACCCCTAAGGTCTTGGGCTGGGCCTCCAGGTACTTCTGATTTCTAGCGGAGTTTCTCTGGAAGGAGACCGAGATCAGAGGCCCGTGGCCCGGCTCCATCGGGGCGATGTGGCCCGCTGCTGGAGCTGCTGCTGGAGCTCCGGCGGCTTCTTCTTGGTCTGTCAAATCAGACCAAGAGTTTGTCAAAACTTTACTAACTATTAAAAAAATGCATTCGGACGGTCGGGGAGAAAAAAAACGAGGTGGGGGTTATGGAAGTATGGAAATCAATAGTTAGTTATCAATAGTTACTGCGTACTGGTGGGAAGAACGGGTCCAGTACGCAGATCAACATCTCCTTGTTGTTGTTGTTTTAATACTCACACACAACACGAAGCGAAGCCCTGCGAGAAGGACCGGCATGTTCTCACCTGCCATGATGACGGTGGGTCTTGTCCTTGCCTTCGTGTTATTATTATTATTATGATGATTATTATTATTATTATTACTACTAGTATTATTCTACTCTTCTTCTCCTCTAAGCTCGGAACTGGTTCCGTGTGGGTGGTACCCAGCCTCGGATCTCTGGTTCCTCCAGAGTAACCCAACACACACTCCGGATTACATTATAACACATGCTTTATGGGCTACGATGCGAGATACACACACTCTCAACGTTTGATGGATTTATAATCCTGTGCTTCAGTGTGTGCTGTTTCCATTTAGATCGATAGATCGATAGATTACATTGATTAGATCGATCGATCGATCGCGAGAGAGAGAGAGAGAGAGAGAGAGAGAGAGAGAGAGAGAGAGAGAGAGAGAGAGAGAGAGAGAGAGAGAGAGAGAGAGAGAGAGAGAGAGAGAGAGAGAGAGAGATACTATATAGAAAGAGAGATAGAAAGATAGATTAGATCGATGAATAGATCAATAGATAGATCAATAGATAGATCGATAGACATCGAGATAGAGAGAGAGAGAGAGAGGTAGATACTATATAGAAAGATAGATAGAAAGATAGATTAGATAGATGAATAGATAGATCGATAGATAGAGAGATAGATCGAAAGATAGAGAGAGAGAGAGAGAGAGAGAGAGAGAGAGAGAGAGAGAGAGAGAGAGAGAGAGAGAGAGAGAGAGAGAGAGAGAGAGAGAGAGAGAGAGAGAGAGAGAGAGAGAGAGAGCTACTATATAGAAAGAGAGATAGAAAGATAGATTAAATAGATCAATAGATAGATCAATAGATAGATCGATAGATATCGAGATAGAGAGAGAGAGAGAGGTAGATACTATATACAAAGATAGATTATATATATGGATAGATAGATACTATATAGAAAGATAGATAGAAAGATAGATTAGATAGATGAATAGATAGATAGATAGATAGATAGATAGATAGATAGATAGATAGATAGATAGATAGATAGATAGATAGATAGATAGACAGATAGACAGACAGACAGATAGATAGATAGATAGATAGATAGATAGATAGATAGATAGATAGATAGATAGATAGATAGATAGATTACTGGAGAGTACTGGATGGACTTTGAGCCCGGCCTCCAGCCGCCCCTGCACATCCCCATGGCGTACGGCATCGTCCGGGCCAAGAAGAAGGAGAAGAAGCAGCCGCCGTCTGCGGTAACGGCACAGGAAGACGACGATGTGGCCAAGGGCTCCTGTTCCCTTTGCAAGCGTCCCATCAAGGTTGGTCTGTGTTCTACAGGACTATTTAAAAGGGTCCTATGATCCCATCAAGGCTGGTCTGTGTTCTACAGGACTATTTAAAGTGTGTCCCTATGATCCCATCAAGGCTGGTCTGTGTTCAACAGGACTATTTAAAGGGTGTCCCTATGATCCCATCAAGGCTGGTCTGTGTTCTACAGGACTATTTAAAGGGTGTCCCTATGATCCCATCAAGGCTGGTCTGTGTTCAACAGGACTATTTAAAGGGTGTCCCTATGATCCCATCAAGGCTGGTCTGTGTTCTACAGGACTATTTAAAGTGTGTCCCTATGATCTCATCAAGGTTGGTCTGTGTTCTACAGGACTATTTAAAGGGTGTCCCTATGATCCCATCAAGGCTGGTCTGTGTTCTACAGGACTATTTAAAGGGTGTCCCTATGATCCCATCAAGGCTGGTCTGTGTTCAACAGGACTATTTAAAGGGTGTCCCTATGATCCCCTCAAGACTGGTCTGTGTTCAACAGGACTATTTAAAGGGTGTCCCTATGATCCCATCAAGGCTGGTCTGTGTTCAACAGGACTATTTAAAGGGTGTCCCTATGATCCCATCAAGGCTGGTCTGTGTTCAACAGGACTATTTAAAGGGTGTCCCTATGATCCCATCAAGGCTGGTCTGTGTTCTACAGGACTATTTAAAGATGTCCTATGATACCATCAAGGTGGGTCTGTGTTCTACAGGACTATTTAAAGGGGTCCTATGATACCATTAAGGTGGGTCTGTGTTCTATAGGACTATTAAAAGGGGTCCTATGACACCACTAGGTGTGAGTGGGGTTAGCCATATCAGGTTGTTTCAGAATTATCCACACAGATCCATGAGGGATAGATCAGTCTACCAGTTGGTACAGCCCACCTACCAACTGGTAGACTGATCAATGAGGGATAGATCAGTCTACCAGTTGGTACAGCCCACCTACCAACTGGTAGACTGATCAATGAGGGATAGATCAGTCTACCAGTTGGTACAGCCCACCTACCAACTGGTAGACTGATCCATGAGGGATAGATCAGTCTACCAGTTGGTACAGCCCACCTACCAACTGGTAGACTGATCAATGAGGGATAGATCAGTCTACCAGTTGGTACAGCCCACCTACCAACTGGTAGACTGATCAATGAGGGATAGATCAGTCTACCAGTTGGTACAGCCCACCTACCAACTGGTAGACTGATCCATGAGGGATAGATCAGTCTACCAGTTGGTACAGCCCACCTACCAACTGGTAGACTGATCAATGAGGGATAGATCAGTCTACCAGTTGGTACAGCCCACCTACCAACTGGTAGACACTTTCGAGTCTCATTTCAGTCACATGACAATTTAGAAGAAAAAATATAATATATAAAAAATAAGACATAGTGTAACATATTGTCACAAAATCAATTATTCTCCTTTCAAGACATCAACATGCTTACTTGCGTCCTCGCAGAAATGCATTGATCCTTGAAAGTGTAGGAAAAATATTGATGCATTCATTTTTATTTTTAGATCATACAAGGGGCGGCAGTAGCTCGGTCTGTTGGGGCTTGGGGCCGGGAAGGTTGTTGGTTAAAGTCCCCGGAAACACCTGGTCACACTGTAGAGGTGCCCTTGAGCAAGGCACCAGACCCCTCCCCTGCTCCCCTGTATATACAATAGCTGATACCCACTGCTCCTCATACTAGGATGGGTTAAAGGAGAGGAACTCATTTCACTGTGTGGACATGTGACCAATAAAGAGGATTCAACCCTCCAGATTTAGATTTAGATTAACAATACCGATCACCTGTGTTTAGCCTGCTGTCTGACCCTACTACCCTAGCTACTATTCCTTCTACGAAATAATAAGAGAAGAAGATAATAGAAGAGCTGAGAGGGCGGCAGTATAGCTCAGGAGGTAGAGCGGTCGCCTCACGCCCCTCCTTCCATCCCCCGGCTCCTCCTAGCAACAAAAAAAAGAAAAACTGTCGAGGTGTCCATGAGCAAGACACCCTAACTGCTCCTGACGTGCTGGCTGTCTCCTTGCATGGCTGACTCCACCGTCGGTGTATGAATGGGTAATGTGAGGATTTTACATGACTTGTAAAGCGCTTTGGATAAAAGCGCTATATAAAAAGCCGGCATTACTTCCCTTTTCTCTCGCCAGGCCACAGAACAGCTGACATGCCTCCCTCATGACCAGTCACATGGTCTGCCTGGCCAGGCGTTTTCTGCGAGCCGAACCGTCTCGCCTGCTTCGCGTGGAGGGCCAGTGTCCTGCTGCTCTGGGGAGACCTGATTCGCCACAAGAAGAGTTGCCACGGCGACCCGGAAGAGGTCACCACTGCCACCAATGTAAGGTGTGTGTGTGTGTGTGTGTGTCAAGTCAAGTTTGTCACTTCACAGTTTACACAAGTATAAAGCAGTGAGTGAAAATCTTATGTGCAATACCCGACGACAGACAGCAGTTATAAACTGCAGTTCTAAACAGTTATAAACACACACACACGTGTGTGCGTGTGTGTGTGTGTGTGTGTGTGTGTGTGTGTGAACTACAGAATAAGCAAAAACTAAAATCAATACAAAATATAGGCTATAATGCATTTGATCAGTTCTCATCCTCTCCCACAGGGTCACTGGGCCGACCAACTGCAGATCGAGCCGTAAGAAGCATGTAAATAATAGTTATTTGAAACTACCATTCAAACTGATTATTCAATTTGTATTTAAATCTATGTATAGCTTATATATTATTGTTTATGTTTTTATATTGTTGATGGAAAAAGCTGATTGTGTGAGCAGAAAGCAATAGAAAGTAAACAACTGTAATGAACAGAAAGCAGACAGAGAAATGTTTTAACATGTTTTTTTATTATTTAAATGTTGTTAGTACAAATGTGTTCTTTTGTATTAAAAGATATAATGAATTAGCCATGAATAAAACGACTATGTGCAATAGTGTCATGTTAAATACCATATACTTGGTTGTAGTGATTTACGAGTACTATCATATATATAATATTTATATATTATTGAGTGTATGAGTTTCCAGGTGTTCTCCGTCAGGAGATTAGAACGGCCAAGATTTAGAAATGATGTGTAGTGTGTGTTCATTTCACTCACTAATGCTATGCCATTTCTAACAAATGTTTTGTTCATCAAAACACAAACTCAAATGATAGCTTGTAAATGGTACCTTTAAGCAGCTTTACACAAACATTCAAATATTGTGTATGTATTTAATACTATGAAATCACCTTGTGGACGCACGTTGTCTTGCACACACAATTCAAAAATAGACTCTTCTACAGTGGATTCTATTCCATGTGTTTAGCATTTCTTTGGTATCGAAATCTACGAATGACGCAGACTTGCATGGTGACACAGTATAATGTATCAATAATGTTAATAACAATGTAATAGTGTGTGTTTAAATCTATAAGTAATACTGCCTTATTGGCATCAGTGTGGAACATTACAAATATCACCAAGAGAGTTTATAATACACTTAATAACACCATAAAACAATAGGATGAGTTAGATTTATAAATGTCAAAAAGGGTAGGAAAACGTAAACAATTCTGTTGTTGACAAATCAATACGATATCCGTTACCTTAACTAACATGCTAGCATCTGCGTAGCAGTAAACTATATTTGGTTAAATATACTGTTTGTCACTTTAATCGTCTTTGTTGGCAAAAGTGTCCATCTTCATTCAAGGGTGGGGGGCGGAGCTTGGGAGGGGGCATGTACGGTGATCACCGGCTAGAAGACAGAACCACAAAACCACAACCACAATGAGAATGACCCGGTTTTAACGTTTTCCCCGAGCTTGTTCGGCCGTGTTCGCCGGCTCTGCCTTCGCTCACCATTCTGGAGGACGGGGAGCAGCAGTTGACGACCTTGCAGGAGTAGGCGGCCAGCGTGACGGAGACGGCCAACAGGGTCAGCTGGACCAGCATCGCTCCCCCGCTGTAGTGGCTGTAGGCATTCTGATCACACAAAGGGTTAACCTTTAGCCTTCTGTGTAGGACCAGGAGGATTGAATCCTCTTTATTGGTCCTCTTTTATTGTACACACCATCCATGTACACACCACCATGGGGCCATGGGGACAACCGGAAGGTTGCTGGTTCAATCCCCCGGCTCCTCCTAGCAAGAGGTGTCCTTGAGCAAGACCCCCTAACCCTAACTGCTGCCTACGTGCTGGCTGTCTCCTTGATGGCTGACTCCGCTGTCAGTGGTTGAATGTGTGTATGAATGGGTGAATGTGAGGCATGACTTGTAAAGCGCTTTGGATAAAAGCGCTAGATAAATGCAGTCCATTACAATCCTAATTACTCGAAACACACACAGATGACACTCCGGTTCCCAAGCTAAGTCCCAACAGTCTGAGCTATCCTGCTGCTCTACATGACAACGTCCCAGTATTTTGATTGGCTCTAGTTTTTCCATTTGTTACAGATACTTACTACTACTAAGGATGAAATATATGCCCGTCTGCTCACCTCCACCCGTCGCCGAGATCACATCCCCCCTGTCCTCCACAACCTCCACTGGCTCCCGGTTAAACACAAGATCCACTTCAAAATACTGCTCCTCACCTACAAAGCCTTCAATACCTACCTCTCTGACCTCCTCCCCGTCACACTCCTTCCCGTCGCCTCAGGTCCACTAACAGCTTGATAGTCCCCAGGACCGAGCTACGGAACAACCAGCCTACCATCCTTCAAACAACCACCCTACCATCCTTCAAACAACCAGCCTACCATCCTTCAAACAACCACCCTACCATCCTTCAAACAACCAGCCTACCATCTTTCAAACAACCACCCTACCATCCTTCAAACAACCACCCTACCATCCTTCAAACAACCATCCTACCATCCTTCAAACAACCACCCTACCATCCTTCAAACAACCATCCTACCATCCTTCAAACAACCACCCTTCCATCCTTCAAACAACCACCCTACCATCCTTCAAACAACCATCCTACCATCATTCAAACAACCACCCTACCATCCTTCAAACAACCATCCTACCATCCTTCAAACAACCACCCTACCATCCTTCAAACAACCACCCTACCATCCTTCAAACAACCACCCTACCATCCTTCAAACAACCACCCTACCATCCTTCAAACAACCACCCTACCATCCTTCAAACAACCACCCTACCATCCTTCAAACAACCACCCTACCATCCTTCAAACAACCACCCTACCATCCTTCAAACAACCACCCTACCATCCTTCAAACAACCATCCTACCATCCTACAAACAACCACCCTACCATCCTTCAAACAGGCTCTCAAGACCCACCTCTTCAAATTGGCTTTCCCCTGCTAAACATCCTCCCCTCTATCCTATGACTTTAAATTTAAATGATACTTTAATTGTTATTTTATCTGTCCTATGTGTCTTGTTTTAATCTATGTAACTATTAAATGATGTCACTGTTTGTGTGATTTTAGCCTGTCTGTAAAGCGCCTTGAGTGTCCAGAAAAGCGTGATATAATATTATTATTATTTTTATTATAATATTATTATTATTATTTATTTTTTTATTATTAAAAAGAGGAGACGGTTTGGGCATCTAGTAAGGATGCTTCCTGGTCGCCTCCCGAGGGAGGTTTTCCAGGCACATCCAGCTGGGAGGAGACCACGGGGCAGACCAAGGTCCAGGTGGGGTGATTACATCTCCACACTGGCCTGGGAATGCCTCGGGATCCCCCAGTCAGAGCTGGTCCATGTTGCCAGGGAGAGAGAAGTCCCCTGCTGGAGCTACTACCTCCGCGACCCGACCACGGATAAGCGGGAGACGATGGATGGATGGATGGAGACGGCGCTACTCACTTTCAGTTTACCGCAAAGCATGGTCTGGTCGCTCGTTTTGTTATGGTACGAGTATGGGTAGTATGAGCAGTATTCAAAGTTCTCAAAGTGCAGCCCAACCAGGAGGATATTAAACACCGACGCCATGATCGCGAAGACCTGCAGCACCAGGCTGGCCTTCAGCTGAGGGAGAACAGACGGAAAACAGGCTCTCAGCTGAGGGAGAACAGACGAAAAACAGGCTCTCAGCTGAGGGAGAACAGATGAAAAACTTGCTCTCAGCTGAGGAAGAACAGAGCAGAAACAGGCTCTCAGCTGAGGGAAAACAGAGCAGAAAACAGGCTCTCTGCTGAGGGAAAACAGAGCAGAAACAGGCTCTCAGCTATGGAGAAAACAGAGCAGAAACAGGCTCTCAGCTTATGGAAAACAGAGCAGAAACAGGCTCTCAGCTGAGGGAAAACAGAGCAGATACAGGCTCTCAGCTGAGGGGAAACAGAGCAGAAACAACAGGACTGTTTCCAGGAAGGAGGTGAAAGTCGAACAGGAAATATGGGTTTTGGACTAGCAACTAGTTTGTGCACTGATTAACTGATGGGATATTCGTCATTGGCTGTTGTGATTATGTGAAGTATAGGCCTACGTTCTCTGTGGCGTTCTGTTCTGCATTGTATTAATGCACTACTGGCACTTTAAAATGCTTTTAAAATGCTTTTTGCACAATTCACTACTTACAGTGGGAATGTGGAGCGTCTTGGCTGCGATGGCCAGACACCCCGCTATCATCACCTGGGGATAATAGATGCACAGGGAACTCCATTCAGTCATATTTAAAAGGGGGGGGGGCATTCACAGACGTCTTAACCGTATTGTTCAGGATTCCCGTGCGAGGCAGATGGATTCCCAAGTACATTTTTTAATTAGATGTTAAGTTATCCGCTTGTGGCCGAACCAACAAGCGGTTCGTTACCAATCAAGGGACGACTTTCCAGAAGGCTCTGTGTAACAAACTATCTTTTAAACAGACTAAACTAACTACAAACTATTAATGTAGAGATGCATCTGAACCAAAAACGTCCATTAGGCGCTCCAACGCTATGTTTATTAATAATGAACTGGGTCAGCACTGTGGTATTTTTCTGGATACCATTACATCTAAAACATGGAAATATCGTGAAATATCATGTTACATCTTAGTAAAGATGTATATGATGAAAAGAACGAGAAGAAGGGTTTTAAATCTGAGCATTTACAAACACAAAACAGTACAGTATTAATAATCAGTAAACATGATTCATCAATCAATCAATCAATCAATCCCACACTCACCACTATGCAGCTAACGATAAAGGGTATCCTGACAAACCCAGCGAAACTCGCTGCATGATGGGAGTCGATCAGACACGGCCAGGGTATCTGGTAGATGCTCAGCCCTATCTGGGTGATCTGGGAGAGGAGACACCAAACTGTTCAATACTGTGTGTGTGTGTGTGTGTGTGTGTGTGTGTGTGTGTGTGTGTGTGTGTGTGTGTGTGTGTGTGTGTGTGTGTGTGTGTGTGTGTGTGTGTGTGTGTGTGTGTGTGTGTGTGTGTGTGTGTGTGTGTGTGTGTTTGTGTGTGTGTGTTTGTGTCGCCCAAAGTCGCTTTGGATAAAAGCGTCTGCTAAATGACAAGTAATGTAATGTGTGTGCGTGTGTGCGTGTGTGCGTGTGTGTGTGTGTGTGTGTGCAAGCCAGAGACTTGGCACTGATCAGTGTGTTTTGGAATTGGAACCCCGAGTTGGTGCACACCAAGACACACAGACATACTAGACACTCACACAAACACACGCACGCACGCACGCACGCACGCACACACTACACGTAAAACGTGTGTACCCCTAAGGTCTTGGGCTGGGCCTCCAGGTACTTCTGATTTCTAGTGGAGTTTCTCTGGAAGGAGACCGAGATCAGAGGCCCGTGGCCCGGCTCCATCGGGGCGATGTGGCCCGCTGCTGGAGCTGCTGCTGGAGCTCCGGCGGCTTCTTCTTGGTCTGTCAAATCAGACCAAGAGTTTGTCAAAACTTTACTAACTATTAAAAAAATGCATTCGGACGGTCGGGGAGAAAAAAAACGAGGTGGGGGTTATGGAAGTATGGAAATCAATAGTTAGTTATCAATAGTTACTGCGTACTGGTGGGAAGAACGGGTCCAGTACGCAGATCAACATCTCCTTGTTGTTGTTGTTTTAATACTCACACACAACACGAAGCGAAGCCCTGCGAGAAGGACCGGCATGTTCTCACCTGCCATGATGACGGTGGGTCTTGTCCTTGCCTTCGTGTTATTATTATTATTATGATGATTATTATTATTATTATTACTACTAGTATTATTCTACTCTTCTTCTCCTCTAAGCTCGGAACTGGTTCCGTGTGGGTGGTACCCAGCCTCGGATCTCTGGTTCCTCCAGAGTAACCCAACACACACTCCGGATTACACACACATTTATAACACATGCTTTATGGGCTACGATGCGAGATACACACACTCTCAACGTTTGATGGATTTATAATCCTGTGCTTCAGTGTGTGCTGTTTCCATTTAGATTGATAGATCGATAGATTACATTGATTAGATAGATAGATGATAGATAGATAGATCGATCGGTCGCGAGCGAGCGAGAGAGAGAGCGAGAGAGAGAGATACTATATAGAAAGAGAGATAGATCGCTAGATTAGATAGATCGATCGATAGATAGATACTATATAGAAAGATATATAGAAAGAGAGATTAGATAGATAGATAGGTAGATAGATAGATAGATAGATAGATAGATAGATAGATAGATAGATAGATAGATAGATAGATAGATAGATAGATAGATAGATAGATAGATAGATAGATAGATAGATAGATAGATAGATAGATAGATAGATAGATAGATAGATAGATAGATAGATAGATAGATAGATAGATAGATAGATAGATAGATAGATAGATAGATAGATAGAGAGAGAGATATATACTATATAGAAAGAGAGATAGAAAGATAGATTAGATAGATCGATAGATATATATATACATTTATAGATATAGATACTATATAGAAAGACAGATCAGATAGATGAATAGATAGATCGATAGATAGATCGATAGATATCTAGATAGAGAGAGAGAGAGAGAGAGAGAGAGAGAGAGAGAGAGAGAGAGAGAGAGAGAGAGAGAGAGAGAGAGAGAGAGAGAGAGAGAGAGAGAGAGAGAGAGAGAAGAGAGAGAGAGAGAGAGAGAGAGAGAGAGATAGAAAGATTTAAATATAGATACATAGATAGATAGTGTGAGTGTGAGGGTCATTTAAATGGTAAGTTAGGCAGTATATAGTAATTAATTTGTATTTATTGGTAGGAAAGACATATTACAAGAAGGCCAAGTAGAGTCAATTCACTCAGACCAACTGACAGCAGCACCAGTATGAAGTGACTGAGGGAACAACAAACACACAAGGCTACTGTTTCAAAAGCAAAGAAAACATTTATTAATATTTAATGTAAGTG